>JAMWET010002275.1:0-294690 GCA_024036415.1 Prochilodus magdalenae | reverse complement strand
TCACGTAACATTCATGTAGACACTAGCACTGCAGAGAGGAGTCATAATCAGGGGGCGGGCTCCGAAACCTCTGCTTTCAGCAGGACAGGGTTAGGTTAGGGTTTAGAGGACAGGTCAGAATAAATGTAGTCTATAGAAAGGCAATCGGCAAGGGTTAAAAGGACTCATACGACTGATACTATAAGAACACTGTAACTCTTTTGTGAACACTGTATATCGGCATGTTTGTGCTTTTACTTTGCACACCCGTTGTTTCATTGTGGACCTTGTTCCTTGCAGGGAACGCAATTTCACTCCACTCTGTACTGTGTACATAGATGGAAGACAATACAAAGCCTCTTGACTGACTTGAGAGGAAAACAACCAATTCCTCCAATACAGTGTGGGCGCAACCACTTACCCACCTCCTCGAATTTACCAAACCGGTCATCTGAGAGGACTGTACTGTGCTGAATAGAGAGACAAGTGCTGACTGTTGAGAGAACGCCAGGTCCTGTAGAGAAGATTTTACTATCCGTAGAGTGACCACACTGTGTCAGTACAGAGATCACATACGCTAATGTCCTGTAGAGGTGTACATGGTCATATAGCGATACTGTATTGTCCTGTTAAGAGGACACTGCTGAGCTGTTTATGTAGAGAGAACAAACTGTACTGTCTTTAAAGAGAAAGACGCTAGTCATGTATAGAGATAGTACTCATGCTGTCCTGTATAGAGATAATACTTCCATACTGTCTGTAGAAAAGACCCATACTGCTTAACTGTCTGTAGAGGAAGTACCGTTCTATAGAGAGACCTTTTCCCCAATGTACTTGACTCTGAGTAAAACTTGTACGTCCTGTAGAGAAACGTACCGTCCTGTATAGATAGATAATGCACTGCATGGAGATGATACTCATACTGTCCTGGTAGAAAGACCATTCTTTACACTGTCCCGTAGAGAGAATGTCCCATTGTATAGAGAGACCATCCTCCCCATGTACTGTGGGCCGTCTGGTTAAACTTGTACTGTCCTGTAAGAGAACGGTAACCGTCCTTGTTCATAGAGATATAATACTCATACTCTGCATGGATATGATACTGCATACTGATCCTTGTAGAAAGACCATTTGTTTACATGTCCCAGTTAGAGAGAAGTACCATGTATATAGAGAGACCACCACCTACCCCATGGTACTGCCTCTGGTAAACTATGTTACTGTTTCCTGTAATAAGAACGTACCGTCCGTAGAGAGATAATACTAATACTGTCCTGCATGGATAATGATTAACTCAATGATGTCCTGAGTAGCAAGACCATACTCTACGTCCTGTAGAGAGAACGTACCGTTTCATAGAGAGACCATGAACTCCCTATATGTACTGTCATTCTCTGGGGTAAACTGATATGTCCTGGAGTAGAATGGAACTATCCTGTAGAGAGAGACACTTGCTACTGTGGACTGTCCTATAGAGCGTGTTGTAAAGTAAGGTGTTATTGGATTGCGGACTCACAGTTACATTCATGTAGATATTGGCACACTGACAGGAGTCATCACAGGAGCGGGGCTTCCAACTCGTACTGAATTCTGCACAGGACAGACAGTTAGAGAACAGGTGACAGAGAAATTAGTCTGAGAAAGACAACGGAGGGTTACCAGGAACCACCCCTGTGGATATCTAGAAACACTGTATGGAAGCTCACCGGCATCAGAGGCAGGTTCACTGGTATTTTACGTGGTTTAGGCTCAGACTACTCGGTTCACAAAAAATAATCATTATGTGCTATGAATTAATACGGAGCGCTCTGAAAGGATTGGTATATATGGTTTAGGATAACAATATCTGGTACGCATCAGATACTATCAGGTACCTACAGAAACATTAAACACAAATTCTCTCCAGGGACTGGTCAAATATGTGAAGGATTACGTGGTGCACAGTTAAATGTTATAGTTAATAATAATGGCCAAATTTCATATATTAGCAACTGTACTAAAGTTTTAGATTCTGTCTGTACAGTGAGATTCTCACTCTCCTCCAGAAAAATACAGAGCGAGGAAAAACTACAATCCACACAAAGTCCACTCCAGCAGATACATACGAATCACAGAGTAGCCGATTAAACATGATGGGCACACAACAGCAAACACACAAACATACATGACCGATAGAGCATAAAGCATCTTATGGGTCATAAAAGGAACGATGAATGAGAGTGATCATGAATATAAAATTTATTAATAGTGACACAGAAAATAAGAGACATGGTCATATACAAGCGATCATATCCTCCCCCTCTAAAGAGACCAGCACTGCGGGTCCTGATCTCTGAACTCATGTGCACAGGTAATACCGTCCAGGTGTTTTCAGCAGTTGATGTTGGTTGATGCTGAAATACTGTGTCCAGAGTCCTACAGGTGAAGGCCACTATCACCTTCTTTATACCCAGGTGTAGTTCTTCACAGGTGGGTTTCCATTAATGAGCGTGCAGGTCAGGACGTCACTGAACTGCCCGTCCACTATTTCTCCAGAGGGACTGATGGACACCGAGACCTTTCTTTGAGAATCTGAAAAAATGCATGAGTATTTAAATTGACATTGTCTTCATGTTACCCAGATAGAGTTTATCCTGTTTGCTGCTATACCACTGTCTCATATATACTGTCTACAAGCATAAGGCATGAGAGGGGAGGAAACTATGATGAATCGGCTTCCTAATTCAACCAGCGGATGTTGTTGGATTTTTCCATTCCACACTTAAATGGTGTCACAGCAGTAGATTTATGGCCCTTGTTACAGCAAAACTATAGCATTTCATGCGGACAAAACTTTGGATTGGAGAGAAGCTGCTGGAAAACTAGGGAAGCAACATTTAAAGGTAAAACATTAAACCATGGAACCAGTGACCAGTTACATGAGACGCAGCTATAAGTAATGAGAATTAGACTCATCTCACCCTTAGTGACTCTGAGGGCCGGAGCAGTATAGTTGAGATGTCTGATACCTTTTACAGCACAGCTATAACTGCCTTGCATCACTCACCAGCTGACATTCTGCAGGTGAGAGTGGTTGTTGTCTTGTATGGTCCTATGTGGTTAAAAGGACGTCTATTTTTGTACAGGGTAAAGGTTGGATCAGTCAGTGACTGCAGAGTGGTTTGTTACCTGTCAGACACTGCTGTTTCTCCCTCTGTAGACTTAGATCCAGGAGCCTTCCACACGGAGATCTATGGCCTTTGAAAGGGAAACCACCAGAATCAGTTAAGGATTGCATTGTCACAGTTACCTTCTTATCTGTATCGACTTTACTCTGTGCACTGATAAATATAAAACAGTGCTATGCAAGGGAATAGGTCTGATGTCTCAACATTGTCAGAGGAAACAACAACCTTTCCCATCCACACCTAGCCAGGCCCACCATCCAGAAAACGTTGTCCAGTAAAATGCCAAGAATCCAAATCCTCGCATGTTACTGGTGCCGTGGTAGGTTTTACATGCTATTAGTTAAGAGTTTTTTAATGTACAGAATAGGGCTCTTTAAAAGAAAACTAGTAAGTATAGAAGCTCAGGGTAGATAAAAAAAAAAACGAGTGAATGGGATAAAATCAGGGTGGACTGAAAATGAAAATAGAACTGTGTATGTAGTAAAAAAGCTCACCTGTAACTTTCTGGAAAGCTGAAACCAGGTTTACCCGTCCATCTTTTATTTGTCTTCTTCATTTGTTATGATTCTTGTAAAAGCAAGTACTGACGCTTCATACCTTCTTCATTAACAATCTCTCTCACAGTCTGAGGGAGAAGTGTTTCTGTTATATCAGTTTACAGATTCTCACACGTCATGCTGAGTAACCTCGGTTTCTTACTCTAGATCAGTCGGACCCTTTACAGACCTGACACTGGTTCTATAGTTACAGAAAGGCTCTGTCACTAATAAGACCTTCTGGAGAGAGTATAAGTATCGCATCCATTAAACACTGTGCGGGATCCTTTTTAAAGCCACATATCTCCTGTTGCGGGTTGTATGTCACACTCCACTTTGCCTCCAGAATAGCTCACTGAAACACATTGATGCAGGAAAGATCGGATACAGAGTCTGAGAGCCCAATTAAGACACTCAGAGTTACGTAGTAGCATTAACAGCTTCACCTCTCTCCTCTCTAACTGATATGAGATAGATTCTACAACACTGAGCTGATTCTGAAGAGAAAACCAACACAGTGAGAAGGCTCTGAAAAGCCTTGCACACAGCAAGGTTACGGGGAAGGCCCTGAAAGACCAACAGTAATTGAAAATATTGCATAGGTTTAGCTGTGATTCCAAAGCCATTCTCAAACATAAAACACACACACACGAAGACCTAATCACAGCAACATACAGAACTCCATGTTACTGCAGCTGGAAATTTCTGCACACTACACATACCAGTTCGGGGGCTAGTTCCATGTGTAGAAGTGATGCTGTGCAAGGTTGGTGCACCTAGTGCACCTGGCCGCGATAGGAGTGACTGGTATACACTATTCCTAGTTCCCGTGACTCTTGGCAAACTGTTACTTAGTGATGTATGTTGCTTTGAATATATCATAGCTATTGTAGTGATGAGGTTCAGAAATGAATCAGATGACTCACCCACAATCATGAGCAGGAGAGGATCCGGAGGGAAAAGCCGTTCTGAGAGAGGCCGCCATCACATCAATGTCTAGTAATTTCAAATATGCAAAGTTAATTCTGGATGCTGTAGTTGAAATTATGATGAAATGATTGATGATGATGATGATATTATTATTCTTATTATTATTATTATCCTTATGTATTATTATGATTATTATTATTGATTATTCATATTATTATTATTATTAATAATAATAATATGTAATAAATAATAATAATTAATACATTTTTATTATTAGCAGATTAGCAGTTACGTTTAACAAGAAGGATCCAGGCGAACATTATCAAATGGCGTAAAAAGAGTCATAAATTCCAGAAGTACAGAGCGCAAAAGTGTCAAAAGGACCAAAGAGACACAATCCAACCAGCAAACGATACAAAAGGGAAGACACACACCACACTCAAACACCACCACACACGTATGGACGAGCAAAATCACAGACAACAGAACTATTTTACTGCACCCCAAAATTTCAGCAGAAGCAGAAACTCTATGACATTAAATATCGTAATTCATTCATATTCATATATGTATCATGTTTATTGTTATTTATTCTTTTTAAAATGTGCTTTAATGCCATATTAGACACTTTTTAAATAAAAGACTGGAGTAACATTCAGCCCTTTTATGGCTTTGGAAACTGTGCCCCTTGTGGCACTGCCATACTCCGCTGCTGCCATACACAGTAACCATGGGCCATGAGCACAATGGCATCATGTATAAAGCCCTGAGGTGAGACAATCTGGTTTGTGTTTTTACTAGTGTTTGTTTAGCAGTACGTCTCTGATTATTAGCACCACAAACTCAGAGTCAACACTCAATCAGAATTTGGAGAAGTTGTTCCAGACTGACAACACTGCAGGCAGGCCATTAAATCGTGGGGTTTAAATAGCTGGATTAAGAATGGTGGTTTGGATTAACAGGTTTGAATTCAGGCCCTGCACAGTGCAGGGAACACTACCCAAACCCTCCATATCGAATGTGTTCTTCAATTATTTGAAGGAATGTTCTTGGGTAGGAACGTTCTTAAACATCGGTTACAGCGCTGTGGAGCAGCTGGAACCAAGCTGAGAAATCGAAGCTAACAAGCAATCTGCCCCCTAGTTCCCAAACGCTTATATAGTATGCATTCAAAGCACAATTGGGCGCACTAGCAGAGGCTAACTAAATAGTATGAGGGCGGATCGTATTTTACACAACAGGTGCATTCTTATTATGGCTATTTCCCACATGTGCTTCTGTGTGATTCCACGGAGGGCATCCTCCACCTTGTAAAACCGGCCACATCGAGCTATGTAACTTAGCGAAAAAGAAAAAAACAGCTTGTTTCATTCCAGGGACCAAATCATAGGGATACATGTGGGGTGTAATTAAAACCACATTGATTGTTTCAAAGTCATAATACTCAATGTAGAACATTCAGAGAACGGTTTAGAAAACTGAATAAATGGATTAACAAGGTAAGATTTAAACAATTTCATTTCAGCTGAACTTTCAACACTGTTTTTGAAAATGAGTAGGACTTTCTGATGTTGAGTAATACTTTATGGAATGGTAAAATGGATCCCTAAGCGGAATTCTAGTACTCTGCAATGATAAATTGGTGTATATGGGGAAAATGTTAGAACTTATGCGCCATTGTCAATGCTGATACTTGCCCACTTTTTCATCAAATTTATGGAAGCATATAAAGAAGAACTTTTACCAGGACATTAAGTATATTTTCCTTTTGGGACTGCAAGCACTCATGACTTCCATGAAAGCAATGGTGGCCCAAACTTTCAAAACAAACTAGAAGGTGCCTGTGAGTGAAGGCCCCTTCCAATTGCCGAGGAGAAGAAACAGGAGGGTACAAACAGCTTTACCAAAAGGATCATCAGTCTTCCTTTAATTCCTTCTTGAGGTGCTTGATTGGTTAGGATTTACTGGCGTCTGTGTAACTGGGTGTAGCGCGTTAGGGGGGGTGGGGGGGGGGTAAAACCCCACTAACCACTTAACCCTAAACCCTAACCCGACTGTACCTATTTGAGTTTATATATTAAGTTACTGTCACTCTTAACACCTTACAGCATTACAAAGTTCATCGGCACTTCCAAAACATCTAAACGGACAAATTCTAAAATTATAGACATGATCTTTATGAATGTGTTTTAATAAAAGAATAGGCATTGTAATAATGGATCACCAATATCCATGGCATGGCGGCTCACATCGGGAAACACCACAATTAGCATCGAAACAAAACCACGGAACAAGTAAAATCGTGAGTTGCCAATTCTTCTTACTTCGGAGCACTATCAAGATATATTTTGAATTTATCCCGAACACTGAAGCAGAAATCTGGTTAATAAGAGACACTGCCCCCCGAAAGAATATTGTACCAGTTACCTGTTTTATGTGTGAATATTCCCACATGTTTAAAGTCAGAAACTTACAAGCTCGTAAAAGATCCAGGCTGTTCCTAAAATCCCTGAAGGATCCCCAAGAACTGTCCTGATTTAAAAACAAGCTTCATTGGTATATGTGAGTACACATTTCACTTAAAACTCTAGGCTCTGATGGTGAATGAAAACTCCTGTTAGTCATGAAGAAATGAGCTTACCGTCCCTTTACCAGGGCTCCATCCTCAGCGTTTCGACGCTTAGGAAAATGTGCGAAGATTTGCAAGCGTGCACTTGAAGTGTTTGTGGCTAACGCTATAACACCTTATGCACACTAAAATACATAGGTCCATTAGGCACTCCCGCTCCTTCCTCTTACAGGAAAGCACACTGTAGCTGTATTGAGAAACATGCTTCAGTTAACATTTCTTCTACTGTATATTTCCCATTTTTCATAAAGCATAAGAGAAAAAAAAGCTAGTCAGGTTTCAGAACATGTTTCCTGGAATGAGTTTCTGGGATCGAGTAGTTGAACAAATTAAACCCATTTTATGCCTGCTGATAACAGACTTACTACACTGAATGCATAGCTCATGAACCTCCACCACCATAACCCCCCAAAACCACAGCAGTACAAATTTAATATTTGTATCTGGCAGATTTACTAATTCTAGTGAATTAAGAGTAATAGCCAATCCATATTTAATGATAAATACATTTAATATTGGTGGTTATTTAGCTGATATTCTTTATTAGGATTTCCCTCTGCAGAGGTATGGCTAGTGTCGGCACTGTCACTTTATTCAGTGGTCATGAGGTTTGCCTCACCCCGCTGGTTGCCTATGACTCTGTGTGCAGTATTACAAACTGACAAGAGGAGGCGCTGTTGTGTTACTCTGATTAAACTGGATATTTGATGGTGAAAATTTAACATGCTATCATTCTGAATTTAGTGAAGTAGTAGTGTAATAATAGTTAATAATAATAATAATCATAATAAGTACATGTACTATACATATTAGTTTATTTATTAATAACTGATGGTCACCTTGCACAGTTGTAAAAATGCTGAAACACGGACACAATATTAAAGAGTTAAAGCTAAAATGTACAGACAAAATAAGAGGGAAAGCTTTAAAAACTATACAACTAATAGTATGCCAAATATACATTAGAATATTGGTCAAAAAAATCAAACATTATAAAGCTATTTTTTATTTAGAATGTTTATAGTGACCATCTGATGACAATTTTAATGACAGATGTTGCTGGGGATAAATTACTTGTGCCATGACACACAGTGGAGACTACAGAAAAAAAATGGGATATTGATCATTAAACCATGTAAAACAAAAAAAGGAAAGGCTCTTCACACAATTGAAAATACGCAACAGCAAGTACAATGAAGGAAAAACATTGAAGTATGCCACCCTTTTAGCTCATTATACAAATGTAAAACAATGTTTGTTACATGAAAAAGGCATTTATTACATCTTATACTGGTCCAGTTAAAGCTTGTGAGAGCTTCTCAGGTCATCTTGGCCTCAGTGATGGTGGTTTACTCAGTGATATCGGTGAGCAAAATTACTTGTGCCATGGCATACAGTGGGAGGACCGCCATGGAAGATCTGGGATGTGTTTCCCCTAAAACCTGTAAATAAACAACAGAAAAGTCTTTTTCAAACAATGAAAAGTTACTGTCTTAGGTCACTAATCAAAGTAATCACGTTTGTTGTGACATTGAAAAATGTTTAAGTCCGTTTTTGACTCATGTTTGGACAAGGAGTCAGTGTGACTCATCAGTGGCTTTTCACAAGAGTTGTGGAGAGTGTGTATAAACGCCCAAATGGGAACATTACTGAAACCAAATTACGTAATATAATACTGATGAAATTCATGTTCACAAGTTACATGAGAATTAAACTTGTAATGCACAGTCGCGTAGGCGTAAGAGTTAGTTCATTGGAGTGAGCATTATAGTACTGTATTAGTACAGATAATAAATTCAAAGAGGAAGCAGTTTCTACTAAGCAGTATTGAGGAAGGTCATTTCAAAAGTCAGACATTCACACATTAATGTAATCGCCATGCACACTGTTACACAGCCAAAAGTAAGCTAGAGGCCACCAATTTATTACAATTTTCCCATTAATTTTTACTGCTGACAATGTTTGTAATGCCATGGCATTGTGCTGCTATATCCACCTTAAGCACTGTGTAAGCTAGTCCCGTCTTCTGTCCAAACAGGGTTGTGACTGACCAAATAAAGATGAAAAAGAAACTAAAGCCTGTATAGTTATTAGATAGAAGAAAAGAACCTTATAGTAGATACGCAAGTGTATATAAGTAAAAGTAGAAGGAACTGGCACCAATATGACCAGTGAAAAACAATGGCGAGTAGATACATCAATATAAATTCACTCGATCTGTAAATCTGTACCCAGCATGTTTCCTACTTTCTCCTAAACACATACCTGGATATGGGTCTAATAAGATGTGAAATAAATGATAAATGCACTCCACTGATATATACACTTCCTCATCACTGGAAGAGTCTTCATTCAGGAGGTGCTGGGGGGAGCTGAGGCCTGCCTGCTGAGAGAACAGGGAGTTAGAGAACAGGTCAGTAATGAGCTACTGTATAGGCCAAGGGGAAAACAGCTTACATTGCAACGGATGTTCCATCTTAAAATTAAGCCTGTCACAGGTACAATCAGAACAGCGATAAAAGTGACCAAAAACAGATAAGAAGGGAAACTATGTTTGTGGTTCGTTTTATGATTTGTCTTGATGGATAAGTTCCCCAGTTGTAGGCATCCTGAATGGTTGTAGATTGTATCACTTGTCAGAATCAGGTTCCTTGGCCAAGTATGTTGCACGACACACAGGAATTTGGTTTCAGGCAGCTTGTTTTTTTCTCTAGTAACTGATAGTCCACAATGGACTCCACATAGACACAATAAATACAAACACTTTGACAATATACAATCTCCACCATATACAAGCAATAAACAAACTACAAAATAATATACAGTTTCATATTATTTAACACAAAAGTATTAGGCAGCAGTGTTGAGGCAGAGGGGTAGTAGTGTTGGGGTAGTGCAATAGTGTTAGTGTACATGTATGGGGAAAGAGGACTGTGGTGCATGTGAGTTGAAAACCCCGAGTGAACACTATGGAGGAGGAAGATATATCTACTACTTATGAAGTTAGCCTTATATCAGACTTTTTTGTTGCTCTGTCAGTAGAGTAAAATATCATATATCTCCATTTGTTGTTGATTGGTCTCGTGGGCAGTGTAACCAATATGTAGATATATTATGTAAGTCACCATTTACAGACTTTGTGCTCTCCGTTTTGCCTCTTTGCCCAACTTGTATGGGTGGGAAGAGTGGTTGTGGCCTGTTGGTGTTTTATGGCCCCCATCCCAAAAGGGTGGGGCCAAAATAGTGAAGATAGTTGTGTCCACCTGGTATTATATGGGGAAGTGGATATTTTTTCCACCTGTATTGTGTAAAGCAGCTGTGTGTCTACCCATATTGGGGGAAGTGGTTAACTCCCCCGTATTGGGGAGGAAGCAGTTGTGTCCACCCATATTGCGGCAAGGGATGTGTTCCACCTGTATTGGGGAAAGTAGTTCCGTCCACCCTATATTGGGGAAGATGGTATTTTTCCAACCCGTATTGGGTAAAGCAGCTAGATGTGTCTACCCATATTGGGGAGATGGTTATAACTCCAACCCATATATTGGGGTGGTTTAAACCTCCAACCCAGTATTGGGCAAGTGGTTGTGTCCACACTGTATTGGGGAAGTGGGTTTCCGTTCCACCGTGTATTGGGGAAGTTGATATTTTTTTCCACCTCGTATTGGCTTAAAAGCAGCTGTGAGTCTACCCATATTGGGAAAGTGGTTTAACTCCACCCGTATTGAGTGAAATGGTTGTGTCCACCCGTATTGGCGATAGTGTTTCTGTCCCACCGTTGTTGGGTAAATAGTTGTGACCTTTTACCCTTAGTGTTGTTACCCGTATTATTGGGGATGAAGTAGTCGAGTCCACTATTATGGGTTGGGGGTAGCAGTTGTGACTGCTTGTTATAGAGGAAAGGGTTGTTGCACCCCATACAGCAAAAGCAGCCTGTGTTTATCCTCTGTGGCTGTTTTCCATGTGTAACTGGGGAAGAGGTTGTGACCTTTTTGCCTCTGTGTATTGCCCGTATTTGGGAAATGGTTGTGGTGCATCTCTTGTATTAGGTGAGTGGCTCTGACTGCACCAGTACTGGGGCAAGCGGTTTTAAAATTGTGGACTGTGTGTGTTTTTATTTTTTATTTTTTTTATTTTATTTTTTTATGTTCATTAGCATGGCAAGTCATTGCATGGCAGCACTTGGCTATCGCATGATATGAGTATCAGTGAATTGATATGAGTCTCAGTAAATAAGAGCTTGGTATTAACCCATACCAGTATTAAGATCAATGCATCCTTATGACAGCAACACAATATCAGAGCCATTACTTTTTTTTTGGTTGTTCATACATGTATCATAATCTATAATAAACAACTAGAATTGAAACTGTGATCATTAAAAAGAGACACTGTATTTATTCTAGTGGATATTAGTGGGACCGGTGGTCTTAAAGGTCTAAAGAGATGTAATATTACCTCCTTTCCTATTCGTTAAAGTGTAGCTGAACTGAGGTGTAATTACAGTGTGATAAGGCTTTATTTGTTGGGACTCACTGGTGTATTCACATAGTCATTGGATGAATCATCATCATCATCAGAGGGTGGGGCATTGAGGCCTGCTTTCTGTAGAACAGAGAGTTAATAGAACAGGTCAGGAATTAGTATACTTGTAGGCTGAAGGTAACAGCTTCCACCTTACACTGAGCTACCAAAACTCATAGAGTACTAGTATGTAAACTGATTATGAAGTGGTGTTACCTCAGGGGATGGCTTGGGAACGCCCACTCCTGTATAAGTTATAGGGTGTTATTTTTTGAGTGAGGTGGAACACTGGTAACATGCTACTGGCAAGGAGACTGGAATTATCAGAGTTGGAACGAGGCTTCATAGTGGGTTCCAGACGGATGGGAAATTCTATTTTCTGAAGTCAGAGAGTCATAGTGTACTGGGAAAAGAACATAGACACAGTTTCTACAGGTGACATGGTCCGATGAGTCACTGTACCATTCGTTCAGGTTGATGGTAGGGTTCGTGGGTGGTGTAGATCCTATGAAGCCATTTGTCAACAAGGCCCTGAGCAGGCTGCTGGTGTTCCATACTAGTGTGGGCTGTTTTCTTATGGCATGGGTTGGGTCGAACGGTCCACCTAAACATATCATTGAGCAGTGACCCCTTAAATTTCACCGCTTGGTGACCATTTGCAGCTCTTCAAGGACTTCATGTACTTCCACAATGATATCCCAGCAAGATAATGCACAGTGCCATTGGCCCAAGTTGTCCAGAGCAGGTTGGAGGAGCATTCTGGAGAGTTCAGACGAATGGTGTGGCCTGCATGTTTACCTGACATGAGCCCAGTTGAGACATTCCACTGTCCGGCCTCTTTCAATTTGTGCCTTGCCATGAGCACATTGACCAGTGTTCAACCCCACAACTTATTCAGGTGTGGTCATCCCAAGCCCTCTCCCAAGGTAACACCAGTTCATAATCAGTTCACATACAGCAGTCCCATAACTTCTTTTGGTTCATTATTCTCCTCCGTTTGCCCCTGTGACCTGTTTGTCCACCCGTATTAGGGAAGGGTTTGTATCGACTCGTACTGGGTAAGTGACTGACTCCACCCGTACTGGGAAAGTGGCTAAATCCACTCATATTGGGGAAGTTGCTTACTCGACATGCATTGGGGAAATGGCTGACTCCACCTGTACTGGGGAAGTGGCTGGATCCACCCGTATTGGGGAAGTGGTTGTAATTGTGTCTGTGTGTGGTTAATAAGGGGCTAAATCACACAGTGTATTCCTGGCAGGAATATTGCTTCACTGCCAGCTTGAGTCATTTATTCATTAGCACGGTGGTGTTCATGCCGTGTATGTCACATGAGTATTGGAATGTCTTAATTGGGGAAGGTTGGTATGGAGTAAATTAGCTTGGTGCTGGGCCCATACCAGTTTCGGGATAAATGCATCCCTAGTTTTGGCTGGTGAATATATATTTAGTTAATTTTCTGAAAGTTGTGGGTTGCAGTCACTCATTTAGTAGTGTTTACATGAAGCAACACTAAGAAGAGCTAATAAAGTTAACCTCAAAGTACTAAGGGCTATAGCATTACCAGTTTCTCAAATCTCTAATGTATAGTTGAACTGTTGTGTAATTACAGTGTAATAAGGCTTTATTTTTTAAGACTCACTGGCGTATTCACGTAATCATCAGCACTGGATGAGCCATTGTCAGAGGGCGGGGTATTGAGGCCTGCTTTCTGTAGAACAGACAGATGAAAGAACAGGTCAGGAATTAGCATGCTTTTAGGCTAGAGGCAACCAGGAACACAATATATATACACTTCAACATGTTGCATTGTCCAATGAGTCCCTGTACCAGCTGTTTTGAGCTGATGGTAGGGCTTGTGGATGGAGCAGACCTTATGAAGCCGTGGACCCCAGTTATTGAACAAGGCCCTGAGCAGGCTGGTGGTGGTTCCATACTAGTGTGGGGCACGTTCTCATGGCATGGATTCGATTCAGTGGTCCACTTAAACACCACTGTAACCAGTGCTGCCTACATTTTACCACTTGGTGACCACCACTTGTAGCCTGTCAATGACTTTATGTATCGCTATAATGATGGAATATTCAAGCAGGGTAATGCAGCATGCCATCGGACAATAAACTGGTTCAAGGAGCATTCTGGAGAGTTTAGACAAATGTTCACCTGAGATGTACCTAATTGAGGTATTCCACTATCATGCGTCATTCAAATTCACCTCAAATGTTTGTAGTTCGTTTACGTTTTTTTGTCTAATGAAGCTGTTTTCAGTTTAGGGGACGTTCCAGATGTTTTGTTTTTTTTTTGCTTTGTGATGATTCATTTTAATAGTCTTTATGGGCAGAAATGCTAAATCTGACTGGACAATATAGGAATCAACATTGTTGTGTTTAAGGTGGTAGTAAGGTGGTGTTCAGGCTCCTGCAGATGGCACTGCACGAGGATGATGGGGCTATAAATATACCTGCAGGTGTGAGTGACGGGATCCAATAGATTGAGAAGAGGTGGTACAGTGCAGTGAATGTATTTATACCAGCAGTGGAAAAACCCAGGTCTATGGGAATTCTCCTTGGAATTGTTCCCAGGGAAGGCATCCACCAAAATCTGGGCCCATTTTTATTGTTTATACCAATTATGATAGCAGTGCTCAAAAATGAAATTACACTTCCAGTGTCCAGAAGAAGAAATGGAAGTAAATGAGTCTTTTACTTACTCTCTTATAATACCTGCAATCTGTGCTACTCCCTGCTTTTTCAGTTTTCTTCATTCTCTAAAAATTGGACTTGGTTTAATTTACAGTATATTAAGAACTTGGAGCTCACCGTAATACACTCTCATAGTTCATTAACACCGGAGGAATCATTGTCACCATGGTGGAGCACTGCGGGTCTGCTTTCTGCAAAAACAGAGAGTGGAAGAAGCGTCAGGTCCAAAAAGAGGTCAGACAGCACAGACATCCCACCTTAAATACTCATCCATCATCTAAAACACAAAGATGTAGGTAATACCAGAGCCGACAAATGTAATGTCCTAGCAACGTTTTTGGCTGATGCCCATTAGATGGTGGAGCCCAGAGTAATAATAGCAGCTCAGGCCACATTCCATTGTAGCCTATAACACTCCAAACACAAACAGGAGTATACTAAACCCATCATTCATACACAGGGCATGTACTCAGTCAGCACTTCTCTGACATGATGTTGCTGTTTACTGTACATATCAATGTACGGTGAATGAACTGAAAATGAAGATCCAGAGTCTTACACCAGTTATTGACTAAAGGAACATTGGCTAGCTAACTAGGCCAACTAGCGAACTAAGATGGCAGTAAATGTTTTCATCAGACAGATAGTGGATAGTTTATGCAGCACACATACAAGAGAAAGTATATTTCTCAGAATGATGAAGGTTATCTCCCTTCATAACACCTTTCCAACTTTTCCTAAAAGATTTAGTGTGGGAGTAACTGACGCTAATGCTTGCTAGCTAACTAACCGTATATTAAATTGGCAAACAGTATTGAGCTTGCTAGCTTTGCTCCAAGTATCTGACAGTAACTATTACCTTTCATTACCTATGTTATGTTGTTAGCTAGCCTCTACTGCCTTTACTACATGAAATTTGTAGAGTAGTCATCTGGAACTTTTGGAACCCTAGATAAGATCCATGAAAATGTGGATGGATTGTGGTGTAATAACAGTGTAATAAGGTTTTATGGTTTGGAACTCACTGCCACATTCTCATCGCTATCAACATCACGGTAGCTGTTATCAGGACATCGTGTTCTATGGCCTTCGTTCTGCAGAACAAAGAAAGCAGGTAATTTCATAGTCAAGGGCATCAGAACTCAGTGACATCTAGAACACTCTAAGAGCTCACCACATGGTCTGGTTCATTCATATTTCTGGTTTGCTTCTTCCTCCTGCTCACAAAAAGTAATCAATATTTATTAATATAATATGGAGCCTCTGAAACGAAATGGTGTATTCTTTGTAGGTAACAATCTTGTGCACCCGTTCTGATCAGGTGAAACACAAAAAATTTCTTTTAAAAAGCCGCCATATCATCTCTAAAATAATGATGATTACAACAATCTATTTTTTATCGATCGGCTAATTTTATGATTTCATTCATTCCATTTAGCAGAATTATTGACAGAATATTAGCAAATATATATATAAGTAAATTCTTGTTGTTAATTCTGTTCTCACCTCCACCAGAAAACTACAGAGAGGAAAACTGCAACCACACAAAGTCCAACTCCAGCAGCTACATACAGAATCACAGAGTAGCCTTCTGAAAACACCAAACACATACATACATAACCAGAAACAGCATAAAGCATCTTCGTTCATAAAGAATGATGATGCAATAACAGGCCATGATTATATAACTACGCTCACCCTTTTAAATCAACTGGCAGTAGATCTGATCTCTGAGCTCCATGTTTATTCTCAGCCTTGCAGTAGTAGGGATCCACTCTGTATAGGGACTGTAACTGTACTCCAAAATCCTACAGGTGAGGATCCACCTTCTTTTAAACCCAGGTTTGTAGTTCTTCACAGGTGGGTTTGCATCACTGCTGCAGGTCACATTCACTGAACTGCCCCCCACTGTTTTACCAGGAGGACTGATGGACACTGAAACACTCTTTGGAGGGTCTGAAATATACAAGAATTAAAATTAATAACCTGAGGAATCACTAAGGTACATAATTCATGCAATCCGACATAAACAAACGTCAACTTACACTGAACATTTATCTGCGCAGCAATGGATCTTCTCTCTCCGTGTTCATTACGACTCTGGCATGTATATTCTCCACTGTGCTCAGATCTGATGTTGGGAATGTTGTAGGTGTCTCCATTTCCTACTGATGTTGATCCCTTAAACCAGGTGTAGATCTTCACAGGTGGGTATGCATCACTGCTGCAGGTCAGAGTCACTGAACTGCCATCCACTATTCCACCAGGAGGACTGATGGACACTGAGACACTCTTTGGAGGATCTAAAGGTAGATATGACATTAGTAAAATGTCTATGCCTTCATGTTACTTGGGGTGCAAGTTCAAGTGCTTGCAAAGACAGTAAGGCAGATGAACTCTAAGCTTGGCAGCAAGGTATAGAAGGTTTCACAGTCAGTTAAATGCACCTTCTAAACCTCACTTTTTAAACTAGTCTCTGGATTTTAACCTAGCAAAAAAACCTTTAAATTACTACAATCCTTAAAACAACGTTTATATAAACTTTATAGATAAACATTTTGTAGAATCGTTTCTCTGTCCTGAAGAACTTTGTAAATGCATATCACGTATGAAAATGTATTACTTCACTGTTATTCTTACAATACAAAGGTCAAAAGGCCAATCTTGGTAATAATTCTTGGTAGATATCTTTGTTTATCTTTGTCTACCTTCTAGACGCCCAAACATCACTGCAGCACTAAGTCTGGATGTTATGGCAGATTGGCCATACAGAAGGCCCTCCTCAAAAAGAAAGCCCACCAGGAGTTTCCAAAATACAACTAAAGGATTCTCTTGTCTGATGAAACCTTGACCTTGACACAATGTGGCCCCAATTCTAAGCTGCCATGCATTTATGTTGGAATGGCATTAACCAGGTGATTAGTGATGCCTGATTTCCTCCAGACATGACGCATGGATTTCAGGCCAAAAAGTAATAATTTGTTTCCTCAGGCAAGAGAATTTATAATAGTTTATCTGTTATGGTTTGAGATTCCTCTAGGTGTCTTTTGGCAATCTCCAAGCGGGCTGTCATGTGCCTTTTAATAATGAGTGTGTTCCATCTGGCCACTCTGCCATAAAGTCCAGATCCACAAGGATACGCTAGAGAGTTGTCAGAGAGTTGTCGGGTTCCTACTGACCTCCCCGGCCAGGGGCCTTCTTTAGTGTTTGAGTTTGGCTGGGAAGCCAGGTCTAAGAATATTTTTGGTGGCTCCAAACGTCTTTATTTTATGAATGATGGTAGCCACTATGCTCTTTAGAACCTGTAAAGTTGCAGCAATTTTTCTGTACCCCTCTCCAGATATGTGCCTTGGCACAATCTTGTTTCTGAGGTCTGCAAATAATTCCTTTGACCCCACGGCTTGAAGTTTGCTTTGACATGCACCATTAAATGTGCAGGTGTTGGTAATCTCCAGCTATTTCCAATCAATTAAATTAACCACCGGTGGACTCCATAAGTTGTTGAAACATCTCAATCGCAATACCAGTGAAAACAAAATAGACCTCAGCTAACTTTTAGGTGTCATTAAAGGTTGTGCACATGATATCATTCATTTGGTCTATTTTAGTCTGTAATGTAATACATGTGGAGAAAGGGGAAGGAGTGTTATCGTATTATTTCTAGCTTATATATATAATCTCTGTCACGTCTACAAGCTCTTCCCCTGTCTCTGCTGCTCCTCTGGACTCCAGTCCCCAGAGGGGTTGAGTTCCTCAACCAATCCAGCTCCATTGGGTTACGTCACTGGAATTGTGATTGTTTACAGCTGTACCTCACGTCTGTTTGTATAAATATGCCGGTTTTAGCCATGTTACTTCACAAGGTATTGCCAACACACATTGCATACTGAGCAGTCTTATTTCGATTTTGGTTTGTCTCGTTGAATGACTTATTGCTCTTTTTTTCCAGTTTTTGCCCTTTCACCTCTCCCTTTGGATTATATTGCCTGTTTGAACTGCTCTCTGTCTGGACTGCCTACTGATTTTGGCCCTGGCTTGTCCATTGCGTTACTTTGTTCTTTTGGTATTTTAGCTATCCTTTTACTCTGCCCTTTGCTGCAGCTCTGCTAATTGAAAACCTACTTTTACTCTTTACTCTGCATGCGTCTGGTCAGTCCCCATAGTGTGAGAATCTCTTTTGCATGCAACTCTTTACTCTTTACCCTGCATGCGTCTGGTCAGTCCCTCGAGCGTGAGAACCTCTGTTGCGTGCAAGGCTATATAATGCTAAAAGACCACCCACTTCCTGTCAGTTTTCCTCCCTGTCTGTAAATAAGGCCCATCTACATTCAAACTTCACTGATCAAGACTGCTGGAACCCGTAGCTTGCTGTTCATGGCAATAATATAATTACATATCAGTTTTTAGGTAATGTTAATGTATATGTTTATGTATATAATGTAGAATATGAACTAAACTCACATCTGACTCTGAGGGTCTGATCAGTAGAGCGGAGATGTTGATATCCTCCTACAGCACAGCTATAACTGCCTGCATCCTCACTGCTGACTGTCTGCAGGTGGAGCTGGTTGTTCTTGATGGTCGTTGTGGTTAAAGGACGTCCATTTTTGTACCAGGTGAATGTTGGATCAGTCAGACTGCAGGTGGTCCTACATGTCAGAACTGCTGTTCCTCCCTCTGTAACTTCTCCAGGAGCTTCCAACTGGAGATCTAATATATTATGAAAATCATCTCAGTTGTTTACTGTACTCTAACTTAATTGTTTTAAATTCCATTGCTGGTTATTTGTATGGAATAACCACATCTCTGAGGTAAAACAGCATGCAGATAAAGTCAACACTAAATCAATTTTACTACCCTGGAGTTATTCTGGCTTCAGAGAGAATATGGGTTTATGGAACAAATTGTAACTCACCTGTAACTCTGAGCTGAACTCCAGGTTTACCCACCCATTTTTGTCCTTTAACATCTGTTATGATTCTGAAACAGTATGGATGTTCATCCTTCTTCATTACATCACTCAGTCTGAGGGAGAAGTGTTTCTGTTCATCAGTTAAATACTCCACTCTGCCTGAGTAATCCGGGTCTGTACTCAGATCCACATATAGAAAAGGATATTTTATCCAGAAAGTCTTTGTCACTGTAAGATTTTCTGGGAGAGTATAAGATCCATTCATAAACACTGTGGATCCCTCTAAAGCACATATCTCCTGTTGGTTGTATGTCACACTCCACTCTGTTCCAGAAGCTCCTGAAACTGAAATGATGCAGGAAAGGTCTGATTACAGAGTCTGGAGCCCATAAGACACACCTGTGGGCAGCGTCCTGTGACCACTGATGAAGGACTAGAGGATGACCAACACTGCACTGTGCAGCAGCAGATGAGCTATCATTTTCATCTGTACATCTACAATGTAGAGCAGCAAGATAGGAGTATCTAATAGGGTGGACAGTGAGTGGTGTTTAAACACCACCCTAATAAATTAAACAGACTGCGACGTCCATCTAATAAAAACACATATATTAAAAAGAACAATTCTAGCATATGAGCAACATGTGGCATCCATACAGTAGTAATGTTTCTATTAAATATTGTTATATAAGTGTATACAGCATACATTTTCATATACGCTGTTATATCACTGTAGTATATGTCCCATATTTGAAATCAGGCTGTTTATAATAACTTAGTATATACATTAAATATGTCTGCATTAGTAGCTAATATCATTTACATATAAGAGAAAGCAATGTAATTCATACACTCTGTCACATATTGGCTGTATGTATTTTGCCATATGTCATATTTCCATATGGGCACCTACTCTACACCACTGAGCTGATTCTAAGAGACACCATAAAGTGGAAAGGGCTCTGCAGCAGGGAGAGGGAGGGGCTTGGACAGAAGCAGATTTATCAGACCTTATCAACATAGTTCAGTCACATCATACATGTCTGACCGTGACATGTGCAGATGGCTTGAGAGCTTAATCTCCAGACATCCCAAGTCTCCCGGAAGTTCCAGTAGTCACCGCATTTTAACAGGGGTTTCACCAACCAAGTGATCCAGCCTTGGTTTGTTGACTAGGTTCTCTGAATCTGAAGTGTCATAAAGGTGTCCAAGCCACCTAATCCCCAACTGGTCCACGGATGCCATGGATAGGGCTGCCCACTGCTTCTGGCTCATGTACTCACTCAGTGTGTGTGTGTGTGTGTGCGCGCGTACGTGTTGTGTGTGTGCGTGTGCGCGCATGTTGTGTGTGCGTGCGTGTGTGTGTGTTGTGTGTTACGTGTGTGTGCATGTGTGTTGTGCATTGTGTATATGTTGTGCATGTGTGTATATGTGTGTTGTGTATGTGTGTGTGTGTATGTGTGTGTGTGTGTCTGTGAGTGTGTGTGTCTGTATATGTGTGTGTTGTATGTTGTGTATATGTTGTGTGTGTGTGTGTGTGTGTTTTGTGGGTGTGTGTGTGTGTCTGTGAGTGTGTGTATGTGTGTGTTGTACGTTGTGTGTGTGTATGTTGTGTGTGTGTGTGTGTGTGTGTGTTGTGTGTGTGTGTGTGTGTGTGTGTATCACTGCACAGATGAGCGGGGAAAAAAAATCGTTGTGTGCAAGCCCAAATGGTTCTAAGTTCTAAATCAGAAATTAATACAATAACATAAACCACATGCTATTCTTGTGTTGATATTGCTATAGTAGGATTTGATGACTCACCCACAATCATGAACAGAAAGGTCAAAGGAAGAGCCATTCTTAATGATGTCGTCACATCAAAGCCTACAATATCAAATCAAACATGAAAGTTAATTCTGTCTAGTACATCAATTACACTGACACAGGTCTATGGCAAAAGCATACTGAACTGTATAAAAGCTGGACACTGCAGTGATGAACATTTCCCAGCACTTACAACTCTATAAAAGCACTTTATTCTGTATGTTAAAATACCAGGTCAAATGGCATTTAGTGAGAACAGAGATTAAAGTGTTAAACTGAATATGATCAGCATTTCTAACTGGTAGCTGCCCACTTAAAATACCCAGGCTCATTTACACACTTCCTCTTACAGGGCGTACTGTCTGACCTGCTATGGTAACTTTATCATAGAGAGATCTGGACTCTATGACATGCCACATGTTGTCATTTTCAGGAGGCCTCAGAATGATTTACCCAATAGAAACGGTTTCTACCAAAAGTCTTTATCGTCACCTATATATAATAGCTGCATATGGAGTTTTAAAAATACTTTGGGCACTGTTATTATTTAGTTTCGTAGTTTGCTGGACAATGCAGATTATTCAGCTAGCTCTCTTAATAGCACCAGCTAGATGGGTAAAGTAAATTAGCTTGTAAGCTTCCCTGATGAGTCCCCTCTGTGATGACCCCAATGTAGCATTGGTATAGAAGAAGAAGGCGTTGCACATACGGGCATCTCCTTTTTTAGTTTCAGCAGGCAGCAAGAAATGCCTACCTCAATGATCTTTAACATAAATTACCGAGGGCAGACACTTCTAACCGCTAGTAACACTACAAAGCACAAGTACGCTAATAAGCATCTTGTTATACATGACGGTGCCTCCTGAGAACCACTTTGCTTGGCCATATCCCCCAAGATCCTCATTGTAGCATGGCCTGTGGCAAAAATAACAGCACAGCGTACAGAGTGCCACATCACACACACACTAAAGTGGCTCCCTGTAGCATATCACATCTACATGTTTCATATACAGGAATGCAGATATCAAATATCAGACGCAGTAAAGGGTCAGTCACGATCCGGAAGGTCCTACAACCTATAAACAAGCGGCCTGACTGAAACAGACTTGAGGGTAAACCCATGTATCAGGACTGAGTACCCATTACAAAACGTCTGTAACGTCTCTAAGCTGAATAATGGTGAACAAAACCTCTTTAATCTGAAGACTGATTAATCGAATGATCTTACCATCCAGTGTTCAGGTTTATCATCTAGGTCCAAATGGTTTCATTAATGATAAAACACCGAGCAGCACTGATGTGTTAACCTAGATGTCCCTTCTCATACTCAAGAAAAAAAAAACAGGTCCCCCCCTCTACAGGATGTAATATCATATATTTAGATATGTGCATCTCTCTCTCTCTCTCTCTCTCTGCATGAGTAGAGGTTGTGGTTTGTTGCACTAAGCAGATCACCCAGCTACCAGCGAGCAGGGCACTCATCTACTCTCCTTTTAGCCTCCGACTCTGTTGGTCAAGCCAATCGAGAGTCCAGGATTGGGCACTTGGTATCCCTTTCCTCCAGCCCACATCATTTTTTTCTATTCATTTAGGGAATGGGGACAGAAGACTCCAGGAGTGGGTCCTCGGTATTCCTCTCCTCCAGTCCACTTCTTTTTTGTAGTCATTTGGGGAAAGGGGAACCAAAGGGTCCGGGAGTGGGCTCTTGGTATTCCCTTGGTATTCTGTTTGGGGGAATAGGGACAAAAATAGGCCAGCATTCGAAATTACCAGTAAAGAAATTTTAAAAGGGAGGAGGTGGTTGGTGTATCTCAGCGAATAACACCACTACCCGCCAAGTAGCCACCACCAGACGTGGGAGACTGGGGTTCGAATCCCAGGCTCAGTGACTACGCTGTGCTACACCAATAAGAGTCTGTGGGCAAGACTCCTAACACTACATTGGCCTAGTTGTAAAATGATTAACCTTGTACGTCGCTCTGGATAAGAGCATCAGCTAAATACCGTAAATGTAAAAGTGTGGAACAGTGGACATTTTCCAGCAGAGGGAAGTGTCTACATTTCGCCCCCACATACAGTAAGGAGGAAGCTCAAACAGACAAAGAGAAGCCCAAGATCACAATTTCACAACTGCAAAGTGTAGATGCATCTTGGGTGGTCACCATTTACACGCAGCAGTGAGGCATCCCTTCCATGACCAGGAGCTTTTTGGACAAGTGTTCCGAGGCATAAATCCCAGTGTCTGAAGTTTGTCCAGCAACATTTGAATTACAACCGGAATCACACAAATTGTGGTCAAATAGAACAAAAGTTGGTGTTTTGAAGAAGCTGCCTGACTTTTTTTTTTTTAATATGTGTGTACTGCTTTAGAGTCGGAGCCCTACACTCTAATAACTATATTAGCTACTACAACACTGATCTCAGATCATCTTTACCCAGCAACCATAACAGAGGAAGTGGTTTGCAGAGGAACTGGGTTTTTTTGGGGGACTGTGTGTTTGTTTGTGTGTGGGAGTACCAGGTTTGTGCTACATTGTGGGAACCTAAACCTTTTTTGCGCTCAAGTTGTGGGGATCTTTCTTTTTTGTGCGCCTCCACAATGTAAATCAGTGAACTTTAAGGTGAGGTTTGTTTTAAGGTTAAGCTTAAGTTAGGCTAGTAGCAGCTGTCGTTAAATGAATGGAACTCTATGCAACGTCCCCACAAATCAATGAAACAAATGTGTCTGTGTGTGTGTGTAAGTGTGACAGAAAGAGAGAGAGAGAGAGAGAGAGAGAGAGAGCGTGAAAGTGTGTGAGAGAGAGAGGGAGAGAGAGTGAGACAGAAAAAGAGTGAGACAGAGAGTGTGAGAGCGAGAGAGAGCAATTGAGAGTGAGAGAGAGAGCGTGAGACAGAGAGAGAGAGAGAGAGAGAGAGAGAGAAAGAGAGAGAGAGTGTGAGAGTGTGTGTGAGAGAGAGGGAGAGAGGAAGAGAGAAAGAGAGCATGAGAGTGTGTGAGAGAGAGAGTGTGAGAGAGAGAGAGAGAGAGAAAGAGAGAGTGAGTAAGAGAGAGAGAGAGAAAGTGTGTGAGAGTGTGTGTGAGAGAGAGTGTGAGAGAGAGCGAGTGTGAGACAGAGAGAGAGTGTGAGAGCGAGAGAGAATGAGAGAGAGAGAGAGTGTGTAAAAGAGAGAGAGAGAGAGAGTAAGAGAGAGAGAGAGAATGCGTGAGAGTGTGTGTGGAAGAAGAGAGAGAGTGCCTGTGTGAGAGAGAGAGAAAGAGCAAGAGAGTGTGTGAGGAAGAGAGTGAGAGAGAGAGTGTGAGAGTGTGTGAGAAAGAGAGTGAGAGAGAGAGTGTGAGACAGAGAGAGAGTGTAAAAGAGAGAGAGAGAGAGAGAGAGAGAGAGAGAGTAAGAGAGAGTGAGAGAGAGATTGAGAGAGAGAGAGAGAGTGAGACAGAGAGAGTGAGAGAGAGAGTGTGAGACAGAAAGAGTGAGAGAGAGAGAGAGAATGAGAGAGCGAGAGAGTGTGTAAAAGAGAGAGAGAGAGTGAGAGAGAGAGAGAGACCGAGAGAGTGATAGAGAGAGTGTGAGACAGAAAGAGTGAGAGAGAGAGATGGCTGGGCCCTCAAAGGGAAATTCCATGCTCTAAAATTTTTATATAATTCAGCAGCTGAAATGTAATAAGTCATTCTGAGCCCTTCTTCACCAACATGGAACAGGTTTCAATGTGTGTACCTGATTTTGAACCATTTGACGCCTTCTCACCAAAAATAAATAACAAGTTCGGAAACTGAAAAGTGAATTCCCAGCTGGAACCAAAGAATAATAGGTTTTGAGCACATCTCCGAAAGTGTCTGTTATCGATGAAAGTGAAGGCAACACTGGTGCCACCCAGTGATCTGCTGAGGAACCTCTTCTGGGCCTTATCTCCAGTACAACAACCATCTGGAATAACAGCTCGCAGGTCATCTATATGCCCTGCCATCTTGGTAATACAGGGCTATCAGATGTTCTTTACCATGATGGTGATGGTAACCAAGGGTCAGCATGTCTACAACACACCTACTGACAGTCATATAGTGAACCTACACATGCACTCTGAGCTTTATATCTAATGTTGATGATGGGCAATAGTTATAAATCAAGACTAAATAGGTTCTCTTCTGTAGTCTCTTTGTGTTGTATGAACCTCTCCACCAAGAACATCTTAAAACCTTAATAGAACTATGGTAAAACAATGTGTCAGCACTCAGGCTGTATTATATTCATACCCATTTCAATGGAACCTATGTAGTAGCTTTACATTAAATAAAATTTACATTAAAGCCATGAAATACCTGGAAGTTCTGACTCTATAAACCAGAACAATCCACACCAAACCCCCTCGGAATGACTTTGTTTACATGTGAACCATTTAACAATGCCACAAAGTTTGACAACTGGATAGGATTTCCCTTTTTTAAGGCTCTGCTGAATGAGGAAGTGGCAAAAGGTCTCGTAATAATCTCCTACTTGAGCCCCATGTGCAAGAACAGCTCGTCATGTGCAAGCTGACCTGTAAGACAGTTTAAATAAGTTCATCTGTAAGCATGGCCATCGCTTCAGTCATCACCGTCATCCTGGTTGTCCTCGCAGCTGGTGAGTTCTATCCTCTAGTTTCCTGTGTTTGGTTTTAGACCAGCTATTAAAAACTCATACAGGGGTTTAGTTTAATGACGGAGAAGCAACGAAACTGTTTCTCCTTCTCACTCATGCACTTCGCGATCTGTGCTACTATTATCGTGGCTGCTATACAACTGTACAGAGATATTCGTGTTCAGAGAATTCACGTGTTCATCAGTCTCTAATGTATCTTCTTCTCCAGCTGGAATCAGAGCTCTAATTACTGTCACTGGACACAGAGGACACTCGGTTCAGTTTAGATGTCCCTACGAGTCTGGATATAAAGCCTACTCAAAGTATCTCTGTAGAGGAGCATGTTCTGCTGGAAAAAAAGACATCCCTGTTCAGTCTGGATCTACTGCTAAGGATCAGAGATTCTCTCTGGTAGACGACACAGCAGCCAGAGTCTTCACCATCACCATCACTGATCTGAGATCAGAGGATGGAGGAACATACTGGTGTGGGATACTAAGGCCTTCGCGTCCTGATATCTACACACAGATTCTATTACTAGTTAAACCAGGTGAGTTCAGAGTGATTTCAACAACTCTACACGCTCAAGCCAGAAATAAAATTAACTGGGTTGTCAAACTTATTTACGTTGTGTCTATCACACTAGATTCCCCTCCTGCTACCTCCGGCTCCACACATTCTCCTCCATTACTGCAGACACCAGCCACAGATTGTCAGCCTTTCTTAACTACAGGTATGTGCTCTCGGTCACCGCCTCTATATGTACTTGATATAGCCAGGGTTTCTCGTGGAGAGCTGGGTTCGGTTAACTGAAGACTTCATTCATTCATTCATTCATTTATTCATTCATTCATCTTCTGAGCCACTTACCCTGTCAGATTGGGCGTGGTGCTGAAGTCTATCCCAGTCCATCACAGGGCCTGCAGAGTTCAGTTTCTCCTTTATCAAAGACCCATTTGAAAGGCCCTCCAGTGGTCTGTGGGCCTGAACTTAAGAGGAGGCGGTTTGTAATGGCCTCTAAAATGTCACTGTAAGTCATATATGTAAACAAGAAGCTCAGTGGTTTAGAACCGAAGGCGAGATGTCTTCAAACTACTACATAAATATCAATTTTTAATTTAGCATCATTAGTTTGAGACGACACAGTCCTGGCCTGGAGGTTAGGCAAGCAGGCTTGTGACCCAGTGCTCCCTGGGCGCTATGGATAGGGCCTCCCACCAGTCCGGACAAGTGTGTTTGTTTACTAGTGTATATGCGTATGTGGGTGTTTCACTGCAGGGGTGTAAGCACAAATGGTCAAGGAGTGGTTTTGTTAATTCTTTCACAGGCAAGGCAGAGCAAGATTATATATACAGAGTAAAGCTAGTGCATACATCCACTTCAAATGTTCATGCATAATGTATTTGGGTCTGTTTTAGAAACGTTCCAATACAACACATGTGTTCAGAAGCGTGAACAAAGACATGGAAACTTCTGACCTATCCGGATCAGGCAAACTCCTGACTTGACAAGTTTTGAAATTGCAACAGAGGGACAACAGTGCTGCTGCAGGAAGCTAATTATGTTTTAGCATAAAGTTCTTTAAACTGTGAGTGCCAAAGAGAGCTTCACAACACAGCACTTTTTTAGGCTAAAAGAAACTATTTGTAAGTTGGAACATTTCATACTCCAAAAAACAGGGGGCAGCATATTACTAGACAGTTGTGCTGTCCACAACTATTGTCAGAAACAAAGGGAATAAAGGGGAGCAGCACCTCCAACATGACTGATAAGAGATTAGAATACACCGTCAGGGCAGCAGAGCTACTTCTTCATCCTCTCATGTTGTTCTCCTACAGCTCTAGAATGACTCACTTCTGCCTTTTCAGGTGCAAAGTGGATTTACAGGACAGGACAGGCTGAGGCTACCTGGTTAGCATGCTAACTTAAGTAGACACCACTGATACTCCATAGATACACATAAATGCCTTTAACACATGGCCAATATTGGTATTTCTTTACATTCTGTTGAAAGTAGAAATCTAAATATTGCACTTTTAAACATACATGCACTGTGGGCAAATTTGAAGCATAAATGAATCCATATTTTTCAAGCTTCCACCATGAGAGTTAATGTATTCACCTTTTCCAATGTGACTTTTCTAGCACCTTAAGAGAAAAAGATCCATACTTCAAAGTAAAAAAATCCTTGGGAAACCGTGTTAGCATTTAGCATCTAATAGAGTTCATTAAACCTAGCATAAACATCATCTGAGCAATGGATAGACTCTCGGATGAAACCTCAGAGAAAAGAAACTTTTAAATGCAGATAAAAAAATATAGAAATAAATATAGAAACCAATAAAAGCTCAGTATTGGCACCGCTTTATGCACTACATAGCACGCACTACAATAAAAAGCTTGTTTAGTTTTCTCAATATGGTTTTCTCAATATGCAGAACACTAACCATAACTTGCTTCATAATTGGTTAGCTATGGAGAACTGCTTTCTTGACTGAAGTGGTCAGATATTGAGCAAGTATTGCAATACAAGCAAGTTGCTTTTAGGTTTTCCATTTCTACCTACAGATTTTAACTGCACTAATGTAGACAAATAAAACAAACAACTGAGCGAAAAAATAAGGGCTTGATGGTTTGATGTAAGGGGGGAAGGAGGCGAGGAAGCAGGATACAAGTCAGAATGAAAAAAACTGGCATAGAGAGAAAACACTAAGCAACCAAAAGGGAAACAACTACACAAGGGCTTACAATGAACACCTGATAAAGGGAGGGGCCACAAACTAAGGACAGGTGAGGGGAGTGACGTGGGCAGAGACAGGGAGGAGCTATTAACTCCTGTTATATTGTTATTGTGTCGCTTAGTGAGTATCTTCAGGCTCCTGCAGATGGCGCTGCTGAGGATGATGTGGCTATAAGTAGTGTACTGGACAGGTTTCTGGATGTAGACCACACTAGTGTTCAGACACTCTTGCAATAAAAAATTGGTCAGTTGGGCCAGATTTGGTGGCCCCTGAGGTTCATGTTTCAGAGCCAAGCAAAGGAGATATCGGACATTCTAACTGAAGTGCTTTCTTTCTTTCACTGTGCACCAGCTGTTTTAGTACAACAGTAACTTTAATATGCTCTCCAAAAACAGAAACATAGACAAAACATTTCATATCCATATTTACACATCTTATTAATGTTTAAGTCATGTATATTGCTATCTTATATTTTTGTATTTCTAACATCTTCTGTCTTTCATGTCTGCGTTTGCTGTAGCTGAAATTAATTGAATGATCTCTAATTGCAGGTTTCATCTTTCTGTATGTGTGTGTTTCACTGCTGGTCTTGGGAATCGCTCTAATCGTTCTAATCCTGTTCCACAAAAGATGGAAGAAAATAACATTAGCAGGTCATATACATACATATATATACATCCATATATATTAGCAATATACAGGTCTGTCTATCTATCCATCCATCCATCCATTAATTTCCTGGACACATACCTAAAACACAACCATAGCTACTACTTACCCTACCCTAAGCCTGATCTTACCCTAACCCTAAAACATGTTTTCACCTTATAATTGAAATATTTACAGACTGGAAGCACAAGAAGGAGTAAACTGTAGTTTTTCCTTTTTCTTCCCAGACTATCTTAGCTTGTTTATACTACAGAGGAATACCAGAAGACATGGGGTAAGTTATCACACTAATTTTTATTCATCTATTTATTTGGAATACTGTCCACTGCTCTGTAACTTGACCGTGGTTGTGGTTATACAGGACCAAGCCTACTATGAAAACAATCCACCTGGAACTGACCACTCCATGAAAATCCGTACAGTCTACGAGAGTGTGAAGGCCACCCGCCAGACTGATTCAGGATTTTCAAGTGTTAACAGCAGTATCAAGCAACCGGATGAAGTCTTTCAGAGCGTAACCCCCAGCAGCAGCACCATCCAACCAGATTCACTCTACTGCACTGTTATGACTAGGGTTAACCATCTGTATCCAGACTACCAAAGCTTGATCCCCAGCACCAGGCAATCTAATTCAGACTACCAGAGCCTAAACCCCAATGCTACCAAATCAGATTCCATTTACCAGAGCCTAACCCCTCATACCAAACAATTAAATTCCATTTACCACACGCTAAACCCCATCAACAATCAGATTCAGTCTACGAAAACCCAACTACAAATATCAACCAATTAGATTCAATTCAATTATTCAATCTAGCAGAGCTTAAACGCCAACTCATCGGATTTGGTCTACAAGAGCCTGAACCCCAAAACCAACCAGTCAGATTCAATCTACCAGAGCCTAAACTCTAACACCATTCAATCACGTTGAGTGTATGAGAGCCTAAAGCCTAACCCCAACCAAAAATATTCAGTATACCAGAGCCTTAACCCCAGAACCAACCAAAAAAAAAATTCGGTCTACCAGAGCCAAAAACCCAAACAAACCTAAATCCCAACATCAGCCAAGCAGGTTCTGATCACATGTGGTTCACGTTTCCTGTTCAGGTTTCAGAGATGTCTTGCTCTGGTTGGGCCTGTAGTAATAACACATGGTGATAAAAGGAAGAATCCTGTGTCCCACTTTCTACTTATTAGAACCATATTTTAAAAATGCTTTATTTTAAAGTTTATTTGTATATCTTGGTTTTGAATGTGTATTGCTTTAACATTAAATGCTGTTTGTAAATAAAAATTTTAATGATTGAAATTTGAATAATGATGAAGTTTTTATTTGAACTCTCTTGAAGCAGGTTGATATGATACATAGTTTTGACTGATTAATATGGTTTTCATTTGAGATGTAATGCTACCATTCACAAATGCTTCCGTAACCGTAACTGTGACCATTAAATTGTGCCAGATGGTTATATCATTGTGGTAGGCCTCAAATCATCCCTGTAGTTTAACTAAATGGTCAAATGGTAAATGCTAACCATGGGTGAAATGCAATATGTTAACAAGCATCAGAGCTGTCGGCAGTTAGCTAATGAGGTATTAGCATGCCTAGCTATTACTCTCGAGAACATTTGTCAGGCACTGATGTTGGACAAGAAGGCCTGGTTTGCAGTCAGCAAGTTCATCCCAAAGGTGTTCAATGGCGGTGAGGACAAGTCTTTATCAAGATCTCTGGAGTTCCCACACACCAAACACCTCGAACTATATCTTTAGGGAGCTGGATTTGTGTACAGAAATGGAAACTTTGTGGTTGTGGCTTTGTGGTTGCAGAAGATGTGACTGAAACCCCTAAACCCAAATAGAAGACTTTCGGTCATATAATGTAACTGTAGTTCATTCCGAGTCTTTATTTTTTGTGGTCTTTTGGTCTTTCTCTTCTCTGATTTTAGCTTGCTGAGGTCATGCAAACCCTCTCTGAAGTCAGGGTACACGCTTTATCTTCAAATGAACTTGCCTAACCTATATTCACCTATTTTCAGGGTGACCACTTACTCCTGGTTAAAATTATAATTGCCTAGTATGCACCTTTTCAGTATTTACAGCATGGCCAAATTAGGAAATACTGGCTGATTTTCCACTTACAACACGTTTGCTTGTAACATTCCTATATTCTCACACTCATAATCAGTTTTTAGAGCTTGTTTTTTAAATGTAAACCACAGATAGACGAGATGTGACGTTAATGTGAGGGGAACCTGTTGAAAAACGGAAGTTAGCATATTACAACACTGCATACATGAGGGATGTCTAAGTGTCACCCTCATGCTGATGAGTAACACTGTGGCGTCACTAAAAAAACAGATGTGGGAAACATTCTGTTTTGAAGGCAAGAGGTCTTATTGAACAGGCGGTAAAGGAGAACCACTGAAACACAGTGACCACCGGTCATTTCCAGCCGCACAGAGTCTCAACCCACTAAAGTACTTTACAGCATGGCACAACAAAGCACATCAGAGACATACACAAGACTGATCAGATTCAGTCTACCAGAGTCTAAACCCCAACAATAATTAATTAGATTCAGTCTACCAGAGTCTAAACCCCAACACCAATTAATCAGATTCATTCTACCAGAGTCTAAACCCCAACACTGATTAACTGATTAATCAGATTAAGTGTACCAGAGTCTAAACCCCAACATCAATTAATCAGATTCAGTCTACCGGAATCTAAACCCCAACACCAATTAATCAGATTCAGTCTACCAGAGTCTAAACCGCAACACCAATTAATCAGATTCAGTCAACAGAGTCTAAACCCCAAAACCAAATAATCAGATTCAGTCTACCAGAGTCTAAACCCCAACACTGATTAATCTGATTCAGTCTATCAGAGTCTAAACCCCAACACTGATTAATCAGATTCAGTCTACCGGAATCTGAACCCCAACATAAATTAATCAGATTCAGTCTACCAGAGTCTAAACCCCAACACTGATTAATCAGATTCAGTCTACCGGAGTCTAAACCCCAACATCAGTTAATCAGATTCAGTCTACCGGAGTCTAAACCCCAACATCAGTTAATCAGATTCAGTCTACCGGAATCTAAACCCCAACACCAACCAATCAGATTCAGTCTACCAGAGTCTAAACCCCAACAATAATTAATTAGATTCAGTCTACCAGAGTCTAAACCCCAACACCAGTTAATCAGATTCAGTCTACCAGAGTCTAAACCCCAACACCAATTAAGCAGATTCAGTCTACCAGAGTCTAAACCCCAACACTGATTAATCAGATTCAGTCTATCAGAGTCTTAACCTAAACACTGATTAATCAGATTCAGTCTACCGGAATCTAAACCCCAACATCAATTAATCAGATTCAGTCTACCGGAATCTAAACCCCAACACCAGTTAATCAGATTCAGTCTACCAGAGTCTAAACCCCAACACCAATTAATCAGATTCATTCTACCAGAGTCTAAACCCCAACACTGATTAACTGATTAATCAGATTAAGTGTACCAGAGTCTAAACCCCAACATCAATTAATCAGATTCAGTCTACCGGAATCTAAACCCCAACACCAATTAATCAGATTCAGTCTACCAGAGTCTAAACCGCAACACCAATTAATCAGATTCAGTCAACAGAGTCTAAACCCCAAAACCAAATAATCAGATTCAGTCTACCAGAGTCTAAACCCCAACACTGATTAATCTGATTCAGTCTATCAGAGTCTAAACCCCAACACTGATTAATCAGATTCAGTCTACCGGAATCTGAACCCCAACATAAATTAATCAGATTCAGTCTACCAGAGTCTAAACCCCAACACTGATTAATCAGATTCAGTCTACCGGAGTCTAAACCCCAACATCAGTTAATCAGATTCAGTCTACCGGAGTCTAAACCCCAACATCAGTTAATCAGATTCAGTCTACCGGAATCTAAACCCCAACACCAACCAATCAGATTCAGTCTACCAGAGTCTAAACCCCAACAATAATTAATTAGATTCAGTCTACCAGAGTCTAAACCCCAACACCAGTTAATCAGATTCAGTCTACCAGAGTCTAAACCCCAACACCAATTAAGCAGATTCAGTCTACCAGAGTCTAAACCCCAACACTGATTAATCAGATTCAGTCTATCAGAGTCTTAACCTAAACACTGATTAATCAGATTCAGTCTACCGGAATCTAAACCCCAACATCAATTAATCAGATTCAGTCTACCGGAATCTAAACCCCAACACCAATTAATCAGATTCAGTCTACCAGAGTCTAAAGCCCATCACAAAGATTTGAAAGGCAAGTTAAGGTAAATAAACTGAGTGACTCAATTTTAAATTTAATTATTTATTTTATTTAAAAAAAACCCTGAACATATTAAATGTGAAACTGTTGGAGCAACATACTGCATTTCTTAATAAAATGAGCATGTCTTTTCTGAGACCTGCACTTTCTCTTGATGAACACTGGAGGGCACTGTTTGGCTAATGCATTGTGTGATCCAGTGTTACCAGATTGGCAGAAGTAAACTGTGTCTTTCGTTGCTTGCAATCTAGTTGCCTTTCAGATTGCATGCTCTGAAAAGTGTTGTAGGTTGCACAGTTCCTTGGGTACAGTACCGTAAGGTTTCTGTACCGTGCATGGTAAAACTAAGGGCCTCCCCTAGCACCTCCATCCTGGAGAAAAATGTGAAAAACACTCCATTTCCACATGATATGACACCTGGCATATCAGCCATATGTGTACTTGCATGTGATTAAAATAGCCTGAGGTAATTGTTGTGGCTTGTTTTACAGGGAGGTAAAGGGTGCTGGAATCTTTACTGATAAAGGAGCGTGGGTTTAGTAAAATGACTAACATGGTGCATTCAGACAGGACTATAATCACTGAGGAACTAAATACACTACCTCACCTCCCCATGGAAAACTATCCCACCAAAAAGGACTTTAGACTGTAAAAGTTTATATACATTGTCGTAGTGTAATAACGGGAGTTTAGTATCAAATACAAATCCTACATTCTTAAAAGAGGCATGGAAAAACTGTCTGATTCCAAAATCCTAAACTGTTATGAAACAGACTCGTTAATATTTACAACCCCAACATTTACATACAACCACAATAGTGGAGCTACCGAAACCATCATGGTGGACTATGAGGAGAAATCCAGTCTTTCAGGCTTGGAAGGTGATGTCATCACTTTTCATTCTCATCCCAAGGAGCCCAACTGTCAGCGGCACATGGCTAATGTTCATCTTTAAATGCTTTGTGTCTGTATATCTGTGTAATGAACGTTTGTGCTCATTACTGTAGCAGCAACGTGTGGGGAGTTTTACATTGTCTTCAGTAAGGCCTCTACAAAGCCTGTACATACAGCTGGTGTGGTTTGAGCTCAGGCTCAAAATAGGGTCAGGCTTTTATAGCAGTGCCATAGGCCCACAAGAATAGACCTATTAACTAGCACAGCGAGTCTGGCTGATACAGACTTTGATTTACATTTAGCTTAAGAGCTGGTTTTAGGAGTTCAACTCAACAAAACAGAGAGAAAAAGTAGGTATTGTTCAACCTAATACGACAGGGTACCAGATCAACATTGTAATAAACAATATAGGCACATTTGTGATTGGCCTCTCTGGGCTAGAATTAGCATAGCTAAAACTATTGAACCAACTCTGATTAGCTAGCTCACATGGTTTCCCAAATGGAAACCTACTGTACAGTACTTTAAAACATGCATACGTACATGTTGTGTACATATATGTAAGTATCAAGTATAGGAAATATATATGCAGAAATCATACATGTAGGAGTTTGATATATGTTTGAAAACATCCTAGTGCAGTTATAACCATCACTATGCTAACAGTTTGCTAGTAAATATTGTATTATTAAAATATGTCCGGAAAACAAAACTGTGTTCATGTAAATATGATTTCACTGCATAATGGACATTCTTTTAGAGCTTAGTCATGTAGCTTGTATGGTAATGTTCACTTTATGGTATATATATATATATATATATATATAAATATACAGGGGTTGGACAATGAAACTGAAACACCTGGTTTTAGACCACAATCATTTATTAGTATGGTGTAGGGCCTCCTTTGCCACCAATACAGCGTCAGTTCATCTTGGGAATGACATATACTGCGTCCTGCACAGTGGTCAGAGGGATTTTAAGCCATTCTTCTTGCAGGATAGTGGCCAGGTCACTACGTGATGCTGGTGGAGGTTCGTCCTTCTTGGTGGTATGCTGGCATTACCCTGGATACCGTGGCTCTTGATACATCACAAAGACTTGCTGTCTTGGTCACAGATGCGCCAGCAAGACGTGCACCAACAATCTGTCCTCTTTTGAACTCTGGTATGTCCCATAATGTTGTGTGCATTGCAGTATTTTGAGCAGAACTGTGCTCTTACCTGCTAACTGAACCTTCCCACTCTGCTCTTACTGGTGCAATGTGCAGTTAATGAAGATTGGCCACCAGGCTGGTCCAATTTAGCCATGAGACCTCCCACACTAAAATGACAGGTGTTTCAGTTTCATTGTCCAACCCCTGTATATATATGTGTGTGTGTGTGTGTGTGTGTGCATGGCTTAAACGAATGTCCCATAATTAAAAAGCTAATTTGGCATGTATGGTACATACATATGTATATATGACAATTTATAGATTTGGATGTAAAGGAAATCTATAAAGGCTGATATACAGTCAAATTCAGAAATACTAGCATCCCTTGGAAGAGTGAAGAGTGTTCTCCAGCTACTACGCAAAGAGTGCTGCCATTCTCACTCTGGGAAGCTTCAGCAAATCCTGAAATCTGGGGTGCCGATATCTTTGGAATTCCTGAAGGGTTACTAAAGGGAGCCTTGATTTTTTATATGGTTATGGCAAGAAAACACATTGATTTGTGCTTTATTAGATATGTAAGTTCTAGCTCCTTATTATGCAGGGTGCCAATTTTTCTGGAGTTTCCTGCGTGTCACTTTACCAAACTTTACCAAATTATTGCTAGCATTATGGCATGTTCTGAAATATTATTAATATACACTGACAAAATTCTGTGAAAACGTTCAGAACATCATTAGCATTTATCAGTCAAGCTACAGCAGAGCTAAAAAAATGCTAGCTATAAGTGAGTACAGCAAGAGCTCTGACTGTGGTTGGTTTGGTGCCCATGAATAGGTGGGCTTGCACCGACAGAAGAGGAAGACGAAGTCTACTGTTACATGAGAAATCATTCACGCGGCACACGACTTCAGACTTTTAGCCTTTACTGGGATGATCAGAAAACAGCTCGTCTTGAAACGGTAGGTTTGGGTCATATTGCCTTTATAACTGATCTGCACACACTGTAACTCTGTAAAAGCATGGCGCTGAAGTTAGTTCAATTCTACAGGTTACTGAAAGCAGTGAAGTCCACGGATAACAAATTTTGTCCTTTTAGTAATACAGCAATTAAATAAATTACTAGTAGGAAATGAACTGGATTGTTATGCGTGATTAGCCCTGCGTATTCATTACTTATGATAAGTAGAAATAAACAAAAGAAAAATTTAAAAACAAACATGTTTTTGTATCCGCTTTGCAGAATGGTTTAATGATGTCCCTAAGAATGGCTCTTCTGCTCCTCCCTCTGATTCTGGGTAAGTCTGCAATCTTCAGTAAGATCTGATAAACCTCTCAAAGCAATGGTGCTGCAAACTGTTATAGCTCTGTTACATAGAACTAATATGGCCTACAGTGTTCACACTTAATGAGGCTCATTTCCCGTGGGTTTGCTGAAGCGTTCTCCCCCCCGTGCGACTGCAAAGCTCGCCAAGCTGTATGTTCTTTGTGGTTTTGCTCAAATTTAGGTCAGGTTTTTACTATAGTAGCACACGGTGGCAATACTAGAAGAATCTGTTCTTAGCTTAGGTTTTTAGCTCTTAGCTAGAAGATCGTGATGTGAAACCTTTTTTTTATGAACCAAGTACTAATGTTAGTTTTAATATAACTACCTCATTTCAAATATCTACATACTGCACATCTGGGTTATCTTGTACCTTTGCACTTTAAGAACAGCTATTGTATCTCCATTTGACTGTATTCTATCACATCTGTATATTTTTATATTTTATCTAACTATCTATCTATCTATCTATCTATCTATCTCTCTCTCTCTCTCTCTCTCTCTCTCTCTCTCTCTATATATATATATATATATATATATATATATATATATATATATATATATATATATATATATATATAAACATATTACATCAAGTTCAAATAAATCAAAATATGAAGGCAGCCTTAATATTATAATTTATGTAAATTAAAACCACCATTTTTGTATCTGGAAAGACCTTAAAAAGTCTTCAAGTTTTTTAAACCACATCATCTAGAGAAGTATTAATAGTTCTTCAAAGGTTCTTTAAGGTGTGCAAACTAGGACCATGTTTCAAAAAGTTTCTACATAACATGAACACTTTCTATCAATCTGAAGGACGTTTTCATGATGTAAAGAACATTTCGGTTCATATAGCAGAAAAATGTTCTTCCCTGCAGAAGTAGAGAGCCATTTTAAGTGTGTAGTTTTTATTGGTCCTTCACTGACAGTAGTTCTTCTATGGCAAATCTCCAATGGTTTTCTGGAATGTGTGCATAAGAGTGCAAAAGAGTGTCTTATTGGCTCCAGACTTTGTAATCAGATCTTTCCTGCATCATGTGTTTCAGGAGCTTCTGGAACAGAGTGGAGTGTGACGTACAACCAACAGGAGATATGTGCTTTAGAAGGATCCACAGTGTTTATGAATGGATCTTATACTCACCCAGAAGCTCTCACAGTGAAAGAGACTTTCTGGATTATAGATCCAGTTCAGGGTAAAAAGTCGACTGATCTGAGTAAAGACCCAGGTTACTCAGGCAGAGTGGAGACTTTAATTGATAAACAGAAACACTTCTCCCTCAGACTGAGAGATGTAATGAAGAAGGATGAACATCAGTACTGCTTCAGAATCATAACAGACATAGGAGGACAAAGATGGCTGGGTACACCTGGAGTCCAGCTCAGAGTTACAGGTGAGTTACATCACCCAGATTATAGTACCAGATTATAGTGTATTTTGTTGTATGCTGACCCTTTAGGTTCTTGACCCTGGATTAATCTGAATGTGACTGAAGGTTCTTCAGCATTGGAGCTGAAAATAATACAAAAATATGTGTAATTACATATTAACAATACATCACCCATGTAATTACTGGTAATGTATTTGCTGTTAAAGATGGATAACAGAAGTACATCTTGTGTAATTACACACATGTGTCAACTTTTAAGTAATATCACTGGACTGCTAGTGCCTATGTGATTATACAGTACATTAGGAATACTGTTTTTGCTATTTGTTTATTTTCGGACCTTTATGATTGAGCTTTCTGACTGACACTTCTGTAGAGGTGTGTCCATCTAGCTAGTGGTAGCTTTAGGCTAATGTGACAGTATTTACCCTAAGACAGCAAATGTCCCATGTATCTTCCAAAACGTGCTGTATAATTGTTATTAATTTAAATTAGCACATATATTCCACAGTAACAATGTAAACATGTGCTTTATAATAACTGGACAGTTCCTCTGTAGCTGTTGTAAAATTATAGATTGCTGATCCAGACTTTTTAGGATACATGATGCAGTAATATTATACATGTGTAATTACAAGACAGGAAATACACTTTTACAGCAATCACGTCACATAACTGTAACTGTATTACTATAAGCTATGTTTCTATAATACACAGTGTATTCACATTATTATGACCACTTCCTGTTTTCAACGGCACCTGTACGTAGTTTACGTTATCGTGGTATCCTCTGGGCCCTCTCATTCATGTGGAAGGCACTTTTTACTGATTTGGGAATTAATTCATCCTTGCAGATTACATGACATACATGCTGATTGTCATCCCTGGGGCAGTTGGGGTCCTCCAGCAAGACAATGCAACATGTCACATAGCTAGAAATGTCCAACACTGACCAAGACATCCAAGTACTATTCTGGCCCCTTAATTCCCCAGACTTAACGCAATTGAACATCTATGGGACTACCTTGATCATGTGCTCACTCTGTGGATCTTCCTCTATTCACCCTCCAGCAGCTGTGGGATACCCTGCAGTCAGCATGGCTCCAGATACCTGTGACAAACTTACCAGGATCTTACTGAGTCATGGCTAGTCCGTCTAGCTGCTGTCTGTGCTGCACACGGCAGATACTCTGGATATTAGCTCATAATAACTGTGTACATCTGTAATAGTGAATACATTACCTGTAGTTACATTGTTATTAGACGTTTTGATAATCTGAACATACACACTTACTTGAGACCCTTAATATAAAGTGGGCTGAATAAAAAAGGGACCAATAGGAATTGTTGAGAAAGCATGGTTTAATGCAAACGTCCCTGACTAACTGTCTGATCTGATGTTTTTCCAGATGTCTTAGATCTCCGTGTGGAAGCTCCTGGAGAAGTGACAGAGGGAGGAACAGCAGTTCTGACATGTAGAACCACCTGCAGTCTGACTGATCCAACATTCATCTGGTACAAAAATGGACATCCTTTAACCACAAAGACCATCAAGAACAACCAGCTCCACCTGCAGAATGTCAGCAGTGAGGATGCAGGCAGTTATAGCTGTGCTGTAGAAGGATATCAACATCTCCCCTCTACTAACCAGACCCTCAGAGTCATATGTGAGTGTAGTTCATATTCTACACTTTACACTGTAAAAAGTACAACTACAAGATAATGGACATCTTGGTAGCATCATGTTATCTCTCTCTAGATGCTCCAAAGAATGTCTCAGTGTCCATCAGTCCCTCTGGTGAAATAGTGGAGGGCAGTTCAGTGACTCTGACCTGCAGCAGTGATGCATACCCACCTGTGAAGATCTACACCTGGTTTAAGGGATCTACATCAGTAGGAAACGGAGACACCTACAACATTCCCAACATCAGATCTGAGGACAGTGGAGGATATACATGCCAGAGCTGTAATGAACATGGAGAGAGAAGATCCACTGCTGTGCAGATCAATGTTCAGTGTAAGTTATTAACATTCTATAATGTTTTGAGGCTCAGTTGAAGCGCATTTGTTGAGACTTTTCCTTTGTCTACTGTAGATCCTCCAAAGAATGTCTCGATCAGCTTCTCTGGTAAAACAGTGGAAGGCAGCTCAGTGACTCTGACCTGCAGCAGTGATGCAAAGCCACCTGTTGAAATCTACACCTGGTTTAAAGAAGGTGGCACCTCACCTGTAAGTTCTGGACAGAGGTACAGTCCTCTACAGAGTGGATCCTACTACTGCAAGGCTCAGAACAAGCATGGAGCTCAGAATTCAACAGCTGTGGTGGTAGTGAAAGGTAACAGCAGTTCAGTTCTGTTTATGGTGCAGACTGTGAGAACTATGGTACAGTAGTTATTCTTTCACCCACCTGTAATTTATTGAGGTTATTTTTCATGCAGGATCCCCAAATACTGTTTTTTATGCTGTTGCTGGAGGTGGATGTGGAGTAATTGTCCTGATTGTCATCTGCATTTTCTTCATATGGTATTTAAATATCTTATTCCCTCATAAATAGTTTATTCCTGCATGTATATGTACATACCATTAGTATATAAGATCTGTTAGAGCTGTTGAAGAAGCACTTCCTTAAGAAACTTGAAGGACCTTGTAGTGATAATGTTATTCTCTCTTTGAACTCCAGGAATAAAAGAAGAGTTAAAAAGAAGGAAGAGATCATGGTGGTAAGTTTTACATTGTCCGGAACCTGTAGTTATTCCTCTCAGCCTCTAGAGGGCAGTATTATGTTAACATCTTCATTTCTTTAACGACTAAAAGAAAAGCTCCAGTCTTTTTTTTCAATGTACTGTTAAAGGCATACCTCAGGTTAAAGTAGCACAAATCGAGACATAAAAAAGATGTGCTTGTAGATTTAAGATACTTTTTTACGCTGAGTGAAACTAGTTCAACTGCTTCTTGAACTACATGAAACATTATTTTTTAAGTGGAACTAATGAAGCACTGTTTACAGCGTACTACACATAATAAGCATGCTACTATAGCTAGCTAAATGATGGAAATATTGACACGTCCTGTGGAGACACTGTGTAAATGCTCTGATGATGGGAATAACCTCTGGTTAACTTTAGAAGAGTCTTGTAGGAAAATCATAATTTGAAACAAATGGAAAAAACCTTTAACCTGTTACACGTGTAATTACGTAGGTTGGTGCATGTATTATTAATATGTAACTACATGGTAATTAGAGACAATATGAAGTGGTATGATACAATCTTACATGAAACTCATTTTAGCTCTCACACATTCACCCTGCATCCACTCATTAACACATCTAACATCTTAGTGTTTTGTCTTTTCACAGAATACTGTCTATGCAGAGATCTGGGAAGTACCTGCAAACGACGATGCAGCGCCAAACAGTTCGGAGTCTTCGGACGCCGTTTATGCCAATGTTGTTCAACCGAATCTCTATGAAACCATCCAAGCTGAGAGTTCTCCAGTGAAAACGTCTGTCTGTATGGCTGCTGTAGAGGAGGATGTGAAAGAGAAGTCTCTGGAAGCTGATGTTCTTTATTCCACCATCAGATTTCCCCATGCTTCAATGGCTAACAGGTGAGAGGCATGTGCACGATTCGCAAACCTTACAGCATGAACACAACACAGCTGTAGCCCAGAAATCTTTGGGCTATACAAATTGACCCCCCAGGTAGTTAGGTGGTGGTGTTGTTACATACTGTGAGTGTGTGCTTGTTTTCAATTGGTTTAAGTCATCTACAGGCAGGACCAGACTCTGTTATTGGGTTAGATTCCCCCACTTAAAACATGTATGCGCTCATTCATCTTCTGGGTTGTTTCCTTCTCTGGGCAGGCTGCCAGTCCATCACAGGGCAGCCCCACATACACTCACATCTAGGCAGATAATTTAGCATCTCCAGTTCACTTGACTGCATGTCTTTGGACTGTGGAAGGACATTGGAGCACAAGTAGAAGGAAACCCACACAGAAACATGGAGAACATGCAAACTCCACACCGAAAGTAGCTTTGACTCAAACCCAGACTCTTCTATCTGTGAGGTAACAGTGCTACCGAGTGCGCTATCATGACACCTCTACTAAATGTACATTAATAATGTAAAGTAAAACATTGACTTCTTGCAAATCCAAAAATATCAGCCCGAATTACAAACGTATGTGTAATTGAAATTAGTACAAAGATGACAATGGTTTTAAACTAAGAAATTTTATTTTTAATATCAATTTTTATTTGGATTTGATGCCAGCAGCACATTTTGTTAACATTGCGTCAGGTTAAACAGAAGTCTGGGATCGTTTTTTAATTGGAAAAACACCACCTGGTGAAACATCTCACAACAAATTAGCTAATTAGCAGCAGGTCAGTAGCACTATTGAGTATAAAGAGCCTCCCAGCGAGGCGGAGACTTTCAGAAGCAAAGATCAGGAATGGTCACCACTCCGTAAAAGACTATGCTGGCAAATAGTGCAGCAATTCAAGAACAACGTTCCTTAATGTAACACAGCATAAAACAGTAAGATGATCATCATCTACACTACATGACTTCAAGATCTGGACAATCTGGAGAACCTTTGTATACAAGGAACCAGAACCAGTACTGGATGGATAGATTTAAAGAATGTTGCATGTTCAGTTTTGTATATAGTTAAAATCTATTTAGTTGAGCATCTACTGTTCACCATCGAAGTGTTACCATTTCAGTAGCTACAAAGCCACTAATTATTTTTCTTGTGTTTATTTTTTCTGCAGAAGTAATGATGAAACAGAGGACAGTTCCTTAGGAATCTACAGCTGTGTGAAATGAAAAGCTTCATCCACCTGTCATCCACTCTTCCAAGACCTCAACAAGTTTATCTTCCCCTTTAAATGACCCAAAACAGACTGCTGAATGCTTTCAATATGTTCATCCCTGTCATGTGTGCTGTGATGAGTCTTTGTCTGGCACCAGACTAATTAATATGCCTCTTAATATTCTAAACAGTTCATTCACATTATTATGACCCTATGAACTAATAGCCAGAGTAACCACAGAGGATCCTCATAGCTAACAGAGGATCGAGGTGGTCCCACAGACTGGGTTCATGTCTATTAGGGGGTCAGGATATTACTTGGAAGTCTTGGTCATGCTCTTCCTACCAGTATTGGGCATTTCTGCATCGTCTTGCTGGAAAATCCCATCTGCCCCAGGGAAGACAATCAGTATGTATAGGTGTACGTGACCTGCAAGGATGGTTTCATATTCGAGTCAGACAAGAGCTTGTAACATATGCTATATAACCACCAAACTAGCTCACAAGATGTGGCTTCCTTAACCAAAAGTAGGAAGTGGTCATAATGATGTGACTCCACTGTATTTATGGGTCTGTGTGTAAAACTGCTGTACTGAATGCTTGTGTTATAAAAAACAAAAAACATAGTGAATAAGATCCCCAGACAAAGCCCCCCTCTGTGATGTTCCGGATGTCCAGGGTTTGCCATATGCTCATCATTTTACAAAGCATACAAACAATATTCCAATCCCTGTATTTTAAGAGGACAAATCCTGGATTCACATGGCTGCAGACGTGACTGATTGGCATGATGAACATTAAGGAGCATTCACACATCCGGGCCCAGATTATACCCAGATTTGAATCCTCCTGATAATCTGTGGGACTACCATGAACAACCAGTAAAATTCCAGAGAAGGCATCCACCAAATCTGACCCAACTGGCCAATCCTTTGATGTACGAGTGTCTGAACTCTGATGTAGGCTACAAACTTGTTCAGTCCATGTCAAATCCAATTGCAGCTCTTATTGGAGCTCATGGAGTTGTTACACACTATTAGGTACATTCCAAATACAGAGGTTTCATTTTTGGAGCTCTTATGATACATAGAGACACTTTATACCTCTATGCTCTGAGAATTCACTGTAGATTAGTAGGTTGCAACGCCCTCTGGTGCCTTGTATGGTATATGCCAGCCGCAGCCACCTATGAAACATGCACAGATGTGTGGTAAAGTCATGAAAAGCCCAGTTTGTTTGTATCTCATTCCACACACTGAAATGCCAGTGTGTGAGAATCTGGTTCATTATAACAACTCACCCTGAAGGAATTAACCGACAGGAGAGAAACTTGGTGGGTGGCTTTGACATCATGAAGCATGCAAATGATTTAAATTTCACGCTCGGCTGTGCATGTGGCATAATCAAGAACGGCCCTGATCACTGTACCTGACTGACCCAGCTGGCATGAGTGCGGACATTCAGTGAGCAGTGATCCCCTCCATGAGTCATCCTGTTTGTGCCAGCACCAGACAGCAATGGTGTTGTGCCATACTGTCATGGAGTAACTCAGAATGGCAGCAAGTCATCGTCAGTGTTGAGTCATGCTTCTGTCTTGGTGGAAACGACCAGTGGATCCATGTGTGGCGGCAGCGTGGTCAGCGATGGATAATCACCATTAGAAGCCTCTACAACTCCATGCAGTTGGCATGCTGTGTACGGAAAAACTGTCTGATTCCAAAATTTTATGGAACAGACTCAAACATTTACATACAGCCACAATAGTGGAAAGTGGAGAAAAAAGTGGTCCAGGCTTGGAATTGGATGTCAGCACTTTTCATTCCCTTCTCAAGGAGCCCAAATGTCAGCGGCACATGGCTGATGTTCATCTTTAAACCAGGCTTAAGTTCCTATTCACCAGTTTCTTATTCCCATGGGCTGCTCCACCTTAAATGCTGTTTTGTGTCTTTATATCTATGTAATAAATGTATGTGCTCATTCAGCAGAGGCATGTGTGTGGGTTCCTCATTCTCTTCAGTAAGGCCTCTACAAAGCCTGTAACATACAGCTGGTGTGGTCTGAGCTCAGGCTCAAAATAAGGTCAGGCTTTTATAGCAGTGCCATAGACCAGCGAGAGTAGGCCTTTAAACCAGCACAGCAAGTCTGGCAGAAACCGACTTTGATTTGCATACAGCTGCTTTTAGGAATTAATTTAAGGAGCTAAGCCCACAGTAGCACTGAGAGGAAGCAGGTGTTGTACCGCCTTATAAAGACAGCATCCAATATTAACCTTTTGGCATTTAAAGACATTTGTGCCTCTATGGGCTAGCAGTAGCTTTGGTAAATTATTGAAGGAGCTGGTTAGCTAACAAACTTATGCCATGGATGTATTTTCAAATGTGCATTGTGTACATACAGGGGTTGGACAATGAAACTGAAACACCTGGTTTTAGACCACAATCATTTATTAGTATGGTGTAGGGCCTCCTTTTGCGGCCAATACAGCGTCAGTTGGTCTTGGGAATGATGTATACAAGTCCTGCACAGTGGTCAGAGGGAGTTTAAGCCATTCTTCTTGCAGGATAGTGGCCAGGTCACTACGTGATGCTGGTGGAGGTTGGTCCTTCTTGGTGGTATGCTGACATTACCCTGGATACCGTGGCTCTTGATACATCACAAAGACTTGCTGTCTTGGTCACAGATGCTCCAGCAAGACGTGCACCAACAATCTGTCCTCTTTTGAACTCTGGTATGTCACCCATAATGTTGTGTGCATTGCAATATTTTGAGCAGAACTGTGCTCTTACCTGCTAACTGAACCTTCACACTCTGCTCTTACTGGTGCAATGTGCAATTAATGAAGATTGGCCACCAGGCTGGTCCAATTTAGCCATGAGACCTCCCACACTAAAATGACAGGTGTTTCAGTTTCATTGTCCAACCCGGGTATATATAGGTGTCAAATATTGGGCATACATGCAGGATATGAGTAAGATATGTGGTTGAAAACAAACTTTCATTTGTTTCATGCTTAAATGATTTCACCTCATAACCTGCATTCTTTTAGAGTTAAGTCATTTAGCTTGTATGCTAATGTTCACTTCACTTCACTTTTCTGTGCAGAAAAAAACACAGAAGATGAATAATACATATGGTACAATGCTAATATAAGCTATTATCATATATTGTTAATCGTGTTATACACACATATATGGTGATATATGGCTTAAATATAAATACCACATTTGTAAACGTATAAATACTTATAAAAACTTATATATGTGATATTTATGGCATATGTGACAGCTTCAGAAATACTGGTACACCTCGGAAGAGTTGAACAAGACCCCACTAGTGTTCTCAAGCCACTACAGGTCACTCTCACACTGGGAAACCCCAGCAAACACTGAAATCTGAGTTTTGGGTGAGATGCTTATTACTACACATTCATTTAAATCCAAAAAGTAACTCATCACTCATGTGTGGCTTAATTTGTATGTGAATTCTAGCTCATTTATAATGAAGGGGGCCAATATTTCTGAACCTGACTGCATGTTATATATTTATAACCCAAATTTTGTCAAAAATATTTTTTCTTGCTGCTTCAGCAACCAAGATTCTGCTAGTATTATGGTATGACCTAGATATTAATATTCGTTGACAAAATTCTGTGAAAACATTCAGAACATCATTAGCATTTAAAAGGCGAACTACAGCAGAGCTAAAAAAAGGCTGCTTTGAGTGAGGAGAGCAAGAGCTCTGACTGTGGTTGGTATGATGCACATAAATAGGAGGGGCTGCGCATATAGCGGAGGAAGACCACAACTACTGTACACGAGGAAACTTTCATATGGCGCACGGCTTAGGCACTTCAGACTGCTGACCATTATTGGGATGCTCAGAAAGCAGCTCGTCCTGAAACGGTAGGTCTAATACGTATTGCCTTTATAACGGATCTGAAACTGCTATTAATACCTCTGTTAATAAATGATGCTGAAATGTTTTCAATTCTACGTTATTGACACCATGGAAGTCCACAGAAGAAATACTTTGTCCTTTTAGTAATACAGCAATAATGTAAATTAGTGTGAAAAGCCATAGTACAGCAACATGCAGTGGTTTCAGCAGATCAGTTCTACACATACATGTCCTATGAGCCTATAAAGAGAAATACAGACTGAATAAACACTTGTATCCGCTGTGCAGGTTGGTGTAACGATGTTTTTCAGAGCGGCTCTTCTACACTTCCCTCTGATTCTGGGTGAGTCTGTAATTTTCAGTAAGATCTAATAAATCTCTCAAAACAATGAAGCTGAAAACTGTTCTAGACGTTATGTAGCTTACCATGAAGTTCTCAGAACTGATATGGCCTACACGGTTCACACTTAATGAAGCTCATTACTCATTGGTTTGCTGAAACCCCCTCACTTCCTCCCCCTGTGCGACTGCAAACCTCGCAGAGCTGTATGCACTTTGTGGTCTGCTAAAATTTAGGTCAGCTTTTATTACAGTAGCACAGAGTGGCACGACTAGATGAATCTGTACACTGAAGGTTCTTAGCTTAGCTTCTTAGCTCTTAGCTAGAACACGGTATTGAACTTTTCATATACTCTGTAAAGAACTATGTTGTTGTAAATGCCATTACATTTTTTTAATTAATTAAATATCAGTTGGCGAGTTAACAGAATGTAGACTGGTATAGGTGTTGCTATGGGGACCTGGTAGTAAGTAAAATGGGGGTAGACACTTACTGTGTCAACTCGGGGTCTACATTTATATGGACACCCCAGGGCCCTTAGAGCAGTTCGGCTTAGAGCAGTCAAGGTGGCATCTGGAGGATTGGGCAGTTGTATTCTTAGTTTACCGGTTTGAAGCGAAGGACAGGCACGGGTGTTATGTCCTGGGTCCCGGTACAAGTCACTGGCTTGGCGCAACTTTAAACTAGTGCATGTGATAACTGCGCGGTTGATGCACAGCTCAATGTGGACGTGAGAGTATTAAGGACCACAGCTGCTCAGCTGCATATCTGAGGCTGGTAATCCAGGAATCCCCCACTTCTGTAAACTTGAGGGATACAGCGACTTGGTTGCCAGCTGCTCTTCTTCTGCATTTGCTTTTTATGCTTCATTTCGTTGTTTTGTTGCTGCTCAAAGGGGTTTTAGAGTGTTTAAAGCTTCCCTCTAGCCCGTGGACCATAGTGAGTATCAAGATCAGTATTTGGTATACGGTGACTCACTGGCTAGAGGCTGGTGTGTTTTAATGTTGTAGTTAGTTTGTCTGCTTTGATTTTGTGGATATTGTATTTCAGTTGTGGATTTGGAGTACCAACAGGGTGTATATGTATGCGGTGTTTACTAGTGTGGTAGAAGTTGCAATACAGTGTGAGAGACTGCTGTGTATTGCAGAGTGTATCTTTGTCTTGATCTAGAATTTATTCATGTGTGTTACTGAGAATACATCTGGCTGGCCTCCCAACTCCAGTAGCGTGTTTGTTAAGCTATTTTTTTAAACTAAACTGACAGTGACAACTTTTTACTCATTTCAGAATATTTAATACAAAATGTGTTTTGTATTTCTCTACACTTTGAAAGTGTGTGAGATTGTTGTACACAGAGCTTCCTTTTGCTCTAGGCCTAAACCAAGGTGTGGCGTAGTCTGGCATCTAGTATATAGGGGGCGCCACAAAAGCAAGAATGTGTTTCAGACCCAGAAATGTATTATATCAAGTTCGAATAATACAAAATATTAAGGTGTGCAAAGAAACATTTTCAAAAAAAAATAAAAGATTCAATGGAACCAGCACACTTTCCATCAATCTGAAGGACCTTTATGTTATGCAAAGAATGCTTTGTTCTCACTTAATCTACTTTGTAAATTCTCATTTTGGTCTCTGTAGCAAAACCATTTCCTGTACTACATAATCCCTGAAGACTCATTTTAAGTACATAGTTTAATTGATCCTTCTGTGACAGTTTCTTTAAGGAGCCAAAAGTGGTTCTTCTATGGCAGGTTTTCAGGAATGTGTGTATAGTAACTCTAAGTGTCTCCAGTGCTTTAAACTCTGTAATCAGATCTTTCTGCATCATTTCAGTTTCAGGAGCTTTTGGAACAGAGTGGAGTGTGAAGTACAACCCACAGGAGATATGTGCTTTAGAAGGATCCACAGTGTTTATGAATGGATCTTATACTCACCCAGAACATCTCACAGTGAGAGAGATATTTTGGGGTATAAATCCTGTTCCCGGAGTGACGCTAAATGATCTGAATAAAATCCCAGATTACTCAGGCAGAGTGGAGTATTTACATAAAGAACCGAAACACTTCTCCCTCAGACTGAGTGATGTAAAGAAAACGGATGAACATCAGTACGCCTGCAGAATAACAACGAATGACGAAGCACAAAAATGGGTGGGTACCCCCGGAGTCCAGCTCAATGTTACAGGTAAATTACCTCATTACAGTTTGCTTATATTGTTATATGATAATCTTTTAGGTTGTTGACCCAAGATTAACCTGTATGTGGCTTAAAATTAAAACAAATAACTGAGTGCTTACATATGACCAATGCGTCAACAAGCTAATTATTGGCGCTGAGTTTACTGTTACAGATGGATTACAGACATACAGTTTGTAATTACACATCCAACGTTATTATAATATTACCACAGTGCTTGTGCCTTTCTGACCTTCTTGACCTTGACCCTTCTGTGGAGATGTATGATTACATTTACATTAGCAACATTAGGAGAGTTCTTACACAGCATTACTACAATAAACACCATGTTTCCTAACATATAGCTAGCTTTAGCTTCAGGCTAATACTCTAATGTGACAGTATTTACCCAGAGACAGCAAATGGCCCATGCATCTTTTAAAAACATGTTGTATAATGGTTATTGATTTAAACTGGCACAAATATTAATAACTATGTAAAACTTTACTTTATAATAATGGGACAGTTTTCTCCAACTCACATTTTGGTGATCCAAACTTTTTCAGTCCTTTGCAATAATATTATACATGAGTGTAATTACATGACAGGAAATACGCTTTTACAACCATCATGTCACACTACTGTAACTGCAGGAGTCGGAACTGATGGTGATACATGTATTTCCTTAAGCTATGTTACTGTAATACACAGCAGAGTCACGTTACGATGCCCACTTCCTACTTTCAAAGATGGCTGTGCATAGCTCATGAAGGAAGTCACGTTTTATGCCATTCTCTGGGCCCACTCTTCTATGGCACTTTCAACTGAGTTCGGTATGAATCCATCCTAGCAGATCATGGTCACCCATACATGCTGATCGTCATCCCTGGGGCAGATGGGATCTTCCAGTTGGATGAGCACAATCAAGATTTCCAAGTGCTATCCTGATCCCTTAATTCCACAGACTTGAACCCAACTGAGCATCTATGGGACCACCTCAATCGTGATGTTCCCTCTAAGGCTCCGCTACCACACTCGTTCCAGCATCTGTGGGATGCACTGCAGTCAGCATGGCTCCAAATACCTGTGACAATGTACCAGGACCTTACTGAGTCACTCCCAGCCTGTCTAGCTGCTGTCTGGGCTGCATAGGATGGTTACTTTGGATATTGGACATAATAATGTGACTCGACTGTGTACATCTGTAACAGTGAATACATCGCCTCTAGTTACATTGTTATTAGATGTTTTGATAACCTGTACCTACACAACTATTAGAGACCCTTAATATAAAGTGGACTGAATAAAAAGGGACTAATAGAGGAATTGTTGAGAAAGCAAGGTTTAATGCATTCATCCCTGACTAACTGTCTAATCCGATGTTTTTCCAAACGTCCTAGATCTCCATGTGGAAGCTCCTGGAGAAGTGATAGAGGGAGAAACAGCAGTTCTGACATGTAACACCACCTGCAGTCTGACTGATCCAACATTCTTCTGGTACAAAAATGGACATCCTTTAACCACAAAGATCATCAACCAGCTCCACCTGCAGACAGTCAGCAGTGAGGATGCAGGCAGTTATAGCTGTGCTGTAAAAGGATATCCGCATCTCAACTCTACGGCTCAGAACCTCAGAGTCAGATGTGAGTGTAGTTCATAATCTACACTATACATGGTAAATACAACACAGTGCTATTATCAGGAAAACAGGACAGTAGACGTCTTGGTAACATCAAGATATCTCTCTCTAGATCCCCCAAAGAACGTTGCAGTGTCCATCTCTGGTAAAATAGTGGAGGGGAGTTCAGTGAATCTGACCTGCAGCAGTGATGCAAACCCACCTGTGAAGAACTACACCTGGTTTAAAGACAATGGAGCCTCACCTGTAGGTTTTGGGCACAGGTACAGTTCTCTACAGAGTGGATCCTACTACTGCAAGGCTCAGAATGAACATGGAGATCGGAATTCAACAGCTGTGTCGGTGGTAGTGAAAGGTAACAGCAATTCAATTCTGTTAATGGTGCAGACTGTGGGCACTATGGTACCGTAGTTATTCTTTCACCCACCTGTTTTTTATTGAGGTTCCTTTTCATGCAGGATCCCCAAATACTGTTTTTTATGCTGTTGCTGGAGGTGGATGTGGAGTAATTGTCCTTATCATCATCTGCATTTTCTTCATTTGGTATTTGAATATTTTATTTCCTCATAAATACATTAGTATAGAAGATCTGTTAGACCTGTTGAAGAAGCATTTCCGTAAGGAACTTGAAGGATCCTGTAGTGATAATGTCATTCTCTCTTTCAACTCCAGGAATAAGAGAAGAGTTAAAAAGAAGGAAGAGATCATGGTGGTAAGTTTTACGTTGTCATGAACCTGTATTTATTCCTCTCAGCCTCTAGAGGGCAGTATTATGTTAACATCTGCATTCTGTCTCCAGTCTGTTTTTATATCCTACGGTTAAATGCATTCTCCAGGTTAAAACCAACACAAATGAGACTTTTTGCTTTTTAGATATTAATGTAAATGGTCAGATCAGAGTTTAGCCAGTGATGCATCTGACCTCTAAAAACAAAATGACTTTGTGGCAAAGGCTTGTTCTGCAAGGTAGATTGATCGTGGTTTGTGACGCATGTGTTTAATTCATGTATGTTTATTGATCTGATGTCAATTCCTTTACGGTGTGGAAGACCCAAGTGCAGGGACACAGGGCTGGTCAAACCAGTCCTTTACTGTAGTAGTGGTACTGTAGTACTTTTAGAATTATTGTAGCGGGTGAAGCTCTCTCTCTCTCTTGGAATAGCGAGGAGAGAGAATGGTGGAGGTTAAGCTTGCACATGGTGGGATCGAACCTCTGAACTGTAGTCAGAAAACACAGGTCACAAAGGAACTACACGCTTAAAACAACGGATGTTAATAATAAGGGAAAAGAGACACCACGTGGGTATGTCTCAAACAAAGGAGGGTCTTCATGCAACAGCAAATAAACAATTCTCTTAAGAATAACAAAATACTCTGTACTCTTTCACGTTCAAGTTTTATTTTATTTTTCACTTTTCAAATAGGAAGTCCCTTTTCCCCTTTCTTTTAAGCTACACTCAGCATGGCTTTGCTGCCTTGCTTGCTTGCTCTTATCTTCACTTAGACCTTTACCACACCGTTCGCAACAAAGAGTTTTGTTTGGCACCGTCTCAAATAGAGCACCCGGCAGGTGTCTCTAATCATTACTGATTGTCTTGGGCCTGTGTCGCCCCCTACTGGTGGTAGATGAAACTCATTTTAGCTCTCACACATTCACCCTGCATCCACTCATTAACTCATCTCACATCTTAGTGTTTTGTCTTTTCACAGAATACTGTCTATGCAGAGATCTGGGGAGTACCTGCAAACGACGATGCAGTGCCAAACAGTTCGGAGTCTTCGGACGCTGTTTATGCCAATGTTGTTCAACCGAATCTCTATGAAACCACCCAAGCTGAGAGTTCTCCAGTGAAAACGTCTGTCTGTATGGCTGCTGTAGAGGAGGATGTGAAAGAGAAGTCTCTGGAAGCTGATGTTCTTTATTCCACCATCAGATTTCCCAATGCTTCAATGGCTAACAGGTGAGAGGCATGTGCACGATTCGCAAACTTACAGCAAGACCGCAACACAGCTGTAGCCCAGAAATCTTTGGGCTATACGACTTGACCCTCCAGTTAGTTAGGTAGTTGTGTTGTTACATACTGTGAGTGTGTGGTTGCTTTCAGTTGGTTTAGGTCATCTACAGGCAGGAACAGACTCTGTTTTTGGGTTAGATTCTCCCATTTGTATGCGTTCATTCATCTTCTGGGTTGGTTCCTTCTGGCACTCACTGGGCAGAGGGGCAGGAAACACCCTGGAAAGGCCGCTCACATCTAGGTGGACTATTTAGCATCTCCAGCTAACTTGACAGCAAGTCTTTGGACTGTGGAAGGACGTTGGAGCACATGGAGAAGGAAACCCACATAGAAACGTGGAGAACATGCAAACTCCACACCGAAAGTAGCCTTGACTCAAACCCAGACTCTTCTACCTGTGAGGTAACAGTGCTACCGAGTGCGCTATCATGACACCTCTACTAAATGTACATTAATAATGTAGAGTAAAACCTATGTATTGTATATATCAACCCTAATTATAACCCTGATTCCAGAAGAAAACTTGGGACATTTTGCAAAATAAACAAAGATTTTATTTAAAAAACAGACTGCAGTAATATGCAGTGCTGCAGCCCTGTGTGTAATTATAAATACTACAAGGACAACAAATATTTAAATTATGAAATTTTGATGTCAGGAACCCTTTTGAGTATAAACAGCCTCCCAGAGAGGCAGAGCCTTTCAGAAGTAAAGGTGGGGAGGGGTCACCACTCTGTGAAAGACAGCTGTGTGCTGGCAAATAGTGCAGCAATTCAAGAAGAATGTTCCTTAATGTAACACAGCATAAAACTTGGAGATAATCATCATTATCTACACTACATACTATCATTTAAAGATCCGGCAATCTGAAGAACCTCTATATACAAAGAACCAGAACCAGAACTGGATGAATAGATTTCAAGAATCTTGCATGTTCAGCTTCATGTATAGTTATATTTAAAATCTACTTAGTTGAGCATCTACTGTGGACCATCAAAGTGTTACCATCTCAGTAGCTACAAAGCCACTAATTATTTTTCTTCTCCTTCAGCTGATAAATAGTAATGGGGGATAAAATAGATTCAAACCGGGTTTTTAATGTTTTTTTTTATTGCAGAAGTAATGACGAAACGGAGGATTCCTCAGGAATCTACAGCTGCTTGAAATGAAAAGCTTCATCCACCTGCCATCCACTCTTCAAGACCCCAACAGGTTTATCTTCCCCTTAAATGACCCAAAACTGACTGCTGAATGGTTTCAATATGTTTATCCCTGTCATGTGAATCCCTGAATTCACTGTAGATTAGTAGGCTGCAGCGCCCTCTGGTGTCTACTATGGTACATACCAGCCCCAGCCACCTATGAAACATGCTTGGGCTACAGATGTGTGGTGAAGCCTGTTTGATTGTATCTCATTCCACACAGTGAAATGCCAGTGTGGAGAATCTGGTTAATTATAACGACTGGGCCAGCCAGCTGGGCTCTTCAAGTAGTTTTAGTTTCACTTTACAATAAGGGTACATTTATTAACGATGCCTAAGACAATAGCCTAAGCCTTAATAGTTTACCAAAGATAGAAATTAGGACTAATATTAATTTGGATTTCATTTTTTTTTTTGTTCGTATATTTTTTATAACATTTCAGAAATGCCTAAAAGAGAGTTTATCAAGTGCATATCAAATTCCTTTGTAAAGTATATGCATTGGCAAAACAATAGCTGCACCCAGAAGGAATAAACGGACAGGAGAGAAACTTGGTGGGTGGGTCATAAGGCATGCCAATCATTCAAGTTTCATGCTGGGCTGTGCATGTGGTGTAAGCAAGGACGGGCCTTATCGCTGCACCTGACTGACCTAACAGTTTTGAATGCAAGCACTGTAAGCAGTGATGCCCTCCATGAGTCATCCTGTTTGTGCCAGTAGCATTTGTAGACAGCAGTATGACGGACAACTACCTCATCTTCAGTGACGAGTCCCGCTTTTGTCTTGGTGTAGACAAACAACAAATCCGTGTGTGGAGGCACCGTGGTCAACGGTTTGTTGTCCCACGTCCAGAAGGCCTGGTGTCACTCCACCTCCACCCCTACCGCACCATCTGCAGGAACTGTGTGAGGATATTCAGGCTTCATGGGATGGATTATCACAGGACACCATTAAGAACCTCTACAGCTCCATGCGTTAACAAACACGGCATCCTGACGCCATACTGAGACCCAACTTCTGTATGTGTAGCTCAATCAATATTGCCCATACCACTCTAAATTTATCATCAGTTATCGTTCCTGACATTCACACTTCCTTCTGGGTGAAGCTATTCTTATGATGTCGAGTGAATAAAAATCAATGTAGTACACTTAGAAAACAGTTCTTAGGAGACGCCTGCAAACAACTTCACAATAAGGCTAACAAAGAACATTAAATAGTTTAAATTAATAATAATTACGTAATACATTAAATCTATAAACTTGATTTATATATATATATATATATATATATATATATATATATATATATATATATATATATATATATATATATATATATATATTTAACGATTGCAAATTATTACGATCTTAACTCTAAGATTGAAACAGTGAAACACATATATGCAAGGTAAGAATACATACATACATACATACATAACTTAATTTTCCATACATTATTTAATATTATTTTTTACATAACTATAATGTATAGTACAGTTAATGTAACTATAACTACAGTTATTACATGTACCCTATTGTAAAGTGTTACTAATGCTTCATTCTGGCTCTCTTAAAGTGAACATCATCAATCAGTAACTCATAATTATGGATGCTATGTTCAGAAACTGGAAACAATTGTGAAACTCCCTTTAATGTAGCTTCTAGGCAAACTGTGGTTGCTAGACGACACGTCTGAGCTGACTTAAAACTGGATTTAAAGAGATAACGAGAAAGACACGGAAATGGGCCTGGTAACAATGATGCAAGACCTGCTAGACCTCCATTGCTGTACCCATCTGATACACAGTATTAAAGCTTTAACACAATCTCTGCTTTTGCTTCGAAGCTGAAAAGCCTGAAAGTACTTGTGTTTCTGTTCGCTAAATAAGAAGACAACTTTTGTGTCACTGTCTGAAAGAACTGAGAAATGGAACTGAGAAAAGTGCTTATACAATGGACTGGCCAGAGGACTGAGGCCAGATCTCAACAGCACTGGATGTGTTTGGGATTACCTGGAGCAGGATGTTCTAAACCACCTTCTAAGACTGAACTTTACAGTGCCACTTCTTTTTTCTTTATTTTAACACACATTTCTGCATTCCTTTATTTAAAGGGTGGACATGCTACACTGAGAAATATCATATTTAACTGCTTCTATGTCATTTTCTAATAAATACCTTATGCTATATTTGCTAACACTGAAAAGCTAAATAACTGTGTTCTCCAGAAGCTAAATAAATAAAGGACGATCTCTGACTTTTACACAGCACTGTACCTGATCTTTCCATTTCTACAGATTACAGTAAATACCATCACTCTTTGGGTATCTGGTGGTAGCTGTGAAGATATTCTCATAGTCCGACTCTGCAGTGTCCACAGGGGCTGGAGGACAACTTTGGGAGACTGAGTTTCCATCACAGTGAGATACATCGCACTGTAGAAAGACGTTAGAGAGATGTACTGTTTAAACGCCCTTTTCCAACCACATGACATTTAAAAGTAATGGCATTACTGTCTAAGGGGATTTTGCTTGCAAGCTCTTGCTTAGATCAGCAGTATGTCCAGAGACAGCCTGTGTGTATCTAAGCTCCTCCCCCATTACTCACCTCTGTTTTTCTTGCACCGCGCTGGGACTCCAAATTGGGGTGAGAAGAGGCTGTATCGCAAAAACAAGTCAGTGAAAATGAGTGAGCAACGCAGACGTACATAACACGGCCAAAAGTATGTGGACACGTTCTAACTGTGGTATTTCGCATGCACTGTAACATCAAAGTCAAGAAACTTTTGAAGTGACGCGCTAATATTGTTTGAAACTGTTATTGTGAACTGGAACAATGTCTAGGTGCAGCATTCAAGAGTAGGGCACACAAACTCAAAGTGGGACTACCAGATGTTGAACTATGTAGCATAGAAAAACAAGCTGTTCACATATACAGCACTAATTTTCTGAGAATGGACGCCTTACACACCTCTAATGCCTCAAATATAACAGGCATGCCCCAGAAACCATTGATGCCTGAGTGGAGCAGCAACTATGGTGACTAGTACAGAGGCATTGACATGCCACAGAGGACCCATTAACCACAGGAAGCAAACATTGTTTAGTCTGGGCCTGTAAAGTACATGTATGTTTAAGGTGCCAATGTTAAGCAAGGTTCATTATCAATGTCAGCTCCAGGTTCAGAAGAGTACTGTCATGGGGCACTGGAGCATTGGAAAAACATTGCCTTGGCGGGTGCATCCAGGTTTGTGCTGCATAGAGTGGATGGATGGTGGCAATATACACCGCCAAACACATGAGAATGTGTTAAAAAAAACAACCTCAGATTTCTCACAATCTAGAACCATGTAATTTCCTGTACGAGACACTGTAATCAGACTCTGGGGCAGAGGAAATATGTAATGTGGAGTGATGAATGAATCTGAGTTTGCCTAGAGAACACTATGTACCATGTACTATGTATCTACTGTGCCCACAGTAAAGTTTGGTGGAGGAGGATAATGGTCTGGGGTTGTTTTCCGGGTATAGCCTAGACCTTTTAGACTCGGTGGTGGGAAACCTGCAACAACAGACAACATCATGGGTCAGTCTGTTCCTAGTTTTAGCCCAATGATGCATGAAGCGAGTTCCACAGGTTGCTCAAGATGTCCAAAAACTGCATTGTCCTGCAGAGGCTGTGACCTCAACTCCATCAAAAACTGCACCATCAGTGCCTGACCTCACTAAGGGGCAGATGTAGTAAGGTTGGAACAAGGGGTTAGACACACAAGCGTCTACCCTCCTTGAATGTTGTCCTGCCGAAAAAGGCCCTGGCTGTGTTTCATGTTGGAGGAGCACCAACTGGCTGCCTGTTGAAGCGCCTGTTTAAAATAGAGGTGCTATGCCATCCATGTCTCCTTCGCTGATGTCACAGTACTGTCAAGCAGTGAGAACCGAAAAGTGCCTGGCAAGCAACAGGAAGGAAACAGGGTAGCAAGGTTTCAAAGAAGAGGTGGCTCTTTAAGCACCCAAGCATCACCATCATTGACATCAATGCTGCAGCGGATGATAGCAGAACATGGGCAAGAGCAGGGCCGGTACTGATGCGATCACACTGGTAGTGCTGGGGTAACTTAGAGGACACAGCTCTCCACACTCCAGGGCACCAATGGAGAAGATACTCACAGGGCTGGTGTTCAGCTGCCCATTATAGCAGAGCAAAACAGCACACCTGGAGTGGGGCGGCCTTGAGCGATGACTATGGGCAACCACTGCCAAGGAGTACACTACCTTGATTTCCTTGATGATTGTATAGGTCACCAGGAGAGATAACCTTAGTTGGGGACTGTGTCATGTAATAGGTATTCTGGATGTATGACCTGACACATGACCTTTACAAACTGTTATTATTATAATTAAATTTTCCTGAATGTTTAAATTACTGAGCTCAAATTTGAAGAAGATAACATGAGGGTTGAAAAGTCGCAATTTACTAAATTGGTGTAAAGGCATTTCTATGTACATATTAAGATCAAAGTGGCAATTGCTGATTATTTACATATGCAATTATAAAAGTCTCCATCTCCGTCTCAATTATAAAAGTCTCCATCTCCATCTCAATTATAAAAGTCTCCATCTCAAAGCTCAAAATTAAGAGAAATGACCCTAATTAACCTTTTCTCTTAATTTTGAGCTTTGAGATGGAGACTTTTATAATTACATATATAATATGCTATTATAAAAGTCTCCATATATGTATATATATGTGTGTGTGTGTGTATAATACAACCATCTCCTTGTATCTACACTCATTGTCCAACCTGTAGTTGTACAGTTACAGACTGTAGTCCATCTGTTTCTCTGTATACTGTATTACCCTGTTCTTCAATGGTCAGACTAACAGAGCAGTTATTACGTGGGCGGGGCATCATTCTCAGCACTGCAGTGACACTGATGTGGTGGTGGTGTGTTAGTGTGTGTTGCACATACATGTGTGTGTGTGTGTCTGTGTGTGTATTTATATATATATATATATATATATATATATATATATATATATATATATATATATATATATATAGGATTACATACATAAATAGATAACTTACCCTTGTAACGTAAGGCAGAAAATGCCAAAATCCCAACGACAGATGTCAGCAGCACAACACACACTGAGACGATGAGGTAAATCTGCCACACTGCTAAATAGATAGATAGATAGATTAAAAACAAACATACATACATACATGTCTAAATATATCCGAATTGTGGAACACTCTCGAAACACAATTGGTGTCTCATTTAAAGCGGCATGTACAGTATGTGTGGTGTTCTTCAGACTAAACCTGCTGCACAAACCCTCCTAAGCTGCAGCAGCTAGCTGAGCCACAGCTTCCTGAACTAAAACCACAATAAAACTCACACTCAGTCAGTTGGGAGTGTTCAACCCCACGTGTGCCTCTGCAAGGTAACTATGATGACGGAAACTAAAGTTGAGAACTGCTCATGTACACTGACATTGCCTATCATTAGGACCCTGAGATTCTACCAAGACAGTCTGGAACAGACTTACCAGAGGTTTTGGAATTGTTCGACTGAGGCGTTGCTGCTGGAGCCATAAAAGAAACTGCAAGAAAAAAAAGGGTTTCAATCAGAGATACTCATCATCGAAAGAGTAGCTGCAGAAGGAGGTGTGAGAGTGCAGTGGTGTTGGGAAGGAAGATAAAGGTTACCAGAATCAATAACTGATGATAAATTTAGACTGATACATATTGAGCTACACATACGCACACACTGTCTCTCAGTATGGCATCGGGCCGCCGTGTTTGCTAACGCAACATGCCCGACGTCTCGGCCTGGGGTTGTAGAGGTTCCTAATGGTGTCCTGTGATAATTCATCCCATGCAGCTTGAACAGTCCCTGCAGATGGTGTGGTAGGGGTGGAGGTGGAGGGACACCAGGCCTTCTGGACGTGTGACATGAGCCAACAAACTGTCCAACTTGCTGCCGACCACGGTGCCTCCACACACGGATTCGTCTCCACTAAGACTAAAGCGGGACTCGTCACTGAAGATGACCCGCTGCCATTCTGAGTCACTCCATGACAGTCTGGCACGACACAGTAAGGCTGTACCCGACTCAGAATTTTGTCAGTCGAATCGGATTCGCCCGTCCTGGTCGACGATTCGACTATTCACTCGTGTGTTTTCCTCCATGTACATTATCTAGTAATCAGTAAATCAATTTTGCAATTCCTCATTTAGAAAGTCAGCAGAGTCACAGGAACATATTTCTGAACTAAAAGAGGCGGGGCTTATGATGATCGATCTGAACTGGAGCCTGATTTAATTACAGGATATAGCGCCGGGCAGCAGCGCGTATTTATGCTAAACAGTAGCGCTAATAGCTTATAGTCTTATTAACTTCACTCCTAACAGCTTCTTCAGTAGGAGGACCCTTCGCCTTTCATCTCTCATAAATAATGAACTGCTAAATAAAACCCGATTAGTCCATATTTAAATTATTTATAGGGTATTATTGCCTGCGCTGAAATCATTATCTCTCGTTTATGGGCAGGCGTATTAAGTGACTATATTTATCTTTAAATAAAGATAATCTCAGCTGTAGACGAAAAAATATAAATATCTGTAATTTAGGTTCTAAAATAATGGAATTATAATAAAACAAACGTCTCCGCTCAGTTTTTCCTTCACTGCAAACAGCCGTTACGTCTAAACCGAAAGTCAGCTCCCTTGTTTGGAGCAGTGTTGGATGTCTGGCTAAATGACGAGTAGGATTAGGTTTAATTTCTCTTCTTCAGAAGCTCCTCCAGACTTTCTCTGAGACATCGTCCCCCGTGTCTCTCAGCTTCGCAGCTTTAGCTTCCTTCATTCCCCTTTTAATAATTATTACCGTCTTTTACATTCTTAAAGTTTTTGTGCATTTCTGTAAGCTTTAGTCTGTTTGACAGAAGAAAAAAAAGGTCATTTTTGTCAGTCGACTTGAAGGGTCTCAGTTGACTTAAAGGGTCGAATCCTCAACTTCTAGAGGGCAGCCCTAGCACTAACAGGATGACTCATGGAGGACACCACTGTTCACTGTATGTTCGCAACAGTGGCTCCTGGATCAGTCAGAAACAGTGTTAAGTCCCATCTTTGCTAACGTAACATGCACAGCTGAGCATAACCCTAAAATCATTTGCATGTTTCACAATGTGAAACCTACCCACCAGGTTTCATTCCTGTGGGTTGACTCCTACTGGGTGCAGCTAATTTTTTGATGACATGTGTATATACAATGTTTGGAAGTGTGTGTTAACGTACCTGGAGCAAACGTGGCATTAGGTGTTGAGATGTTTTCTGTAGAACTGACTGTCGTTGGACAATGTGTGCTTGTGGTAGGTGGTGGAGAGGTCTGTGGTGCTGTGTGAGTGAGTGAGAGAGAGAAAAAGAGAAAGAGACAGCAGGAAAGAGGGTAAAAATAAACTTCCGTCTGCTCACGTATGATGGTATTTTCGTCTTTCTATTTTTCATCCAGAGGGCCTTAGTGTCTTACCATCATGGACTTTCAGGATCACTTCATTATATGTATCTCCAAGAGCTCTGTCCACTCCACACCAATATTTCCCAGCATCTGTTTTATTCAGTCGGGCGATTTCCACAGTGAAGACTCCCGTCCCAGGATCGCTCAGCTGATATCTTCCAGAGGATTTCTTGTTGGAGTCTACTAAAATATCCATGTCTGTTTTACACGGATCCTTGCAGAAGTACTTTGTGTTACTGCTAGCCCACTTATGAGAGCATGTTATCTTGACCGTGTCGCGTTCATATCCATCGATTTCTTCCCCAGATGATGTGCACATCATTGCTGCGAAATGGGATCAGCGGACAAATCAGACAGTCATTCCTAATGCTCCAGTGTTTTGCCTCAATAGTGATTACTTTAAAATGTACTTACCCAAGACGGAGACAATAAACAAAAGAAGCTTCATTGCCGGCAATCATGATCAGACTAATGATCAGACACCTTACAGCTACAGAGGAACTCACCACATGTGGTTTCACTGAGGAAGTGAACACTGAACTTGCTTGTGAACTTAAGCATGAGCCTGAAGTAGCTGGAAGCTGCTGTTTATTAAAGCGCCCCACACATATATTATGTCATGTGAAGAAGTGTATACACTCATTATCCAAAGAATAGCTGCACCCAGAAGGAGGTGTGGGACTGCGGTGCTGTTGGGAAGGAAGATAAAGGTGACCAGGATCAATAACTGATGATAAATTTAGACTGATATGATCAATATTTATTGAGCTACACATACAGAAGTCTGTCTCTCAGTATGGCGTCGGGCCGCCGTGTTTGCTAACCCAACACGCCAGACGTCTCGGTATGGAGCTGTAGAGGTTCCTAATGGTGTCCTGTGATAATCCATCCCATGCAACTTGAATATCCTCACACAGTTCCTGCAGATGGTGTGGTAGGGGTGTAGGTGGAGTGACACCAGGCCTTTTGGACATGTGACAAATGACAACAAAGTGTTCATCTTGGTGCCATGATGCCTCTACACACAGATTCGTTGGTTGTCTCCATTAAGACTAAAGCAAGACTCACTGAAAAATGACCCACTGCCATTCTGAGTCACCTTACACAGTCAGAAGTTTCCCAAGAAGGGAAACTTCTAACTGACTTGTGTCAGTAGTGACATCCTATTACAGTTCCACTGAGGTAACTTGTCTTGTTTGGTGTGACAAGTGATTTTGGAGGAAGTGGTATCAAGTCTGAATCAATAGATCTCCCTGCAGTCTTCATAAAGAAGAGTGTAGGTAAATGGAATTAAGAAGATTTCCAAAATACTGGTAAACAATTTCCACCGTTTGGAAGGTCTTCTATAAGTGGAGGAGGTTTAAAGCCAGCTGGTTGACATCCCAGGAAGGACCTGAGAAAGAGGCTGATGCTGCCCTCTGCTGGAGGTGGTTGATTATTAACTTCCAAGAAATTTTTTTTTTAGCTTCCATTCCCACAGAAACATTTAACAGTCATGTTTTACTAGTCATTATAATCATTTAGCAAGGAGTATTTAATACTGCTCAGCATGGCTAACTAAATGTTGACAGCAGTCATACAATTAGATGTGGTTCAAATCATCACTGATTTAGATTGATTTCACTGTTTCTGTCTGCCTATTTATCCTTTTATGGCTCTCTCTCTCTCTCTCTCTCTCATATGTGTATATATATATATACACACACACACACACACTGAGGAAAATAAGTATTTGAACACCCTGCGACTTTGCAAGTTCTCCCACTTAAATTTGAAATTTTCATCTTAGGTGCATTAGACATAATCTAAAAAAAACCTGGAAATCACAATGCATGATTTTTTAATAATTTATTTGTGTGTTACTGCTTCAAATAAGTATTTGAAAACCTGCCAATCAGCAAAACTTCTGGCCCTCAAAGACCTGTTAGTCCGCCTCTAAAAACTCCACCTCCACTCCACTTATTATTCTACATTAGAAGCACCTGTTTGAGATCGTTAGCTGCATAAAGACACCTGTCCACCCCACACAATCAGCAAGACTCCAACTACTAACATGGCTAAGACCAAAGAGCTGTCCAAAGACACCAGAGACAAAATTGTTGACCTCCACAAGGCTGGAAAAGACTACGGGGCAATTGCCAAGCAGCTTGGTGAAAAAAGATCAACTGTTGGAGCAATTATTAGAAAATGGAAGAAGCTAAACATGACTGTCAATCTCCCTCGGACTGGGGCTCCACGCAAGATCTCGTGGCGTATCAATGATCCTAAGAAAGGTGAGGAATCAGCCCAGAGCTAAACGGGAGGAGCTGGTCAATGACCTGAAGAGAGCTGGCACCACTGTTTCCAAGGTTACTGTGGGTAATACACTAAGACGTCATAGTTTAAAGTCATGCATGGCACGGAAGTTTATTTATATATATATATATATATATATATATATATATATATATATATATATATATATATATATATATATATATATATATATATATATTAGTTGCTATAAAAGGTTTATTTAAATAAATAAATAAATAAAGCTTTTCTAACCTTGACTTAGGGGTAATATTACCACTTACTGCCACTTGCACGTATACAGAATTTGAGTTTTCTTCCGTTTTCTAGTAGTGATATTGGGCTGAGGTAGTTAATGGATCATCACTAGTTTAATAGGTTTAGCTGACTGATGAAGGCTACGCCGACTATAACACTTTACCTAATGACTAGAAACCAAGAAAATGACCTGGCTGTGGGCTGAAGACATGTGTGGGTGTCCTTTTCAGCATTAGGATCAGCGTTCTGCTCAGCTTGAAATGTGATTTCTCAAACACATTTAGAGTATAAGTTAGAGTATAAGTTTCAATGCAAGTCTCAAACTGAACTTTCACTACACACCTCTGAGTCAGCACCTCGGACAGAGCTGTTTACCTGGGACGAATGCAGTTATGCTTCATGTACAGTATCATAATCGGGCACTGCCATCTAAAGGCCAATATTGGTAACGACAGGGAGATGTGAATTCTGAGAATGTGTTTAATCAGCTAAATTTCATAACAATGCCCAGATAAACACCACTAGATGACACAGAACATCCTAAATTGGACACTTGTACTCCCCACCATCTTCAGAGCTTATCTTGGAGACGTTGATATTTGCTTGTTCCAACCCTTTTTTGGGGGGCGGGGGGTGGGGGGATATATGCTAGACATTTAGTGGTTAAAATCATGTTCAAATAATACAGTACATTGTCAATTATGATTTTATAACATTGCTGTGCAGGCAAAAACAGGGATCTCCAAACCGGTATAGCAACAAAAAAGGAATCATTCATTGTATTGGATTTGTAAGTTTGACATCACATCAATAGTAAAACAGTTTTCTGGTACACTGGTATGTCTGATCTACTCACGCACACATATGATTGGATTTGGGACAGCCACACTTCCATCAAAGAATTGGTCAGTTGGTCCAGATTTGGTGGATGTCTTCCCTGGCCCAATTCCGAGAAGAATTCCCTGTAGACTGGGATTTTAGCCAATGCTGGTAGGCCTGTATGACTGTACGCTTCCATACACCTGCAGATTCAGCTACTTCCTTCACACTATAGTCTTTGGCCACGCCCACATGCAGTCACTCCTTTTAGCCAATCATTAACATCTGCTTTGGACCCGTAGTCTGAAGTTATCGCCACCTTAAACACGCAGGGTGACATTTTATTTTGTCTTGTGAGCTTTTGTTTAAGCTTTTGTTTAACCAGGGGTTAGTGGGTGGTGTGTTACTCAGTTCTTCACCTCAGTAAGGCCTCTACAAAGCCTTTGTGAAGAGATGTGTGGTTTGAGCTCAGCTTGAAAGCTCAGGCTTCTATAGCAGTGCCACGGACTGGAATGACTAAACCCCAAACTTTGAACTAAAACCGTAGTTCTGACCTAAATTGACCTTTGAATTATATGCTGCTTAGAATTGCAATTACTCAAGCAGGATTATCCTTAAGTTCAGCCCACAATAACAATGTGTTTGTTTTCTAAATCCACATGTTGAGGTTGTAGAAGATTTAATCTTCAAAAAAATTTAGTCACCGTGTGTGTTTAAGGTGGTAATAACTTCAGGCTCCTGCAGGTGTCGCTACACACGCAGGATGGGGTGTGAGTGACGGGGTGTGGGGGTACCTGTGAGGTGTGAGTGAAAGGATTGACAAGTTGAGAAGAGGTGCTACAGTGCAGTGCAAAATGGTCCTAGAGCAGATCTTAATGATTGGCTAAAAGGAAGGACTGCATGTGGGCATGGCCAAAGACCATGGTGTGAAGGAAGTAGCTGAATTTGCAAGTCGTACAGGTCTACCAGCATTGGGTAAAATCCCAGTCTACAGGGAATTCTCCTCGGAATTGTGCCAGAGAAGGCATCCACCAAATCTCGTCCAACTGTACAATTCTGTGTCTGAACAATGATGTGGTCTACACCCAGAAACTTGTCCAGTCCATAACAAATCCAGTCACAGCTGTTGTTGGTGTTTGTGAAGGTATCACATGCTGTGAGCTTACATTGTAATAAGCACTGTAAAATCATTTTTGGCTCTGATGCATTGGTGAATAGCATCTCAGAACTAGCATTAATTTTGCTTAAGATACAACCTGAGCTCTGATTAGCGATTGGGGTTGGTTTTACGACACATGTGCCAGTGTAGAAAAACTCTGGCCAATTTGGGGTCTTTGCACATGGGGAGGGCGTCTACGTACCAAGTCAAGAGGAAGGGCACGTCTACATTTCAAGTAAACATCTCTAACTCACTGCACACAGCTTAGCCACTCCAGTCTTGCACATATTTGGATCAAAAAGAGACTCGTCCTGAAACGGTAAGTCTTGAACACACTGTCTTTATAACTGACCTGATTGAAATTACAATCGACTTGAAATGCGTTGAAATGAGTTACAGTGCTTTATATTATTGAACTAGTGACTTATGTAATAATTAAAACACTCGTTAGCATGTCACATTTAACAGGCTCTTTAGTAATCTGAACTGCTTGTATCATTGCAATCTTTAGGACTGTGAAATTCAGTGGTTTCAGCAGGTTGCATGTGAAATGTTCATTATCTAGTAAAGTGCAGTTTTGTTCTTGATTGAGCAGATTTGTGTGATGCCGCTCAGAACAGCTCTTTACCATCTCTATCTGATCTCTCAGTTTGTGATTCTGGGTGAGTCTGCTTTCTTCACTCTTCTTTTTGGTGATAAATGAAATGCCATTGTAAACTGTTTTAGCACTGTATGTAACTTGCCCTTGAGTTTCTCAGAATTGAAGTGGTCCACCATGTTTGCACTTAATGAAGCACATTTTCCATTGGTTTGCTGAAGCCCCCCACTTCCTTGCCCACTATCTGACTAACAAGGCTTGCTGAGCTGTTTGAACTTTGTGGTTTTGTTCAAATGTAGGTCATCTTTTTTACTGTAGTAGCACAAGGTGGCAGGAGAAACCACACTAGAAAAAAATAAAGGCTTTTAAGAAAGAGCTTGCATTGGTATAGTATGATGGTGTAGTATACATTGTTAAGTGCACACTAACTCTGAGTGTTTTATGGGCTCCAGACTCTGTAATCAGATCTTTCCTGCATCGTGTGTTTCAGGAGTTTCTGGAACAGAGTGGAGTGTGAAGTACAACCAACAGGAGATATGTGCTTTAGAAGGATCCACAGTGTTTATGAATGGAACTTATACTCACCCAGAACGTCTTACAGTGACAGAGACTTTCTGGATTATAAATCCAGTTCAGGGTAAAGAGCTGACTGATCTGAGAAAAGACCCAGGTTACTCAGGCAGAGTGGAGACTTTAACTGATAGACAGAAACACTTCTCCCTCAGACTGAGTGATGTAATGAAGAAGGATGAACGTCTGTACGGCTTCAGAATCATAGCAGATGTAGAAGGACAAAGATGGGTGGGTAAACCTGGAGTCCGGCTCAGAGTGACAGGTGAGTTACATCATCAGATGATCCAGCTATAAGACACAGCTCTGGTTTCAGAGTAATGATTCTGATTCATGTCTGATCTGAACATTCATGTAGTCTATTTTTAACCTCAGGATTGAGGGTTAGGATTAGGCTCTGGGTTTGCGTCAAGTTTAGTGCTAAGATTGAGGCCAGGGTTAGAATTGGGATCAGGTTGAGTTGAAGGTTTAAGGTCAAGTTTGGGGGTTAAGATTAGGGAAAGATTCCTCAAGACTAAGGTTAGAGTTAGGATTAGGGCCAGGGTTTTTGTCTGAGGTTAGAGTTAGGATTTGGCTTTGGGTTGAGATTTGTATTAGTATTAGGTTTTGGGTTGAGATTAGGATTAGGTTTTAAATTGATTTTAAAATTAGGTTGAAATTAGTGTTAATATTAGGTTTTGGGTTGAGGTTAGGTTAAGGATTACATTTTGGGTTTTGGGTTGAGATTAGTTTTAAGATTAGGTTTTTATTTGAGTTTAGGGTTAGGATCAGGTTCTGAGGTGAGGTTAGAATTAATTTTAGGTTTTGGGTTAAGGTTAGGATTAGGGTAAATTGATAGATAGATAGATAGATAGATAGATAGATAGATAGATAGATAGATAGATAGATAGATAGATAGATAGATAGATATGCATATAGACAGGTATTTAGGTGTCCAGAGTTTCCAGGAGTTTAGATGTACAGGATATACAGTGAAGTGCAAATAAATAAACCTCTGATTAAACATGAGATTCAGTCCTCATCTGTCCTCTTCCCTCCTTCGGCCCCACTGGGAAGACTTGAAGAGCCTGATGGCTCTCAGGACACAGAGTCTGTGGACACTTTTAGGTTTAGAATTTTTTTTTTGAGATTAGGGTTGAGGTTAGGATTAGAGTTGAGATAAGGGTTATGATGAGGTTTTGGGTTGAGATCAGGGTTAGGATAAGGGTTTGAGGTCAGGTTAGAGCTAAGATTACGTTGTGGGTTGAGATTAGGGTTATGATTAGGTTTTGGGTCAAAAAACTTGAATGTGTTTGCTTGCTGACTTGCTTTTCTTCTCGCTTGCTTTTATGCTTGTTTGTTTGTTTGCTTGCTTGCCTCTTCTCTTCTCTTCTCTTCTCTTCTCTTCTCTGGTTAGGGTCACCCTTCTAAAATGGCACGACAAGGAGTGCTGCTTGGCACGGTCTTAAATAGAACACCCAGCATGTGCCTCTAATCATTATTGGGAGCTTCTGGGCCTGTGTCGCCCCCTGCTGGTGGCAGATGGCACCACATGTCCCCTTACATAATGTCCAATGTCTTTACAGCTTCTCCCCTTTTTCTTCTTCTTTTTATGATTAGATCTCCATGTGGAAGCTCCTGGAGAAGTGACAGAGGGAGAAACAGCAGTTCTGACATGTAGAACCACCTGCAGTCTGACTGATCCAACATTCATCTGGTACAAAAATGGACGTCCTTTAACAACAAAGACCATCAAGAACAACCAGCTCCTCCTGCAGCCAGTCAGCAGTGAGGATGCAGGCAGTTATAGCTGTGCTGTAGAAGGATATCCACATCTCCGCTCTACTGATCAGAACATGAGGCGTGAGTAGCATATGCAGGAGATTGTAATGATTTTTCTTGTGAAGTTCTGGTCTTTCCATCAGATATCAAATGTGTTCTCAAGACAAGCTATTACTATATACTTTCCAAAGAACCTTCAAAGAAGGTCTCAGTGTCCATCTCTGATTATATAGTAGAGGGTAGTTCAGTGAATCTGACCTGCAACAGTGATGCAAACCCACCTTTGAACCTTTACACCCTGTTTAAAGAAGGTGGAACCTCACCTATAGGATCTGGACATAACAACATCACTGCTGAAGATACTGGACTGTATTACTCTGGAGCTCAGAATGGAACTGTGTCGACTGAAGGTAACATGACAGTAAATCTCCATCTTGTGTCTACACACACTGTCCACTGATAATATAGGACACTCTGTAGGTGTACAGTTCCAGACGGTAGTCCATCTGTTTCTCTGTATACTGTATTACCCTGTTCTTCAATGGTCAGGACCCCCACAGGACCACCACAGAGCAGGTATGATGTGGGTGGTAGATCATTCTCAGCACTGCAGGGACACTGACGTGGTGGTGGTGTGTTAGTGTGTGTGGTGGTGGTGTGAGTGGATCAGACACAGCAGTGCTGCTGGAGTGTTGAGACACTGTGTCCACTCACTGTCCACTCTATTAGACACTCCTACCTTGCTGGTCCACCTTGTAGAACGACAGTCAGAGACGATAGCTCATCTGCTGCTGCACAGTGCAGTGTTGGTCATCCTCTAGTCCTTCATCAGTGGTCACAGGATGCTGCCCACAGGACACTGCCCACAGGACGCTTGTCCAACAGTGACATTGATGTATTTAACCCATAGGAGCCCAGACCCGTTTCTCCTTAGGGGAAAATAATGAAGGGTCAGTTATAAGATCATAAAAGATCAGTCTTATTGTGATGAAGAGGTCAGATGGCGTAAGTATTATAGGGTCATAATACTGATAGCATATGGCACAACAACAACAACAACAACAACAACAACAATTTCATAACTGGTATTCCATCATGGTGTTCTAGAAATGGCGTCAGAATATGGGTATATGTTTATATAGAATATGGGTATATGGAATATGGAATATGGGATATAGAATACGGGTATATGTAATATAGATATAGGTATATGTAATATAGAATATGGGTGTATGTGATATAGAATATGGGTATATGAACATTAGAGTTCTTAAACGGGTTAAAACCTTATAGGTATAAAATGAGCTGGTTGTGTCTCTAACTGCACTAACCAAGCACATCACCATTTTCTAAATGAGGTCATATGTTCACCAACTGTCATGTGACTGCATCCAGGATGTTGGGTATAGGTCCCTCAGAGACCCCATGTGTTCAGGTAAAGGGTACAGCTGTATAAAGAACTTTACAGACCTTTAAAATACTTGTGACACATACGTCACTGTGGGCTCTTCTGGGTTAATGTCTCGTTCCATGTGGGGCAAATTGGTCCAAAGCAGATCTTAATGATTGGGTAAAAGGAGGGACTGCATGTGGGCATGGCCAAAGACCATAGTGTGAAGGAAGCAGCTAAAGCTGCAGGTGTATGGAAGCGTATGGTCATACAGGACTACCAGCAGTGGATAAAATCCCAGTCTACAGGATATTCTCTTTGGGATTGTGTCAGGGAAGGCATCCACCAAATCTGATCAACTGAGCAATTCATTGATGCAGCAGTCTCTGAACATTGATCTGACCTATATCCTGTAACTTGTCCAGTACATACCAAATCCAGTCACGGCTGTTGCTGGTGCCGGTGGAGGTGTTACACCCTATTAGGTACATTTCGTTCACAAAGGGCTGGTGCGCTAACATCTTTACTAGCTTTCCAGACACAGTGAAACTGAAACATTTAGTTTTTTGCTATTTAATATTCTTCCACTACATCACCTGTACACAGACGATGCTTTTTGACCTCCAGCAGTACTCCTGTATCTGTTCTCCCCTTTAGATAGAGAGAGGTTTGTCTTCTGTAGTGCTGGTTGGTGTATATATGCATTTGATGCATTCTTTTCCATGCAGGGTTTCCATATGATGTTCTACATATGGTGGCTGGAGTAGCTTCACTTGCTGTCATCATTGTGATCATCACTTTCTGTACACGGTATTTGACTGTCTTATTTTCTTTTTTAGTGTTGTATTATATACTGAACAAACCCTGAAGCTACAGAACACACCTAAGGGTTGCCAGTTTGATTCCCCGAACTGTCAGTATATGACTAAAGCTCCTATCGAGCAAGTCACAGAATCCCCAAGTCTTCCAGGGTGCCATGGGTAGGGCTGCCCAATGCTCTGGACAAGTCTGCCCACTGCCCCCTCACTCACTGTGTGTGTGGGTGTTTCACTGCATGGATTAAATGCAGAGGTCAAGTTAGTCTGTGCTCAGTGGTTCTAAAATGATTTTAGACTGAGACAGTTGTGGGCTGGAGCCTTGTGGCTGGAAGGATGCCAATTCAAGGCCCTGACAGGACATGGCTGAAGTGCCTTTATACATGGCCGACTACTCACTAGGTGCCATGAATAGGGCCACCCACCACTCTAGGCAAATGTGTCCCCTTCACCCCTTGTGTGGGTGTTAGTTGACTAGGGTGTGTGTGTGTGTGTGTGTGTGTGTGTGTGTGTGTGTGGTGTGGTGTAAGGGGTTACTTTATAGATGGGTTAAATGTCAGAATGGTTCTAAATCCTAAATCTCTCAACTCTAGAAACAGAAAGAGAGTTCGTGTGAATGAAGACGTCTCAGAGGTAAGTGCAGCTTTACATACTCAAAACTGTCCAGTGTATTTATTCATCTGGCCCTGTAGGGGGCAGTGTTATGTCTATCATAGCAATTTAAAAGAGACGATATTCTGATGTTCTGATGAAACGTCCACTTATCAGTGTGACGTGACATTTGGGAACTAGTCCTAACTCATTTCTACCATTTTCCAATCCCTCTTTACCCCATGGAATTAAACTGGCTGTTTTGGTAGCAGTGATATGATATATTAATAATAACGAAGTGTCACCGTGCATTGGTATTGGGAGCCACTGGGAGCCTTTACTACCACGGAGCTCCTGGCTGTCCTGCACTGTGGAAGCTTGGCCTGCTCCTGCTGACGCATCTTATGAACCACCAACATCATTACAGACTAATCAGACATTACACTCTCCTTTCTAGTGCTGTCTTGTATCTGGTGTTGACCCGAGGAGGATGGGTTCCCCCTTTGAGTCTTGGTTCCTCTTGAGGTTTCTTCCTTCCTAACTAAGGGAGTTTTTCCTTGCCACTGTCGCCTTCGGCTTGCTCAAGGGGGGCTCGAACACCAGATTCTTTGTAAAGATTCTTTGTAAAGCTGCTTTGTGACAACATCTGTTGTAAAAAGCGCTATAAAAATAAATGTTGATTGATTGATTGATTGAAAACAGCTCACATCTTTTCTCACTTTGCAGTGTACAGATCAGATCTATTCAGATATATGGACAAGCTCTCCAGCCCGTGACGCAGCACAACACAGTTCAGACGGTCAGGACGTTTATGCCAACATCAGACCCTGGAGACGCAATGGCAGGATACAAGACGAGAGTTCTCTAGTTCTAACATCGCTCTGTATGACTGCTCTGGAGGTTACTGTGGACCAGGAGCCTCAGGAAGATGATGTTCAGTATTCTAGAGTCATATTTCAGCGTTCCTCTACAGTCAGAAGGTAAGGCATAATTGTCTTATCAGACAACACTTGAATGCATGCATGATTCATAGGCAAAATATTGGTCTATAATAGAAAGGCAAATTTTATATGGAATTTTATAAAGAACATTTTTTAAAAGATTATTCCTCACTGGTTCTGTAGTAAAGATGATAGTTCTATATAGCATGGTGAAATGCAAGGTCAAGTGGTTCTTTAGATAACTACATGTTCAAATGAATATATGACCTTTATAATAAACAATAAACTATCTATAAGCACAGCAGTAACATGTGGTTTGCTCATGGTTAACTCAGATCTTCTCCATCAGTTAGTAATCAACCTGTCAGACACATCAGATTCATCTGATATTAAAACAGACCACCACTGTCTTTTTTTAGTCAAACGTGTTATGTTTTACTGCTTATTAATCATTTTTATGTGACCAAAGTCAAGTATAATCAAGTTATTACATAATTATAACCATTTAAAAACGTTTTATATTCATTAATAAATCTTTTATATAAAGCCTGATCGAAAAGTGCTACCAAAAACTGTCGCCGAGTGGCTCTAATAAGTAATAAGTGTTTATATCATGCTTTCTAAAGACCTTTTGTTTTGACTGTACAGATATAATAACGAAGCTGATGACCCTTCAGCAATCTACAGCTGTCTAAAATGAACAAACTTGGACTCAGCATTCACCTGATCTCTCACTCCAGCAACACTACTGTGTGTGATCCACTAACACCAGCACAATGCACACTAACACACCACCACATCAGTGTCACTACAGTGCTGAGAATCATCCACCACCCACGTCATACCTGCTCTGTGGGGGTCCTTCCCAATAAAGAACAGGGTGATACAGTATACAGAGAAACAGATGGACTACAGTCTGTACCTGTACACCTACAGAGTGTCCTATATGGTCAGTGGAGCTGATTCAATGGACAGTGAGTGTAGATACAAGGAGGTGGTTTTAATGTTATGGCTGATGGGGTTAATCACAGTGTATAAATTACACCTCTTCATAAGAAATGAATTGGGAATTATAATACAGCGCCCTCTGGTGGTGTTAAAGAAATAGTGACAGGCAGCAGCCACATCTAAAAACTAGAAGCTTTGTGTTGGGTTATACTGACTCTTCAACCGTACTCTTTTACTCTCTTGTTAATGTTACAGTAAAAGTAGATGTACCTACGATCAAATTCTCCAAAATTCTTTAAAATATTCTTTTTTTTTTTACTGAAGGTAATATTTGCCCTTTGATCTTAACTAGAAGATGATACATCTTCCTAGATTGATTTTGTATAAACGTGCTAGACTGGATGTACTCTTTCCTAGTTTTGATCTTTTACTAATTGTGTAAACGTGCAACTTTTTTTTTTTTTTTTTTTTTCTTTTTAGTATTTGTTATTGTTATTTGTGTGCCTTGTACGTGATTAGTGTTTTTAGTTTTTATGTAACACCACCATGCCTCTCACTGTACCTCTGTCTGTATGGATTATTTCCAATGCATGCATTGAAGAACTATGATAAATATAAATAATATTTGGACTCGAGCTAGACAAAGACAACAGAATCTAGACACCTGTTTATTTCTCTACCACTGGCTGTAATAGCCAACTAGAGTAAAAGGATTATGTTAAAATGCTGCTCATTTGGTGGATCATAATGGTGGATTTTCCAAGTGCATGTATACTGGAGCACATAGAAACAACAGTGTTGATACTAATGCAGTGTATCCAGGACAGCAGAAAAACCAAAACATACCACATACATAAGTGGCAACATGAAAGCAAGGTCAACAAAGAGACAGATCTACAGAGAACTGAGGCTCAGAAACGTCAACCAGACAAGAAAACCACTCAATACTGAGGCGATAGTGACCTCTGCAGGCAGGGAGTAGAATCTTCAGGCAGGGACCTGGCGAAATAAGTGCTGTTTCACAGTCCAGTTCCTAGAGAGAGCTTATATGTCCAGCAGGTTGCGGCGGTTGATTCTTACTTTAGGTACACTTGTTGTACTTTGATTAAAGGTTTTAGACACCTGGTTTAACCCTTCGGGTTAATTGCAAAAAATGTATAAACTACATTAGCCTCAAGACCCTCATAGAGGTGCAGGCGTGTGGCTGAAAGCTTAGGGAAACCAGCCCTTGTGATTGAAAAGTGCCCTGTTCGATTCCCTGAGCTGAACAGACATAACTGATGTACCCTTGAGCAAGACATATAACCCCCACCTGCTCCCCAGGCACCATGGATAGGGCTACCTACTGAGCCTGGCACGTGTGCTCCATGCCCCCTAGTGTGTTCACTAGTGTGTGGGTGTTTCACTGCAAAAAGAGATTCTAATTCTCAGGGTGAACATTGGTCTTTGAGGTTTTTACTCCTTAGCAGGGGCTTTAATCTCATATGGCCAGATTCAGTTGGACAGCTTCTAAAGAAACTCTAAGATATCTGGCTTTATTTTATTCATAATTTATTATACAAAAATGCATTTACAAATACATACATTACAAATACCGGCTCTGTTAATATTATAATGCCATGTAATCCTTTGATTTCTAATGATCACTGTATATATTCTGTGTAGCAGGAAATCTGGTGGTAGCAGTAAAGATGCTCTCATAGTCTTGCTCAGTGTTTCCAGAGGCCGGAGGGACAAATACATCTGGGTGACACTAAATTCCAGATTTACGAATTGCATTTCCCATCATGATCATTTACACCAAATACTGTGAAAAGGATAAGAGGAATGTTATTGCTCAAATACTTTTTTAATTTTAAAGTTAAATGATTCTTAAAAAGTCCATGAAATAAAATATGTAAAGGAAACAATGGCATTATGGCCAAGAGCCTTCTTCAGCCATTCTGCTCCGAAACTGAACTCACCTCTCTTCCTCTTGAGCAGCACTGGGATGAAGACAAATATGGGACAAGCACATGCTCGACATGCATTTGCAGGGAAGAAAGAATCAATGGAAAAAAAACTGAGAGTTGATTTTAGATCACACTACATGGGACCCCCGACCAAGTATGTGGACAAACCTGTTTCAAGCTCTACACCTATGTGATTCTAGGACTTACTGAAACAGTTACAATGCTACAACGGTTCGCAATGGATTGGGTTTTTCTATGGCAGAGAAGATACATACAAGTCTAAAGGATATGTGAATGCCAAGTGCAGGGCTAAGGTGGTGTGAAGAGTTACTGGAGCAGTGGGAAAACCATCTCTGTGAAGAAGAATTCTACACAGAATCACACAGTCATAGAAGGTGGGGATGGGCAAATGGGTTTGGGAGAGAAAACGCTACCCTCCTTAAATACAATGTAAACGATGCTGGATTTGGTGGATGGTGTGTGGAGTTTGCATGGTGCATGAAATTGAGTCAAGAGGGTTTCTTCTGAAGGGGAGCTCTTAACTTTGCTACATGCACTGACATTCTAGAGAGCTGTCTAAGTCTAAGATAGTGGTAGCGGCTTTGGGGAAGGCTCTTTCCTGTTTCCAGCATAACAGTGCTTTAGTGCACAATGGGAAATCTCCATAAAGAAGTCATTTAAGAAATTAAAGAGTGGAAGACGGTCCAAGTGTCCACATGTCCATATACTTGTAGTTATATATTGTGCATCACATGATGAAATGTACTGAGCAGGTTTATGATACAGCACTGTGTAAATTTCAAAGAACACTGTGTCATGTTTAGGTGAAGCGACGGTCAAGTACAAGTTATTCATCTCTCTAGAAAAAAGCAAGGAGTTAAGTATAGTATAGCTAGCAGAAAAGAGTAGTAAGTCAGTTAAGTCCTAAAGTTAGGAACAGCTAGCAAAGCAATGACTCCTGAGCAGCACTTGGTGACTTGCGGAGCTGGGCTTGACTGGATCATTCATTGGGCATTTGCTATGGTACCCAAGTGGTTGATATAGGTGGCAGGAGAGCATATGAAAGCAAAATGTGGACAAATAAAGAAACTTTAAATTTGGTCCACTGTAAATGTAGTGGACCAAGTTCCCATCCACGAGATGAGCAGCAGCAACAGAAGAGGTCTGATAAGCTGCAAAACTTCATATTTAAGAAAAAAATCTAATAAGCCCACGAACGGTTAAACGGTTACTAATTTTGTTTGCTGCTTCCATCACTCCTGCCTCCAGCATCCTTCCATCTCCTGGGCTAGCACATAACATGCTACATGCTAAATTTCCTTCTTTTCTTCATGCCCATAAAAGATTACTTATTTGTACTTTTATTTGGCCTTTATGCCTGAAATGCAAAGGCACAGTAGTGTGGTCTCTGAATTTGGCATAGTGCTATATGTATAGCATGTATAATGAAAGTACATGTAGCCTGCATTATTAATTCCCATTTGAGAGTGTTTAGATTTGCAAATCTTACCTTTCCTACTTAAGGCTGAAAACACCAGAATCCAAACCGCAGATATCAGGATAAAGGCACAGACACTGACAATGAGGTAAATCTGCCAGTCTGGTTAAACAAAAGTGGTTAAATTTAATCGTAGTTGAACCAAATTCATGGCACTAGCATTAAATATAAATAAATAAAAAAATCATGTATTATTCAAAGCAAGCAAAGTCCACATGGTCATCTTTCTCAGCATAGCATGATGCACCTAGCTTTTAGCTAGCTCAGCCACCAACTTCCTGGAGTGAAACCACAACACAGCTTCCACTGAGTCTTTCGAGAGCGCTCAAGCAACCACACAGTTCCTTTGCCCTTTTAGACATGGTGAGAAGTTGAGACTTGCTCATGTACACAAAAGTTGGACCACAAAAAAGCAAGAAATTCTCACCCAGGGTTTTAGCATCATTGGTGTGATTTGGTTGTGCCGGAGCTGAAAGAGAAACTGCAAGAGGAAAGTTGTCAAATTGGATGCTCTGTATTCAATACACTATATACCATGTTTGCATGTACCTGCAGCAAGTGTGGCATTAGATGCTGAGATGTTGTTTGGGGAACTGACTGTGGTAGGACAACAAGTTCTTAAGTTTGGTGGTAGAGAGATCTGCTGTGCTGTGTGAGCGGTTGAGAGAGAGAGGAGGATGAAAATAAACTTCCATGAGTTTATTTATGGTCGTATTAGATTTAGTTATACTATTACGTTGCAGGCTCTACAGATAACCTTAGTGTCTTACCATCATGGACTTTTAGGACCACTTCATTATATGTATCTCCAATAGCTCTGTCCACTCCACACCAATATTTCCCAGCGTCTGTTTTATTCAGTCGGGCAATTTCCACAGTGAAGACTCCCTTCCCAGAATCCATCAGCTGATATCTACCAGAGGATTTCTTGTTGGAGTCTACTAAAATATCCATGTCTGTTTCACACGGGTCCTTGCAGAAGTACTTCCTGTTACTGCCAGCCCACTTATGAGAGCATGTTATCGTGATCGAGAGTCCCCTCATATTCATCATCGATTTTCTTCCCCAACATGATGTGCACATCACTGCTGTCAGTTGGATATTAATACACAAAGCCACAATCCATCTCCATAGCATACTTCCCAACCGTTTTTGGCCCAAATGCTGTGAGAGAGAAAACTGCACAACTTACCCAAAACAACCAGTAAACAGCTGAAGAGTCTTCATGGTTGCCTCCAGAGCCCAGAGGCTGGTCACGACCCTCGCAGCTACAGCGATGTTTGTATTCAATTTCTAGTGAATTGTTATGAACCTTAATAGAAATCATGGCTGACCACTTAAGAGGACCTAAGCAACTTGGGAGGACCTTCTAAAAGAAATTTGTAAATTTGTTTGATTAAAACGTTCCAATATGATCAACAGAATGTAAAGAAACAACAATTTTTATGGTGTGTGTTAAAATGATGTCTAATATATGCAGTATCAAAGACATATCTACTATAATTAGCATGCTAATGTGAGCTAGCACCAGCCCTTTCGGTCCTTGTAATACCACTTTGCACCTGAAGAGGTGATAGAGAGTCACTGTAGAGCTATAGGAGTGGAATCAGTCTAACATGAGAGGATGAAGATGTAGCTCTGCTGCCCCGGAGGCATATCGTAACCCCCCCCCCCCCCCCACCTCTTATCAGTCATGTTGGAGGTATAAAACAGTAAGAATAAACACTAGCCCTGCTTTCATTATATACATACTCATCATCTGTAGTCAGTGTCAAACTACACCCTTCTTACAATGCGTCACACGTCCAGAAGGCCTGGTGTCACTCCACCTCCATCCCTACTGCAAAATCTACAGGAACTGTGTGAGAATACATAAACTGCATGGGATGGATTATCACAGGACACCATTACGAACCTCTACAACTCCATGTTGAGACACCTGGCATGCTGCATTAGCAAACGTGTTGGCCTGACGCCGTACTGAGAGACATTACTTCTCCTGATGTGTAGCTCAATATGTATCAGTCTAAATTTATCATCAGTTATTGATCCTGGTCACCTTTATCTTCCTTCCCAACAGCACAATGAAAGAATGCTCTGAGAAAACTGAAGGAGGTTCTTGCCCCATTATGACCTTTAACAGATGTATAAAGACAATATGTAGTTGCAGCACAATCTGTAAAGTGTACTGCACACTGGGAATTCCTATGTGAATGTCATTAAGCACATCAGGGTGTAAGGGTCCGGGCTGTTGCGCCTGCAGTCACTAGAGGGCGGCAGCAGCGGCGCCTTTCTGGGGGAGCTACAGCCCGGAACTCCAAACCCCAAAATGCCTTGGGCTGATCAAGCCAACAAGCTGCACCTGAGGCGTCAGCCAAATAAGCCCCCACCACACAAACACCTCTACTGCACCTTTGTAGAGGGGTAGCCGGTACGGACGGGAAAAAGCAAGAGAAAAGCAACAAGTGATTAGAAAATTAAATATATACTTCTCCTTTATTTGTCTTTCCCTCCATTTCTCCCTCTCCCTCACAAACTCCTCCTAACTGGCCTCACGTGTACTCCCCGCGGAGGTCGGGGGTCCGCTCCCCGCCTAAACCTGCTCACTTAAACACGTTCTGCCAAACAGTGAACTCCCCACACACATAGGTTCACGTGCATCAACACACAGGAACTCTGTTTGCTTGCAGTATAAGCCTTTACATCACCGCAAACAGGTTCACCCCCTGTGTTTGGGTCCAAACCTCAACCGTACCGTGACAGAGAAAGGTGGAGGTCAATAACCAGGAAGTCATGTCATGTGAATGTGATGTCATTGGGTAGTGCACTTTGGGAAGTGAAGTCTGGAAGATCAGCGGTGTCAGGAAGGAAGACCCTGAGGAACGTGACACTTTGCCTATGAAAGGGAGATTGGAAAATTGGTCTATAGGTTGGCGAGTTAAATTCTGATCATGTTCAGGCCTTTAATTAAAGGTTTACAATTATTTTAGAGGATTTTGGTACATGTCCAATACTGAGGGATGAGTATTTTATAGAAAGCTAGAGGTAGATTTTGTTGGTATATTTAGGTCTAGGATGCCCTGTTGAGGATTTGGAAGTTGTGCTAATTAGCCTTTGACTAATTAATGCTGTGGGGAAAGGGATAGATAAGGTGGCTCAGGCTGGTCACCTACTCCCCTGGAATATACCTTAAAAAAGGACACCAGAGGGGTGCTGCAGCCTGCTGATCAAACAGTAAATTCTCAGAAACCACAGAAGTGTAAAATGTCGTGTGCTAAGCCTCACCAGACTAAAAATTGCACCAAGTTTCTGGATGTCAGGCCACATCAATCAATGTTCAGCATTACACTTACGTGCATCAAAAGAGTTGGTTACTTGGCCCAGATTTATTGAGTGGATGGCTAGCCTGGGCCGTTTACTGGTTATTATACTCAGGTAGTCCCACAGACTATTTCAAGTAGACGCAGATTGTGGGGTCTTTGCTAGGTCCATTTCCAGATATATGTTAATCTTGGACTGTTATGTTCCTCTGTAATGATGAATGAGCTATAGGGGAAATCTGAGGCTCAGTGTTGGCACTTTGGTTCTAATTTAACTGTCACCCCAACCAATTTACATGTAATTAAACACTGCCAGAACATCAGCAGGAGGAACACATTTTTTTTGCTGTTTTGTGTCTTCAAAAACAAAAATTAAACAGTCACTTAATGTGGAAAAATATTCCTGTTGGTGAGTCCTAGAAAAGTGGATGACCATAAGTGGGTGGTAGCTTTTCATATGACCCTGCTGTACATCACTGTTTATTGTTTCATCAGTGACTACAACTTAAACATGAAGCTGAACCTCCAAGATTCTTTAAAGCTGTCCATCCCGCACTGGTTTCTATTTCCTTGTTGTACAGAGGTTCTTCCCACATCCTCTGGATCTGTTAATGATCATGTAGATGCCATGGTGGTACGGTGGTGGTGGTGGTGAGGATCATCAACACGTCTTTGCTGTTCCTACATTGAGTTATGTTCATTTGAGTTTTCACACATTTGAACAGCAACCCAAACACCCACAATAAGTAACATCACAACCATCTAACTCACTGGTCATAGGTCATCAGGTCAGTGATGTATGCATTAAACCACACTTCCTCAACAATTCCTCTATTAGTCCCTTTTTATTCAGTCCACTTTATATTAAGAGTCTCTAGAAATTGGGTCGGTACAGGTAATCAAAATGTCTAACAGTGTAACTACAGGTGATGTACTCACAGTTTCTCATATTACACACTATATATATATATATATATATATATATATATTAATTTTCCTGTAACTTTGAGCTGAACTGCAGGTTTGGGATAAGTATAAGTTCCATTCATAAGGAGAAGTATAAGATATCTCCTGTTGGTTGTACTTCACTCTCCACCCTGTTCCAAAAGCTCCTAAAACATATGATGCAGGAAAGATCTGATTAGAGAGTTTGAAGCCCATTAAACACCTAGAGTTACTATACACACATTCCAGAGAATCTGCTTTGGAGACGTGCCATAGAAGAACCATTTTATTTCCTTAAAGAAGCTGTCAGTGAAGGATCAATAAAAACGACATACTTAAAATGGTTCTCCAAGGGTTCTGTAGTAAAGAAAATAGTTCTACTACAGAGACCAAAGTGAGATACCATGAACATTCTAAACAAAAGTGTTCCTTAAAGAATTAAAAGGCACTTTCAGATTGATGGGAAAGTGTGCTGGTTCTATGTAGAATATTTTTTCCCCTTAAAGAACCAGTCTATATTTCTATTGAAGTAATTCTCTAGATACAAACATGGTGGAATTATTCTGAACTTGATATAATACGTTTCCATGGCCGTAAAACACAGATTTTTTTTTTTTTACTGTTTTTTTAGTCTAGTGCACAGTGGAATCATCTTTTGATTGCCAACTATATGTTACTGTATTAAAAAACACTGACCTGAATTTTAGCAAAAAAACACCAAAGTACATACAGCTCTGTGAGGTTTGCAGTCACATGGAGGGGATATGAAGTGAGGGGGCTTATCAGCCAACCAATGAGAAATGGAGCTTTATTAGGTGTGAAGACTGTAGACCATTACCCAGTTCTAAAAATTTCATGGTAAAGATACATACGTGTAGAACTGCCAGATGTACTTTGCAGCATCATGGTTTTAAAATGTTTATCAGATCTTACTGAAGATTGCAGACTCACCCAGAAATCAGAGGGTTCTGAAAGACATAATCATTAAACCAACCTGCACAGCAGATAAGTGTTTATTATATGTTCAGTATTTATTTCTCTCTTTCATAGGCTCATATTTAATATATATGTAGAGCTGAGCTGCTTAAATAAATAATGCTAATAACATACATTATTGTGTATTAGCTAAAAGGACAAAATGTGTGCCTTTCAATAATGTACAGGGATTAATTCATTTCACAGCATTGTGTAATAATAGAGTTGATACGGAGTTCAAGTATACAGGCAATATGTATTGAACTTACTACCGTTTTTCAGGACATTTTTTTCCAACATCTTAATTCAGGGAAAACAGTCATGAAGTGCCTAAGGCCGTGTGCTGCTGTTTGCATCGGCAATGCAATTATCTCCTCTCGTCTTGCCAAACATGGCGCATGTGATGTGTGGATTGTTTAGGAGAAGAGATGGGACAGCAAAAAAAAAAAGTTGTATAGTACAATACTTCTACTGTGAGTAGAAAAACGGTAAATGTATAACAAAAATTGTAACACTGCGTGATAAAGGACAGTTTGGTGTGCAGAATAGAAGTACTAGCTCTAGCGCAAAACAAGGAAAAGGGGGAGGGGGGGCGGGAGAAGGGAAGGGCTTTAACAAAGCAGTAGCTTTAACAGAGCTATAGCAAGCTTAATAGGCCAGACCTGCTAGACAAAAGCTTTCAAGCTAAAGTTATCTAATGCGTTACGTATAGTTAGCAAAGGTCAAACCTATGGATGGTGCAATAAAAAAAAAAAAGAATATTTAAAAACTCTGGACCTGCTGCACTAACCCTGAAACAGTTTCTGAATCATTCCCGGAAGGTGGTACTCGTCCCTTTATCAAAAGTGTTTTCCATACCAACAGTGGTGATGGATGACAGTGAAGGCGCACCTAAACTAAACCCTGTACCGCTGGTCCACACATTGTTACCAAAGTAAGAAAAACTTAGCATTAGTGCACATGAGTTAGGAGAGAGAAGGAAGAGAGAGCAATCAAATATGAGGGCCTAAGGGGCAAAACCCACACAGAGCCATTTCTTTTAAAACAGGAAACAGGAGCTAAAAACAGACAGCAAACAAGACAGCCTCAAAACACACACAATCCTCTTCGACGACTCCATGTGTGCTCAGTGTCCCGCCGCAACCACCCCTACTTTGAGAACACAGAAGCAGCCAAAACTCTGATTGGCAAACATTAGGTGCAGGCTGAAGCATGCGCCGAATGAGCCTCATACACGTGAGATTGCAGCTCTAAACTGTGAAAAAAATTAGACAGAGAGAAAAAAAAGGACAATTATAAGTGGGGGTGTGGGAAACAAACACCACATGCATTGCTTCTCTGGATCATGTACTAACTGTATATAATTATAAGATCTATAGCATTTTTTCAGAACCATGTCCCCACCCCCCAATAATACTATCAGTAATCGTTTGGTCAGTTAAAAGCATGTAAATTTAATAACTGTGTGGCCAAAAATATATGGGTTATAAATATATAAGATAGATACAGAAAAATCAAAGATTTATTTCACAGACTATCCTTGAGTGTGGTTTGGAGTGCCTAAGTTCTTAACCTTATATAACATAAGGCTAAAAAAAACACCAGAATCGACAAACAACGGGTAGATATCGGATATAAAGGCCACATTTACGAGCAGATGGTGAAAAGGTAAATCTGCTGATCCTGCGAAGTCCTGAGAAAAACAAAAATGAATCCAAACTGCAACTGACTGGGAATCAAATTCCTTGGTAACATTTTATGACTGAAGCTCAAATATAATTAAATGTGTTTTATTTGGAAGTAAGGCACAAGTCCTATGTGGTAATTTCTATCTGCGAAGCATGATTGCACCTACACTACAGATCAGCTAAAGCTGAGGCCAACAACGTTCCTGAAGTGTGAAACCACAACAACAGCTTCCTTCCCTCGTATTGTTTGAGAGAGCTACTCAAACCAAACTGCACATTTATTTGGCCTTTTTAGAACCATGAGGAGAAAATCGAGACCGTTTCCCCCTACCATGTACATCTAAACGTTAGTAGAGCGATGAAAAAAGCCAGTCAGTTCTTTTGGCAGTACTTCTTGTTTTTGATCTAATGGTGGCAGAGTTAGTTGAAAAGAAAAATTGCAAAGGAGGAACATTTGTCAAACTGCACTAATACTGTATATGAAATGCACACTAATGAAACAATGTGTGTATGTGTTTGTGTAGTAGTACCCGGCCCTGCAGGCAATGTGGCAGCTGTTGAGAACAATGGTAGGAGGCCAATGCGTGCTTGTGGTGGTGGAGGAGGCCTGTGGTGCTGTAAAAGAAGCGGCTGAGAGAGAGAAGAGAGAGAAGAGGGTGAAAAGATACCTTCCTGTGTATTCATTTATGATCGTATTTAGATTTAGTTATAATATTACGTTGCAGGTTCTACAGATAGCCTTAGTGTCTTACCATCATGGACTTTCAGGACCACTTCATTATATGTATCTCCAAGATCTCTGTCCACTCCACACCAATATTTCCCAGCGTCTGTTTTATTCAGTCGGGCGATTTCCACAGTGAAGACTCCCGTCCCAGGATCGCTCAGCTGATATCTACCAGAGGATTTCTTGTTGGAGTCTACTAAAATATCCATGTCTGTTTTACACGGGTCCTTGCAGAAGTACTTCGTGTTACTGCTAGCCCACTTATGAGAGCATGTTATCGTGATCGAGTCCCCTTCATATCCATCGATTTCTTCCCCAGATGATGTGCACATCACTGCTGGTAGGTATATTAATACACAAAGTCACAATCCATCTCCATGCATACTTCTCCACCGTTTGGACCAAAATGCTGTGAGAGAAAAAAAACCATGTACAACTTACCCAAAACACCAGTAAACAGCTGAAGAGTCTTCATGGTTGCCTCCAGCACAGAAGCTGGTCACACCTCGCAGCTACAGTGACGTTTAGCAGTTTGGTGTCATTGTGAAGGCCCAACAAGGCATGCTTAGGGTGGAGAATGTTGTAGTTTCTTTGAGGAAGTAAACGCTGCACTCTCCAGTGCGAGCTCAACATTTCATTCTCAGGAAGTTATTTCAGTTTCTCTCCAGCATACATGTGCACACCCATTTTTAAATGATTCCACATACCTGCTCGGTCAAGCTTGATTAAAACAGCAATGAAACGGGATTCGCATTAGGCATGAGGATTTATTCACTTCATGATACAGATTTTTTTCTTGACAGTCACTATAACACAAATACAGTTTGAATACAAGAATCATTCGGCTTTCAAGAAAACACAGTAATGAAACACTAGAAAATGATAACAGTTTATGTCTTTGTCCTCTTTTCATTTGACCACAGAACTCAATCCCAGTGAATGTTTATGCATTTAATGGAAGTCGTGGCCTGACCTCACTCATAGGAGAAAAGTAAGCACGCTTGGTGGGGACTTACTGAGAGCATATCTTTTGTTAGATTAAAACATTTTAAATGTGATCAAACCAGAATTGTAAAAGAAAGTAAGAACTTTTGACACTGTGTTAGACATCTATGTATGGTATAACAAATATCTATTGCAGTTAGTCCTCACGTGTAATACTGCTTTATTCCGGAAGAGGTGATAGTGAGTCTTTGTAGAGATGTAGAAGTGGAATCAGTCCATAAGAGAGACTGTACAAGTAGCTCTGCTGCCCTGACAGCGTATTGTAACCGCTTGTCAGTCATGTTGAAAGTGCTGCTCCTAGTTGAATCATTTAAGGGCAGGCAGCTAATAAAAGGAGCAGTTCCACATCAACGAGGGCTGAAGCTTTTGGTGAGCAACTGCTGCCGCTACTACTCCTGGCTGCTCCTCTCTAAGAAAAAACACATTTTAGCAGCAAACAAAACAAGTGATATATACAGGAGCAGACTAATGGTCCCCCCCCCCCCCCCCCAGGTATGGTCAGTATTGAAGCTAAATGCGGTATTCTTGTAATGCATCCACATGATTCAGAAGGCCTGGTGTCCCCCACCCCCTACCGTAACCATCTGTGTGTATATATATATATAAATATATATATATATATATAGATATATATATTTATATAGTTATTATATATGTAATATATATATATATATATATATATATATATAGAGAGAGAGAGAGATAGGGTGAGAGAGAGAGAGAGAGAGAGGAAAATCAAGTATAGTTGTTTCAGCACAATCTGTAAAGTGTACTGCACATTAGAATTCATCTTGTAAAGGTCATTAATGACATTCAACAGAACAAGGGGACTCAGTATTAATAAAACTAAATGTTATGGAATATGGGCAAATATTCCTAGTGGAAATCAGCTGTTAAACTCCTAGGGCCCATGTAAAGCCTCTGTATGCCCTCGTGCTGGAGATGGTGCGAAATCAACTACCATTGTAAGATGGAACAAATGAAGTTCACAACAAAAAAAAATACTAATAAAAAAAATAAAGTGCTGTTAACAGATTATATGTCAGCATTTTATATTAAACTACACTTTCTACTTCCTAACTGCGCTTCGTGTGTGGCCAGGACTTTTATTATATGTATGTTTCATTTTCAAAACAACAACAAAACTCAAATTCCATTTGAAACTCAAATACAGAGTTTTACTACACTAAAATCCGATGACATTGCCACTCATAAAAATAAGCATGTAAGTGTACAACATTTTTTTAAACACAAAGACCACCATCATTAGAAATAAAAGACAATACAGATTAATTAGTTGTCCTTTTAGGTGCTGTATTCTTCATATCGTCCACTTCTTCACGTTTGAGACCATTTTAACATCAATCATGTCTGGTAAAGAAATCTTGTACCAATACAACATATAATATTCACCATCAAAGCTAATTAGCTACTGTGAACTCATTGAGCTAACATCGCTAGATGCCAATCATACAATAAAGATTAATTCACGCAGAAACAATTATAACGATATAGAACATAAAACATTATATTAAAACATTATAAACACAGGTTGTAAATATAAATCTTGCTAAATCTAAAAGAAAGAACATGAAAACGAACTAACACATACATGTTGCCTTTTCGTACACCTGTTAATGTCAAATTGTTGTATTCACACCAATTTTAAATTTAGCTGTAACTACGTACATATATATTGTACCTAACATGTTTACAAGTCGAAAAATCTTTATTATTTTTTTAAGGTGGTACCAGCTTTAAAGACTTACATGTAACATGTATTTAGGTAATATGTATGAGATTCAAAATAATTTGATCTACTGGATTCCTCAGTACAGTAAGAAATCCGAATGATATATACAGTGAGCAATACATGCTTATGATGCGTGCTAGTTGATATTCTCTTTTAGGATCATCATGCTTATATACTAAACAAGGTTTATCTTCCTTTCCTCACTGCTAGAGTCTCACTAACTCAGGAGAACTGAGGGGGACTGACAGTGAATCCAGAAGCTGTATTATCGTGTCATCAGGAGAACCGGTTGAGCTGAACAGCCTGTGTGAGGGAAAGAGAGAGAATGATCCAGAGGAGGAGAAATGAAGAACTCTGTTTAGTTTTCCATGTTAGGAATTCTGTGCGGGGACCCTTACTGCAAGTGTGTGGTACACATCATCAGAGGACCTGGCTGTGGTCTGCAGAGCTGTGTACGTGTCGTCTGTAGCATTAGGGCCAACGTTCTGTATAGTGGGTTAAGAACATGGACAGCTTGACATGTGATTCCTCATAATCAAGCGCATTTCTAATACAAGGTTCAATGCAAGCAAGTACAGAGTCTCAATCACAGTGCAGGCCATTTCACCGGACAACTGAATCAGCACCTCGGACAGTGCAGTTACATTTCATTGAGCTTGAACCTGCACTGCCATCTAGAGGCAGAGGTTGGTAATGACATGAATATTCCACCTGGATTGCTATAAGATACAGAAACCCAGGCCTGGTTCTAGAGATCGACCATCTTGCAAAGTATATATCCAGGACCTGAACGTGTAGGAGGTGGTAGATCTCCAGGACCAGGACTGAACACCCCTGGGCTACAGACAGACTGATATCTGGAGTTTGGTGCCCCCTAATGCTTACCTGATAGTCATGTTCATCTCTCTTTTTCTTCTGCCTCATGTGCCTGCTTGAGAAATCAAATCAGTATTGATCCAGAGAAAGTCCTCCATATGGTTTCCAGAGGTTTTAAAATGTACTCAGATTCTTACCAGATAACTACAGAGAGAAGACCTGCAAGCCCACAAAGAGCAGCCACAGCAGCTACATACAGGACAATGGTGTAGGCTGAAAGAGAGCTTACTGCAATAATCAAACATATATAATTTCATAGGTTTTAACTGAATCTTCTTAATAAACCTGAACATTAAAACATCAGTGTGTTTCCTTTCAGTTTACATCACCTTACCGACATTCAGAGCAACACCAGCAGAGTAGTTAGAACCTTCTGCATTGCTGCTCTTGCACTTGTACTCTCCACCATCCTGAGAGCTGTAATTGGAGATGGTGTAATCTTTGCCCTTTCCAACTAGCTGTTTGCCCCTAAACCAGTGGTACTCATCCGCAGGTGGGTTTTCATCACTGTTGCAAGTCAGAGTCACTGAGCTGCCCTCCATTATTTCCCCAGGGGGAGTGATGGCCACCAAGACATTCTTTGGAGGGTCTAAAGATTGGTTTATCATCATTATTGTTGCTATTGTTATACTATCAGTAAATAATATATATATATATATATATATATATATATATATATATATATATATATATATATATATATATATATATATATATATATAATATAAGCTCACCAGACAAAAAATGATGTTTAAAATGCTCTTCAGGCTCTTGATGGCGCTGCACAAGAATGATGGGGCTATAAATACCTGTGGGGTGTGAGTGATGGGATACCTAGATTGAGAAGAGGTGGTACAGTGCAGGGAATGTCCCATTCCATGTGTGGAAAATGGCTCCAGAGCAGATGTTAATGATTGGCTAAAAGGAGTGACTGAGCATGTGGGCGTGGCCAAAGGCCAGAGGGTGAAGGAAGTAGCTGAATCCGCAGGTGTATGGAAGCGTATGGTCGTACGGGTCTACCAGCAGTGGATAAAATCCCAGTCTACAGGGAATTCTCCTCGGAATTGTGCCAGGGAAGGCATCCACTAAATCAGGACCATGTAAGAGTGTCTGAAGTTTGGATGTGGCTACATCCAGAAACTTGTCCAGTGCATGCCCAATCCAGTACCAGCTGGTATTGGTGATCATGGAGGTATTACACGCCATTAGGTTCATTTCAGGGGACTCATTTCTTGTCTGGTAAGCTTTTAATCCCACATTACACATCTGTAAGCTCTTAAAATGAACGTAAAAGGAACATACAATACATCTTCAAATATGGCAGTAGAAATTCCTGAACATTAAAATGCATATTCTTCAAAACCCACAGTGCACGTTTACAGTATGGACTTACATCTGACACTGAGTAAGACAGCAGGAGAAGGAAGATGTTCGGATCCTTTCACAGCACAGCTATAACTGCCCGAGTCCTCTATCCTAGTTGGCTGGAGGAGGAGGTTGTTTGTATCTTCATCACTTGTATTCATACGGTGTCCGTTCTTATACCAGATGTATTTAGGTCTGCTTGTCACAGTGCAGGTGGTCTTACAGGTTAAAAGTGTTGTATTTCTCTCTACAACATGCTCAGGATACTCCACACGGAGGCCTAAGAGAATAAACATGAACATGGGCATTAACATCTGCAGTTAAATAAACCTTAATTTGTGTTTTATTCATAGTTTTGTGTGTGTTCAACTGTTCAAATCTAACTGCTGGTCATGTACTGGCTAGAGTTTTTGAGTTTTGAAAGTGATAATTGTTATGAAAAGTTTTTTTTCTGTGATAAACAACTATGTTTTTGGGTTACTCAAAGCAAAATCAGTTTTACGTAAAGATGAGTTGTATGTGCCCGTTTGGCACAAGAATCCATGTAGTAAATAAATAAAATAAATAAACAAATAACGAAATAAACTATGAAAAAAAAACTATACCATTTAAAACACCTACAACTATAAAAATTAGTTATTCTATATAAAAGTTAGAAATAAAAAACTGACCTGTGACTCTGAGTCTCACTCCAGGGTAGCCTAAATATCTTTGTTTTTCTGAGTCTGAAGTGATTTTAAGACAGTAAAGATGCTCATCCCTCTCCGTCACTCTCTCCAGTCTGAGAGAGAAAGTCTGTTTTTGACCTTCAAGGTACTGAGCCCTGCCTGAATATCCTGGATCTTTAGTCAGGTCAGGTAGTTCACCATCTTTGGTTGGATTTATAGCCCAGAACTTCCCTACTCCTTTAAGATTAGAAGGATGTCTGTAAGAGGCGAGCATGAACACTGTGGATCCTTTTAAAGCACATATTTCCTTTTGGGTGTATTCCACACTCCAGTCCTCTCCAAAAGTGCCTGAGACATTTGATATGTGAAAGAGCTTATTACAGGAACATGAAAACTACATACACTGGAGATTTACATATTACTACTTCCACCACCACCACCACAACCTCCACCATCAACATAAATAATAACAATAATAATTAAGAGGCTTAAACTCACCCATCAACATCAGCTGAATGAACAGCAACAGCTGGAGAGTGAATAATACCTGGAAAAAAAACATAAGCAAATAATTTGTAGTTGCTTCTATGCAAAATGCGCTCCACGATTTTAACCTCTTAATTGTGTTTTTAATAATACTGTATGTATGCTGCCAAAACACCAAGAGCATACAGCATCTTTACAAAATTGGTTAGCTATTGCTAAACATAATTATTCCCCTTAAAGTTTCTGTCAGACAGACAGACAGCCGGCGGGGAAGTAGGGATGCACTGAATGTTCGGCAACTGAAATGACTATTATTTCGATGTTCAGCCGAATAAGTGAAAAGAATTACTAATATAGAAAAATTGTTTTAATGTCACTGTTCACTTTTCCTTTGAGATATAACTTCTTTTCCTTAGCTCCAGGGCTAGAGCCAACTTCTCTAGGGAAATATTTACTTTAACGCCTTTATTTTCCATTGTGAGTCACCCCGAGCACGCTGACCTACCCTGACAGAGTGCGTAACAGAACAGAGCCGCTAGCTTTAACAAGCACTACAGAGACAGACAGACAGCAGCTTCTCAGCACGGTTCTCTCTCACTTGTTCTTTAAGTGTGCATGTCTGCATCCCCCTTAAAAAAACACAAACCCCAGTTTTACAACAATGCAACAAAACCCCAGCCAGCATGAAGTGAGCCACACTTTGTAATGTATACATGTCTGGGATGTATTTAAGTCATATTGTGTTGTGTTGGTGTGTCTACTGCGATGTTAAGATGTTCAGTGTTCAAGTATGTTTAAGCTGCAGTTTAGTGATTGTTGGATTGGACCAGCAGTGCCATATATTTGCCAGATGTGGCCAGCTATCTGGGAATAAGCCTATGTAATTTATGCAATGTTGAAATGTTTTAAAATTAATTAAAATGTGTTTTTCACAGTGTTTCAAAATGTTTAATTGTGTTTGGTTTCGGCACCAATTTTCATTTCGGTCCAACCCTACTGGGAAGCCTTGTAGCAGTAGTGAAGTGCTGCTCAGACAGCTGGCCTGGGAGGTCTCATAGCTGTGGCGTAGCATTGCTCAGATAGTTGGGGAAGCCTCGCAGCTGCAATGTAGTGTTGTTTAGACAGTCAGACGGGAAGGTTTGTAGCTGCGGCGTAGTGTTTCAAGTTTTAGGTTTGTCATTTGCACAGTATTGATGAAAGGCTCACAACTTGTTCAGGAACCTGATGGCTTGTGGGTAAAAACTGTTCATTAGTCGGTTTGTTCTGGCCTGGATGCTGCTGTACCTCTGGTCTGATGGCAGTAAGGTGAACAGGCCATGTTCTGGGTTACTACAGCCCAACCTGAATTAGTGTCAATCAGACATCCAGCCTGGGAAGCCTTGTAGGTGCAGTGTAGTGTCACTCAGACAGCCAGCACAAAAAAATAGCTGTGGTGTAGCATTACTCAGAAAGCCGGTCCGGAAAGCCTCATAGGTGTGATGTAGTGTTGTAGCCGTCGTGTAGTGTCATTCAGGTAATTAGCACAGGATGCTTTGAAGGTCTGGTGTACAGTGATTCAGATAGCCAGCCTAGAAAGTCTCAAGGCCAGAGCAGAAATCCTGCTCAAACAGTGGCAAACTACGAGCAAAACCAATTCAAAGCGGTGGCTATATCGACCTGGCACATTGCCCAACACTGGAACACAAGTACCAACTTACTTTTTTAAAATAAAAACATTATGTACGGTGAACAAAAAAATGAATTCACATATCAGTGCTGTCTTTCACATGGCGTCGGAAACCAACAGAATATTAAACTGTATGCTGTAAACATGCTTAACATACAGTGTTTAACTGGTGTAATTTTCTGAATGCACTGAAATAAGACGGAACAAATGATCAGTTGTTCTCCAAATAACCTCAAATAAACATGTCAACTGCTGCTCAGGGTCAGTGGGCTCCTTACAGTTTGTTTGCCCTGAACACAATCAGTGTTTAGACACTCCAACTGAAACAAGTTTCCCAAACAAAAAAGATAAGTCCCTTCTGTGATGTTCTACGGGTGTTTTAAATATGTGGAAATGGGTTCTTTGGTTGAGGTGACAGTAAATGTGAACTACAGTGCCTACACTGAGCTGCTGGAGAACAAGGTTGTGCCTTTTGCTCATCATTGTACTGAGGAACATGACATTCCTATCCCTGTATTCCAAGATGACAGCTCACTGGTTCACAGGGCTGCAAATGTGACTGTGATTGTCATGATGAACATTCAGGAACGTTCACACATCTGAACTGGCTCACAAACTTCTCAGATTTGGATCCTCTTGGAAGTCTGTGGAGCTACAATGAGGAAAATAAGTATTTGAACACTCTGCGACTTTGCAAGTTCTCCCACTTAGAAATCATAGAGGGGTCTGAAATTTTCATTTTAGGTGCATGTCCACTGTGAGAGACCTAATCTAAAAAAAAAAAAAAAATAAAAAAAAAAAAATGGAAATCACAATGTATGATTTTTTAAATAATTTATTTGTGTGTTACTGCTGCAAATAAGTATTTGAATACCTGTGAAAATCAGTGTTAGTATTTGGTACAGTAGCCTTTGTTTGCAATTACAGAGGTCCCGTAGTTTTTCACCAGGTTTGCACACACTGCAGCAGGGATTTTGGCCCTTTCCTCCACAAAGATCTTCTCCAGATCAGCCAGGTTTCTGGGCTGTCGCTAAGAAACACAGAGTTTGAGCTCCCTCCAAAGATCTTCTATAGGGTTTAGGTCTGGAGACTGGCTAGGCCACTCCAGAACCTTGATATGCTTCTTACGGAGCCGCTCCTTGGTTCTTCTGGCTGTGTGCTTTGGGTCATTGTCATGTTGGAAGACCCAGCCACTAACTATCTTTAATGCTCTAACTGAGGGAAGGAGGTTGTTCCCCAAAATCTCGCAATACATGGCCCCGGTCATCCTCTCCTTCATACAGTGCAGTCGTCCTGTCCCATGTGCAGAAAAACACCCCCAAAGCATGATGCCTCCACCCCCATGCTTCACAGTAGGGTGTTTTTGGGATGGTACTCATCATTCTTCGTCCTCCAAACACGGCGAGTGGAATTAAGACCATCTGACCACAGAGCTTTCTCCCATGACTCCTCTGGCTCATCCAAATGGTCATGGGCAAACTTAAGACAGGCCTGGACGTGTGCTGATTTAAGCAGGGGGAACCTTCCGTGCCATGCATAACTTTAAACTATGACGTAGTGTATTACCCACAGTAACCTTGGAAACAGTGGTGCCAGCTCTCTTCAGGTCATTGATTTCCATTTTCTTTTTTTTTAGATTATGTCTCTCACAGTGGACATGCGCCTAAGATGAAAATTTCAGACCCCTCAATGATTTCTAAGTGGGAGAACTTGCAAAGTCAGGTGCAGGGTGTTTAAATACTTATTTTCCCTCACTGTACCTGGAACATCCAGTGAAACACCAGGGAAGGCATCCACCACTTCTGGACCAAGTGACCAACTCTTTGATGTAAGAGTGTCTGAACATTGATGTGTGCTACATATAGAAACTTGTCCAGTCCATGCCAAATCCAGTGACAGCTGTTATTGGTGCTCATAGAGGTATTACATGCTACTAGGTACTGTTCAGTCACAGGGGGCTAATTTTTTGTCTGGTGAGCTTACTAAAATGCCTTTAGAGTTATTCATGAGACAGGCTCAGCTCTTACATAAAGCTGTGGAGCTTTACATTTGGCTGTAACATGTCTTGTTCCCACATTCACAGAGTGTTTTACCAATGCATTGTTAGATTTAAACATGTTACAAATCACATTTACAATTAAGAGTGAAACTTTAATCAATCAGCTTATAAGCACCAGCAGCAGATGACTTTATACGTACATATACAATAATCACCATGATGAAATGAATCAGATACACTGTGAATGGGAATAACTTACCATGGCACACTAAGACTCAAAGAACAGATGGTCAGTCTGTAGTCATAGGAAACGTCAGCTTTAAACAAGTAAGAAGAATGATTGTATTCCTGTTTTCAGAAAGGACATGTCCCTCCTTCTAATCAAACCTGCTTCCTGGTTAGCGTAGAGGTTCAAACTCCTCAGGGTAATGATGGGGTATGAGAACACATAACGGAAGTGTGGAAGTGGCATTGGTAGGCAGAACTGTGTAACTTCTGCTTTCTGTTGCAGAAATGTCTTCATTTTAAGTAGATTGCTCAACACTGTTTTCAGTTCTCATTCCTGGTTATCAACAGTCAGGTTCCCATAAGGGAAATGTTGAATGATGATTCATCAAAGTCAAGTCAAATCTATTTATATAGCACTTTTTACAAACAGATGTAGGAAAAGTAGTTTAACAGAAAATCCTGCTTCAAGTTTACAGTGAACAAGCCAAAAACGACAGGCAAGGAAAAACTCTCCCAATTCACAAGGAAGGAATGTCTGATTAATCTCTTATTAAATAGCAGGATGGGTGCACAGGATGCAGGTGAAGCACAAGTCAAGAAGACGTTCCATGGTTTGCAAACTGGTCAACAGGAAAGCAGATAAAGCAGCAGTAGCATCAGAATGCACAGGATGGGCAGTTGCTCCGCAGAAGACCATACAGTTTGGGCAGTAGCTCAGCTCCGGGACAGAAAACACACAGGCAATTAGCTCCGACAGAAAGACTGAGAGCACTGTGTGGGTTTTGCAGTGACTGCGGCAGGCTTGATTATTACAGTGCAAGTAAAAGGTAAAGCCAGAAGGTAACTAAGATGAGAGGGCTCCCTGAGAAATCAGCGCCCCTCTGCTCCCTGTCAGTACTCTCTGTCAATGCATCCCCAGAACTGCACCTTCTATCTGGAAGTGAAATGAACTACCCAAGGCTTGGCTGAACAGCTGGGTCTTAAGCCTAGACTTGAAGACTGTCTTGAAGTCCCTAACACTGACTGGTAGGTTATTCCAAAGCTTTTCACATGTCTGTTTATAGTATGAGATGTTCCCTGAGGTACTTAGGAGCGAGGCCGTTTAGAGCTTTAAATGTCAAAAGAAGAATTTTATACTCAATGCGGAATTTAACCAGCACCCAGTATAAGGTGAATAAGACTGGACTGATATGGTCAGATTCTCTAGTTCTTGTAGGGACTGCAGCGTTCTTGTCTAACTGAAGCTTATTAAGGACATGTGAGAGTGACATCATCAGATGCACTCTGGGAAATTAAGAGTTCAGAAGATGGCTGTGTCGGGGAATCCCAGAGGCGTGACACAAGGTCAATAGTTAAGATGCAGTTCAGAGGTTGTGATTAAAAGGTTCATTGGAAATTCAATTGCACATTACAGTAGGATATAAACACCTTGGTTAAAACAGACTGATTATTGATTCAGCTGTTAAAGTTCCTTTTTGGGGGATTTTAAGGTGGACTGTAGAATTCCATAAGTGCTATTTTATAGTTTAATCTCTTCACTATTATTCTAAATTAAAGTAAGATAAACGAGAAGGAGAAGTAGAAGGAGAACCTTCTACAAGTAGCCAGGACTTTTGGCTGAAAGTGTATATACACATATACTTATGACTTTATAGAAAGACAAGCTCAAGCTCATTTGTTGGTTTCTTAGAAGGTCACATACATCCTGTAAGAGGAAGAAGGATGCAAATTAGTCTTGTTGTTTTACAGAGTCTGAGTGCTTGCAGCTAAATGTGTTAACCACACCTAATTTGAGAATGTGGTGTTGTCTAGGACATCTCTCACTTCTCCTTATTTGTCATTTGGACGTTGGTGATAGAGTGTTGGTGTAGAACAGGTAAGATTTAAAGAGTTTTAACGCACAGCTCAACTAAAAGCAGTGCAGTACTTTAACTCAGTGTAACATTTTACTCTAGTAAAGTGTACAGTAGCTCAATAAGAGTAAGGTGTTAGTGTACTGTAAGTAGCGTGTTAGTGTACAGTAGCTCAGTAAGTGTAATGTGTTAGTGTACTGTAAGTAGCGTGTCGGTGTACAGTAGCTCAGTAAGTGTAATGCGTTAGTGTACTGTAAGTAGTGTGTCGGTGTACAGTAACTCAGTAAGTGTAATGCGTTAGTGTGCTGTAAGTAGTGTGTTGGTGTACAGTAACTCAGTAAGTGTAATGTTAGTGTACTGTTTGTAGTATGTTGGTGTACAGTAACTCAGTAAGTGTAATGTGTTAGTGTACTGTAAGTAGCGTGTTGGTGTACAGTAGCTCAGTAAGTGTAATGTGTTAGTGTACTGTAAGTAGCGTGTCGGTGTACAGTAGCTCAGTAAGTGTAATGCGTTAGTGTACTGTAAGTAGTGTGTCGGTGTACAGTAACTCAGTAAGTGTAATGCGTTAGTGTGCTGTAAGTAGTGTGTTGGTGTACAGTAACTCAGTAAGTGTAATGTGTTAGTGTACTGTAAGTAGTGTGTAGGTGTACAGTAACTCAGTAAGTGTAATATGTTAGTGTACTGTAAGTAGCGTGTCGGTGTACAGTAGCTCAGTAAGTGTAATGCGTCACTGTACTATAAGTAGTATGTTGGTGTACAGTCACTTAGTAAGTATAATGTGTTATTGAACTAAATGCGTGTTGTTGTTCAGTAGCTCAGTAAGTTTGTTGGACAGAGCTTGGTTGTAGCTAATGGAAACTGTTCTCCTTCAGTGTTTTGTGGTTATGATAATTATGCTTAATATTTTGTTATTTGATGGTATATTTTGCTTCTTTTTTTATTTTTGTTACACATTTTTTGTCCGCTATCTAGTCTTGCAGTTTAAGACCGCGACACCATTCCAACTCTGGCTTGTTTGGTCTGATGGGGAATGGTGCTTGTATACAGTTTTTTGATCTGACGCATGGTTTTAGAAAAACTTGGTTTAATTCCAAATTCTTTACTATTAAAAATGAATGGGCTGTACTATACTATTGTTTGACTGAAAAAAAAACAAAAACAAAAAAACACCACATTTCACATACACTATCTCGGGGCAGACCCCGGAGTCCAGATTCAATATTGGTCCAACCTGCACTCGTCTGTTTTTTCCATGCTCATTCACTCCCATAGAGTCCAATTAATTTTTGGCTCTACCTAAACCCTATTGTTTCCTTTAACCAACAGTCACCAAAGTGCATGTACTCACTCAGGCAATGGTAACTTTACAGGAGATAACGATCTTTACTTTCAAAGTCAATTAAAAGAGATTTTATTCAAAGCAATTTAAGCCTTTTTATAGGTCCATTCATTATGAAACTTTCATATAAAGTAAAGGACAGCAGCTGAGCTCAGAGAAATTTTTTATTTTGAGCAGCAGATTTAGCATGTGAGAGCATATCAATTCTAACTATTACTCAGTCATTTATTTGCTCTGTTGATATAGGTTTTACTGAGTCGGTATTACCCAGTATGGCTCTCCTTCTTCCTCTGACATTCCTCCTCATGATAAGGGGTAAGACAACAGAGTCTACTGTAACCTCATTGCTTGTTTTCTGCACAATATCGTTATTTCTTAGTTACACTGTACAGAGCTACTAATTAGAGCTTCACTCCAGCTTTCTCCCCTCACCCTGCTGCAAGCCTTTCAGAGCTCTTCTCACTGTGTGCTTCCTCTCAGAATCCGCTCAGTGTTGTAGAGTATCTGCTGGAGTTAGAAAGGAGAGAGGTGAAGCTGTAAGCTACAGTAACTCTGAGTGTCTTATGGGCTCCAGACTCTGTAAATCAGATCTCTCCTGCATCATGTGTTTCAGGAGCTTCTGGAACAGAGTGGAGTGTGAAGTACAACCAACAGGAGATATGTGCTTTAAACGGATCCACAGTGTTTATGAATGGATCATATACTCACCCAGAAGGTCTTACAGTGACTCAGAGTTTCTGGGTTATTGAACCAGATCACGGAAAGCTGACTGATCTGAGTAAAGACCCAGGTTACTCAGGCAGAGTGGAGACAACAGAACAGAAACACTTCTCCCTCAGACTGAGTGATGTAATGAAGAAGGATGCACATCGGTACGGCTTCAGAATCATAACAAATAATGAAAATGAAAAATGGGTGGGTAAACCTGGAGTTCAGCTCAGAGTTACAGGTGAGTTAAATCATCACATTATCCAGCTGTAAGACACGGCTCTGGTTTGGCAAATGTGCAGGCAACACTATTCGTTGTAACTCTCCAGAATGATCCCTAACCCGGTTCTGGACAACTTGGGCCCAATGGCACAGAGCATTACCTTGCTGGAAATTCCCATCATTGTGATAACACATGAAGTTCCTGAAGGGCTGCAAATTGTCACCATTCAGTGAAACGTAGCAGGCACGGTTTCACCAGTGCTTTCTTTAGGCGGACCAGTGGACCCAAATCATGCCATTCGAACACACCCCATACCAGTATGGTAATGCCACCCTGTACAGGGCCTTGTTGACAGCTGTGGTCCATAGCTTCATGGGGTCTGCACCACACACACTCTCATTTCTTGACCTTTACAGTGAGCAATTTAATTAAAGTATTTAATATTTATTAAAGGCCACCAGTCCATCACAGGGCACACACACACACACACGTCTAAGTATTTGCAACTAGCCTGACCACATATATTTTAAACCCTGTAGTATTTCCCCTGGTGCTCTGAACTCAGGATGTACATGTAAATGAGTTCATACTCATTTCAATTTAAAATTCTCAAAAAGTTTTTTACTATAAAAAAAAGGATATTTAAAATATCAAATCTTGGATGGCACTGCACGAGGAACTGTCATGCTACAGGACTCAGGAATGCTTTGGAAAATGACCTAACACAGTCCCCCGCTGCAACAATTACTGAATTTTGAAACTGTTACACAAGGAGAAAGTCAATGTCTCTGTACCTGAGCTTATCTATGCTGGTCAGTGGAAACGTGTTCTGTGGTCAGATGAGTCCATGTTTAAGTTTGTTTTTTGGGTGCTACAACAGCACTGTAGAGTGAGTGGGCAGTATGGAGAAGTTTGTAGCATAATGGAAAGTTGAATCATATGACATCCATAGACTGTAAAGCAGCTCTGAAAGCTAGTCTTGTATCGAGCAAAAATAGCCAAAAATTCCCCTGGGAAAACTGCACAGATCAGTATACTTAGGTCCCAAAGCTTTAAACAGTGCAGTTAAGAGAATGGTGATGTAATACCTAGTAAAGATGAACCTGTCCCAACTTTTTAATTCACTGTATCAAAATCTAAATTTGTTTCTTTACAAACTACATTCAGTCAAGTTGGTCAGTGAAATCATTCCTTTATTTATTAAAATAATCAAGGTTCAGGAGTATTACCAAATCACTGACTCGTTTTTATTGCCAAATGTAGAAAATACCTCGACTTTTACCTAAATAGGATTTGTCACTTTGCATTTAAAAAAAATCAAAAACAATACAATAGTAATGAATAAGGTCCTCTGAAAAAAAGGTCAAGGTGACCGGTCATTTGAACCACAGTACCTACACTGAGCTGCTGGCCAACCAAGCTTTGTCTTTTGGTCATCATCTTACTGAGGAACATAAAATTCCTATCCCTGTATTCCAAGATGACAGTTTTTGCATTCACAGGGCTGTAAATGTGACTGCTCGGCATTCAGGAGCATTCACACATCTGGACTGGCCCTTAAAATCTCCAGATTTCAATCGTATTGATAATCTGTGGAGCTCCCTGGAACAACCAGTAAACTGCCAGGGAAGGCATTCACTAAATCTGGACCAACTGACCAATTCTGTAGTGCAAGAGTGTCTGAACATTGATGTGGCCTACATCCAGAAACTTGTCCAGTCCATCCTAGATTCAATCACAGCTGTTAGATAAACATGATACTGCTATGCTTTTACACTTGCCATCGTAAAAAAAAAAAAAAAGCTTCTTTCCTCAAGTGATAATGAGAAAACTCTCTTAGATCTCCACGTGGAAGCTCCTAAAGAAGTTACAGAGGGAGGAACAGCAGTTCTGACATGTAATGTCACATGCAATCTGACTGATCCAACATTCATCTGGCACAAAAATGGACGCCCTTTAACCACAAAGACCATCAAGAACAACCAGCTCCACCTGCAGACAGTCAGCAGTGAGGATGCAGGCAGTTATAGCTGTGCTGTAGGAGGATATGATCATCTCCGCTCTACTGATCAGAACCTCAGAGTCAGATGTGAGTTTAGCTCATTTTCTTTACAACACACTGTAAATACTACGCAGTGCTATTAGCAGGAAAACAGGACAGTAGACATCTTGGTAACATCATGATGTAGTAATTTATAAAAGCTCCTGTTTCTCTAGATCCTCCAAAGAATGTCTCAGTGTTCATCAGTCCTCCTGGTGATATAGTGGAGAACAGTTCAGTCACTCTGACCTGCAGTAGTGATGGAAACCCACCTGTGAAGAACTACACCTGGTTTAAGGGATCTACATCAGTAGGAAATGGAGACACCTACAACATTCCCAACATCAGATCTGAGCACAGTGGAGGATATACATGCCAGAGTCATAATGAACATGGAGAGAGAAACTCCACTGCTGTGCAGATAAATGTCATGTGTAAGTATAAATTGTGATGTGTCATCTTGTGAGTGATGTTGAACCCTGCTCAGAAGGCTCATGGCAAAGTAACGTGAATTCAAACAAAGCATGATAGTGGAGTCAGGCAAATGTGCAGACTACACAATTTGTCAGAATTCTCCAGAACCACATCACATGTTGCCAATCTTTTACGGTCCTGTTAGCCATCAGGTAGGGTGCTGTGTCCAGTGTTGTGGTGTTAACAGAGACCATCTGGTGGGTCTTCTGCTCCCATATCCCATAGAAGCTAAAGGACACTGCACAGTGGGATGTGTGTATGCGGACTTCTACGTTGAATGTGAACATGTGGGTTGCTTCTCTGGTCACATAGATAATACTAGCCAGAGGCAGCTGGTCATAATCAATTGCTTGCCACTGCACTGTGGATGATAATACAGTCTGTGATGTGTTACTGGTACAGAGGTGAAACTATGGATTGAGGGATGTTAAATGCTCACACAATTTGTTCTCCATGTCTCTGATGCTTTGTTCAAATTTAGTAATTCACATCCCCCTGCCATGAGAACGCTGGCCAGTGTTCAACCCCCATTACAAGGTAACACCTTACAAGCTGTTCCTGAGGTTAAACCACTTTGTAATCAATTTACATAATGAGATCACATAACTTTGGGTATGTCCGAGTATTAGCTTCCAATACCCTCAACTTAACATCAGGTATAAATAATCTCATATTTCATTCTTGTTTAATTGTAGACCCTCCAAAGAACATCTCAGTGTCCATCAGTCCTGCTGGTGAAATAGTGGAGGGGAGTTCAGTGAATCTGACCTGCAGCAGTGATGGAAACCCACCTGTGAAGATCTACACCTGGTTTAAAGAAGGTGGAGCCCCACCTCTAGGATCTGGACACAGTTACAGCATCACCAGCATCACTGCTAAACACACTGGACTGTATTCGTGTGAAGCTCAGAATGAACATGGAGCTCAGAATGGAACTGTGACGGTCACTGTTAAGAGTAGGTGGTGAATAATAAGAGATGCACTGTAGTTCAGTCTCCACTTTTAAAATGAAGGACAAATTAAAGTGATAGAAATGATCTTCTCTTCTGCAGCTCAGAGTTTTTCTGCAGTGTGGATTGCAGTGGGAGGAGCAAGTTTACTCCTTCTGCTTATTACTGTCTTCATCTGTGTCTACAGGTCAGTAATATTTCACAAAATAGTTTTCAATGATGTTAGAATGTTGATCATGTGTTTGTCTTTTTGTTTTCATAGAATGAACAAACAACCCAAAAGAATTTATAGTGAGACAAAACAGGTAAACTGGCTACCATCCAAATTATCACATTAGCTAAAGTATGTCTACAATAAGGTGGCACCCAAACATGGAACCATTCCGCTTCTTCAGAACATTAACCTCTTTCCCATCAACACTTCACTCTCAGGATGATGTCCTCTACACCACTGTTACACCCAGCAGATCCAGACCTGTACAGCCTGCTGATTCTGCTGAGGTTCTGTATTCTACATTAAAGATTCAAGGTGAAGAAGTGACCAGCACTGACCAGCAGGGGGAGTCCCAATATATTAATGTTACATTCCACTGTACTGGTGCCACTGGGTGAGTTACCCCAGTATAAGTCAATTTTATATAAAATTGTTATAATTCTACATTTTCATAACCACGCTTGTAAATAGCATGATAAAACTGAAAGGCTAGGGCTGGGGATGTGTGTGGTCAACACAATTTGGTGCTACTCAGGGACCAGCATGTGCTTGCACCAGTTGGTATTGAAATCAAAGACAACATCAGAGCCAACTGACAGCGGTAGTAAACCATAGTACCAAGATGGCAGGGAGTATAGATTACCTGCAAGTGTTTGTGCTGTAATTCAAAATGTTTGTTTATATCCAGAACCGATCAAATAATGAAGATAAGAAAATGTAAAAGAGGTTCTACAGCAGACAACTGGGTGTCACCTTGTCTTTCCTCAACAACTGACACACCCACGGATGTCATCACTTTTTGTGTTGAAGAAGCAACTATTTTTAGTGCCAGCTGGGTACAAACATTTTGGGTTTTCAACTTGTCTCCAGAAATCCACCAAACGGTTCAAAATAGGTGCACAAACTGGAATGAAACTGTTCCCAGTTGTTGGAAAGAGGCCATCCGTTAGCCTGTTTGAAACCTGGTTTTTGAACTTGTTTCCTTAAGGCTTTCTAAAACCTGGAGTTGTTTAGGGATCCAGTCTGTGTTTGCACCAGTTTCTATTGCAACCAATGAAAGTATACGGCATCAACGTTAACAGACTGGGCGGGTTGGGGTTAAACCTTTATTCCCCTCAACAACTACAATCCTGAAAAAAGAGAAGACAAAAGTTCCTGACTGGCCTAAAATGGAGAGGGTGAGAAAAGGGACCCATGAGTAAACTCAGGAAGCCTCTATTAATACTACCAGCCAGTCTGCTACCATGACTAATCCTGAGCCTAGCCTGAGAGTGGATACAGGTGTAGCAAATCACACTTGATTAACATTTGGCAGCTCTGTGCCTCCCTCAGGTGGTTGGCCATATTATTGCAGGTGGCCCGGCCCCCTGGTGGCCCCTTACACCAGGTTTATTAGCAGACAAGAAAGGAGGAGCCAGCCTTTTACCCAATATATTTTAAACGTATTTTGATAAATGTGGCCTGATGCTCCAGCAGCACAGTGATCCAAAACATGCTGTCAAGTGTGACATGTCCAGAAAGCCTAGTGGCTCTCCACCTCCACCCCTATCACAACAACTGCAGGGACTGTGTGAGAATATTCAAGCTGCATGAGATGAATTATTACAGGACACCATTAGGAACCATTACGAGCAGAGATGTCTGGCATGTTGCGTTAGCACACCGTTAACACGGCCCGTTGCCATATTGAGAGGCACTACTTCTGTACGTGTAGCTCAGTAAATATTCCCCATATAAGATGAATTTCCCTAAATTCATCATGACTTATTGATCCTGGTAACTATTATCTTCCTTCCCAACAGCACTGCAATCTCACACCACCTTCTGGGTGCAGCTTTACATACAGTAACAATGCATGAAATGCCACCAACACCTCCAGGGTGGGATTTTTAATGGGTCTTAAGATGCAGAGACTGAACACCAATTACCTTTAGTTTTATCTTGTTTTCCAGGTCACGGACTCAAACAGTGGACGAGCCCTCAGTGATCTACAGCACTGTCAAAGTAAATGAGATCCATTGAGAACTGCTATGGAGAGATTGATGAGAGGACACAGAGAGGTGTGGATGGAGAATGTCATGTTGATTTTTGATGGAAAACATTGTTGATGACTTGGTGGTCTACTCTGTGGTGGTGATGGGAACCAGTGTTCACCATGTGTACAACAAATATATATCTTATTTGTTTACTATCCAAATCCATTAGTGAACCAGATCATTGTTAATAATAAGTTCTTTTTTGGGACAATTTGCCTCACAATACTACGTTTGTACCCTTCCACCATGAATGGATTAAAATAAATGGATTATTTATTATACTTTATTACAAAACTATGATAAAGCAAATGTGTCAGACATCAGGCATATATCTTATGTGATATCTTAATCTATATTCTATATTTCCATGAGTGAACTTTCAAAGCCATTAAACTTAAGATGTCTGGTTCCATTCACCACTACTATGGACAATTCAGACTCAGTAAGTGTCTCCAGAACAGAGCATTTCACATTAAACTACTCTAAATTACTTTGTTTACATCCCAACCCTTTAATTAAGTAGCATATTTTAAATTTACAGTGATTTTTAAATCACTCACTTATCTTTTCACCTACATAACCATTCTGGGTTAGGTGCTGGGGCCTATCCAAGCATTCAAAGAGGGGGAAGGCAAGTACACCCTAGCCTGGGCCATAACAGGGTAGACACATGGGCATACACATTCACAACTAAGGGGCAATTTAACATCACTAATTCACCTGCCTGCATGTTTTTGGACTGTGGGAGGAAACCGGAACACATGGAGCAAACACACACAGACACTGGGAGAACACAGAAAGGACCCTGGATACCTCTCATCAGACTCAAATCCAGGCCCTTCTTGCTATGAGGCAATTGCACCACCCAGTACACCATCCAGATATATAAATAAATATTGTATTTTATTCACTGCATTTATAGCGCATTTTCTTATATCTTCATTTTATTTTCAGCAATTTTCTGCAGCTTTTTGATCTCGCCAGCTGATTTTGATTTCGTTTTTTGACTGAAAGGTATAAACATGTGTAAGGCTTAAAGAACCAGAGAATCAGACGCTTGCAGATAGTTAAGAGCATGACCTTTAATAACAGTATCTGTAGACACAGATGTAATCTAGAGACAGATCAGGTTTAAAACCAAGAGGGACACACTGGAAAACTGACACTCAGTATGCTGTGTAAACCATGGCAATTTTTTAGCAAAGACCAGGCAAGACAAACAGGTATTTATACAGACGTAATATGAGGAACACGTGTTAGTATTCAGGTGACTTGGAACGAGGAGTTCATAGTTTAGTTCATAGACTCAGAGCCAGCTAGTAAAATGGAGTAGGAAGTACTACAAGGTGTGTCAACATAAAGCATGACAGTTTGTCACATTATCTAAAATGAATGATCATTTTAGCCTTGATATATAGGCAATTAATTGATTTGTACAAAACAAAAGGGTAAGAATTTAATCCCATTGTGGTGTTACACCAGTACCAGTTTACACTAGCATTACTGGCTTACAGCAGCCTAGAACACCAACACTTTCGAGGAAAAGAGGAAGAGGGTTGGATTTAGATAGAAAATGTTTTTGTTACATTAGCTTAGTGTTTTATACACTTCTGGGTGGCAGGAATTCAAATGTTTTTTCACACAAGTACTATATATTTAATGGAGTGTTTAAATTTAAAGTGTCCTTTATGTATGTACTTTAACATAAATTATACAATGGGACCAGCCAGCTGTAATAAAGTGAGTAAATAAACCTGCTATGGTTGTGTTTAATCTCATCTGTTATTCCAAATGTCTACCTATAGATGGCAGCATCACATTGAAAAGGTTTTGAGATATAAAATCACACATTTCTGGGATCAATAAAAAACTGAGCTAAAAATAAAACCCCACCTCCCTACCTCATTCCTATATCTCGTGTCCTTTGGACTTCTTTTATAGAACCTAGTATTTATAGTGTAGTAGTTAGTGCTTGTAGTCCAACAGGTCCAGAGTAAGAATTTATTGCATAGTGCAACTGCTTGTTTCTCTGCACATATGACCATAAGCTTCTGAATCTTGAATCAAAAGCCAGAAAGAAAGAAGGCCACTACTAAACACTGATTTGATCACTGCACAAATGTTAGGACCTCACAGATAATTGGTGTGATATTGCAGAGGTTATAAATTGTGGCAAAATGTGATTACACATCATCCTCTAGAGGGCAGTGTAGGTCTGAGGTCATGGAGCTGTGACTAGGTTATGGTGCTGTCCATGGTGCCACTTTCAGAACTGGAGAGCAGAACGTCAGTTTCCACTCTGTTCATTTTTCTGCTCTTCTTCATACTTTCTTTATTTCCCACCACAAGCAGCGGAGTCAAGTTCTCCTGATGACCTGTACACAACTCTGGACCTCCGGTTTCTCAGTTCTCCTGAGTGTGTCACTCTAACAGAGAGTTTCTCACATTAAACTCAGTAAGTATCTTCTCATTCATTAAATAGCCATGTGGGACCCATATCTCTTGGATGAGGAAAAGATGTTACGATGTTTCAGGAAAGTTTATTTTCCTGCATTAAGAATGAAATGAAACATCTAATGGCATGACATGATATTTATTACATGACATGATATTTATAATGTGTACGCAAGGACCATTAACTTAAACACCTTAAATATGTTCCCATGGCCGAATCCAATAGACAATCTTAAGGTTCCATGAACATATGAGTGCATGATAAATTTTTAGGTAAGACAACAGATGGATCAGATATCGATTGAATGAAGTGTTTGGGTTTTTGCTAATTACTAAAACCTGAAAACACTGTTTACAATAAGGAGCAAAAAACACATTACACTACAATGCAAAGCCAATGCAGTTGTTTCAGTTAAATGTACTTCAGTCACTCTTCTCTCATAAATCTGGTCTACCTCGAATGGTCTTTACCAGGCTGTCTATTCCAGAGTCTGTCTGTCTGTCACTTTAAGAGACTGTAAGGTTTCAGGTTGTTGGTCTCTGGACTGCCTGCAGTTTGTGAGTTAACATGAAGAGGGTGTTTCATCTGCTGTGTGAAATTAGAGAGCATATTTTAATGTATTTGATTAAACAGAACTGTAGAATCAAACATTTTCAGATATATTTATTGGACCTCTGTAACAATGACCTGCAAGATTCAGGAGTGGAGCCCACATTTGCTGGACTGAAGACATCTGTTACATCTCTGTCTGTTTGTCTGCCTGTCCCTGTCCATGTGCTCTTTGTTGCCGTGCCCCATGTGCGTCTGTTTGTTTTGGTCATGTGCCCCTCCTGTCTCAGCCCTCTAGGTCCCGTGTTTGTAGCCCCGCCCCTTCCCAGGTGTTCTTTGTTAGTCCGTGTTCATTTGTACTCCCTGTTGTCCCCTGTGTGTTTGCTTGGTGTTTTGTGTTCATAGATTATGTTTGGTTTCTTGTTTGATGTTAGTTTGTTTTTCATGTTGGAAGTTCAGGTGTACAACTAGATACACCCTGCCTAAATGAATTTGAACTCAGTGACAATGACATGACATGACAATTCTGCACAATATATTGTGTTGTCTCTCTACAGACTCGTGTTGTGAATTCCTAGAGAGAGAAAAAAAAAAAAAAACACACGAAAATCTGGAATCAATTTGAACCTTGATATCCTCCCTAACAGAATTGGACATCAGTGACAATGACCTGCTGGATGCATACTTTATTGGACCGCTGAGATCCTGTTGTGAACTAGAGGTTCTCAGATCAGCAAGAATTATCAACTCATTTTGCAAATAGGCAAAATATGTAGTGTTGTCTGTCTGCAGACTGGTGTTGTGAAGTCTTAGAAAAAACAAAACACTTGTGGAAAACTGAGATCAGCAGTAAAACCAGAAAAAACTGCCTAAAAAGAACCTGACCTCAATGACTTGCAGGATTCAAGAGTGGAGCCCATCATTGCTCGCCTGATGACATCACAATTTAAACTGGAGATTTAGATCAGCAAGAACTATCAACTCATTTGACAGTTCTGCACACTGATGTTGTGTTGTAGATTCTTAGAAAAAAAAATCACTTGTGAACAACTGAGATCAGGTTTGAGCTTAGATATGTTTACATCAACAATGTGTACTGGAGATTCTCAGGTCAGTGAACACTATAAACTAATTTGAATATTCTGCACAAAGTGCTGTCTGTCTGCAGACTGGTGTTGTGGAATCTTAAATAGAAATACAAAAAACACTGGAGCTCAATAACAATAACCTGAAGGATTCTGGAGTACAGCCTCTCTTTACTAGACTGATGACATCACAATTTAAACTAGAGATTCTCAGATCAGCAAGAACTACAAACACATTGAAATATTTTTGGCCAATATGTTGTGTTGTCAGTCTACATACTGGCATTGTGGAATCTTAAAAACACTGGTGAAAAACTGTAAACAGCTTAAAACTAGATACATACTGTTTAAAAGAATTGGAACTCATTAACAATGACCTGTAAGACTCAGGAGTGGAGCCTGTTTTTGCTGGATGGATGAGAGTGTTCTGTAAACTGGAGATTCTCAGGTCAGCAAAAACTATGGACTCATTTCACAATATTTTGTGTTGTCTGCAGACTGGTATTGTGGAATCTTAGGGAAGAAAAAAAAAAAAAAAAAACACACTGCAATCAATTTTTTGTCTAGATACATCCACCCTAAGAGTGGGATCTCTGTAACAATGACCAGCAGGATTCAAGACTTGAGCCAGTATTTACTGGAAAGATGAGATTATACTTTGAACTGGAGATTTTCAGCTCAGCAACAATTATGAACTCATTTGACAGTTCTTCATAATATTGTGTTGTCTGCAACTATCTTTACTGAACTCAATAGATCATGGAGGTTCTCAGGTCAGTCAGGACTATGATGCACAAAATTGTGTTGTCTTTTGGCAGATTGGCATTGTGGACTCTTAATTAAAAAAAATATATAAAAAAAAATATATATCATCATCATCATCATCATCATCATCATCATCATCATCATCATCATCACAAGTAGATACATCATCCCTTAAAGGATTTGACCTCAGTAACAATGACCTGCAGGACTCAGGATTTAATTGCTGAACTGATGGCTTTAACTTCCAACAAAAAATAATGTCATTTGTGTCATGTTTGTTAAAATATTTATTTCTTTATTTAGTTCATTTGATTGTACTGTTTGAGTTGAGTTACATGAGTAGGAACTAAGTTGCAACCTGTGTTGTGCACGGATTTTTATTGCTGCTGGGATATTGTTTTTCTCGGAGAAGACATGCGAGTCGGGAGAAGTTCAAACACCCTAATAGTTTAAAAGAAAGCTAAAAAGGACTGTTAAAAGTGACATTACATCGCTTGTTCAGAGATTCATCTCGCAGGAGAACTAATTTCCTCTTGGTTGAGAGCATCCCGCAAGGTGTGTGTTCTAATGCTATGTTTAGATGTGCGTATTTTTATTTCAGTTTCTGTCTATGTATGAATATGTATGTGTGTTTTGTACACTATATTTGACTGGACCAGACTGGTGAGATTATACTGTGAAAGGGAGATTTTTTAGATCAGCAACAACTATAAACTCATTTGACAATTCTGCACAATATGTAGTGAAAAAATGTTGTGAAAAAATGGAACCAGATTTGAGCCTAGATATATCCTCCCTAAAAGAATTGGACCTCAGTAACAATGATGTGCAGGATTCAGGAGTGTAGCTTGTCTTTGCTGGACTCATGAGATTATTCTGTAAACTGGAGATTCTCAAATCAGCATGAATTATCAACTCATTTGGCACATAGGCAAAATATGTAGTGTTGGCTGTCTGCATTAATGAAAAACTGAGATCAGTATAAACACTAGATTCATCCTCCCTACATGAATTGGACCTCAGTAACAATGACCTGCAGGATTTAGGACTGGAGATTGTCTTTGCTTGACTAAAGATGACACAATGTACACTGGAGACTCTCAGCTCAGGAAGTACTATGAACTTATTTGTAAATTCTGCAGGTGTTGTGCTGCAGACTGGTGTTGTTGAATCTTAGAGAAACACTTGAGAAAAACAGGATATCAGTTTTCAGCCTAGATACATCCTACCTAAAAGAACTAGACTTCATTAACAAAGATCTGGAGGATTTGAGTGCAGTCTAAGTAATTTTATCTGTGTGATAATTTTGTATAAACACCCTGAGAGCAAGTGGGGTCTTTTAATTTGACATGCTTAACATGAGAGGGGTAAGCAGGAATTCAGGTGAGTCAGGTGGCTCTTTAAGTAAAATGGTAGGAGCCATTGTTCTTCAAGAACAACTGACCCACCAAACAATCTACTAGTTCAAAGGCTTTGAAGAAGATTAGCACTCTGTTGTAGGTGAATAAGGTAAAGCTGTCAAGTTATTTGGTAGAACCTATTAACCTTTAGTGAATGTATTGAGATGAGTATATTTCAAATGTGTGGGACTGGTTTTATCTTGTGATTTAAGCATTTTCTTGTGTTTTGTTTTTGCTCTTTGGTATTTAGTTCATGTGAAGAGATAAATAAAGGATGCATAGACCATTGGTTAAAAGCCAATCCGTTATTCAGCAGGGATGCTACATGCAGCTTTTCTTTATTGGACTGATGACATCACAATGCAAACTGGAGATTCTCAGATAAGCAAGAACTATAAACTCATGAATAATCTGCCCAGTATGTTCTGTTGATTGTCTACAAACTGGCATTAATTCTTAATTAAAAAAACACTTGTAAAAAAACTGGGATCAGCTTTAAAATAGATACATCCTCCCAAAACAAAGAATTGGCCCTCATCAACAATGACCTTCAGGATTCAGGAGTGGAGCCCAACTTTGCTGGCCTGAGGAGACTATATTGTAAACTGAAAGTTCTCAGGTCAGTAAAAACAATGAACTCATCTGACAATTCTGCATAATATGTTGTGGTGTCTGCTAGCAGACTGGTGTTGTGCAATCTTAACACACTTGTGTAATGGTATCTGCCGGTGGAATATGGGTCAGGGGTTCTGCTGGGCAAGCTATCAGTAGGAAGTTTGTGGAGGATGCAAAGCAGTCAAAACAGGGGAAAAGGAAGTGGACAAAATATGTCAATGAACAACAGGGGAGACTTGCTACCTCCTCAACCAACTGAGGTGTAAACCCCAGTTAGGAGTATACGCCCAACAAAAAACAATCCCCAAATCAGGGATGAAACACTACTTAAATTTAAAAAAAAAAAAAGGGGGGGGGGACAACAGTTCTCCACTTTAGTTTTAAAGAACTCTCCACCATTTAATAGGAGAGAGCACCAAAAAGACAAACTAAGAAAGGGGGACAGGGAATGAGGGAAAGGGGCAAGACCTCACAGCCCTCAGCAGAAAAGAGAGGAAAGTTTGTTTGAGCTTTATGAAAGAGGGAGCACCAACACTCTCAGCCTTCCAAATAAAAGAGAAAGAATGAGGGTGGGAGAGCTTAAATACTCTTAACCCTCTACCATTACCAGGCAGGGCCCTGCACACACTTGGTGTAGCAAAGAACCAGCAGCCCATCCCACTCCCTGAGAGGTATACATAGCCCATTCACCAGGTGCAGTGTGTTAGTACTGATTGCTGGTTCGCTGCTGGCCCCTAGTGGCTTGGGTAAGGTTGGCACCCACGCCAGTCCTTACAATTCAGGAAACTGAGATCAGCTTAAAACTTGATATGTCCATGACTTGCAGGAATAAGTAGTACAGTCTGTCTTTACTGGGCTGATGTGGTCGTACTGTGAACTAAAGATTCTCAGATCAGCAAAAAAATATAAACTCAATTGACAATTCTCCACAATATTTGGTGTTGTTTGCCTGCAGACTGGCTTCATGGAATCTTGGGAAAAACACTTGTGAAAAACTGGGATTTGCTTTAAAACTATATACATCCTACCTCAGTAACAATGACCTGCAGGATTCAGGAGTAGAGCTTTACCTGACTGATGACATCACACTGGAGATTTTCAGGTCAGCAAGAACCACAAACTCAATTAACTATACTGCTTGGCCTAGTGTTCTTTTTCTGCTTGCTTTGTATAATTTTAGGAAGAAGATTGTTTGCAACAAGGATCATTTATTTGGAATGTAAAAAGTAAAATATCCACAAATTTCAAAGCCCTGGTCAAAATTTCAGATGGTTAGGAACAAAGGAACAAAATTTGATTAGAAACATGCTAAAAACAAAAATTCAATATTTGGATTTCAGTGGCATTTACATCCAGGATTTAGGAGTGTAGCTACTCTGTGCTGGACTAAAGAGTTCATACACTAAGCTGGAAATTCTCAGGTCAGTAAGAAATATATAGATAATGTATGGAGCTTTATATGAGGAGAATCAAAGTACAAACTGTTTTTAAGATACCATTTTGTGCCAATTGTGATTTTCACACAACAGGGAGCAGTTGGGGATTAGGTGCCTTGCTCAAAGGCACCTCAGTTACTGTCAGTTCAGGGAATTGAACCAGTAACCCTCTGGTCACAAGGCTGGTTCCCTAACCTCCAGCCCATGACAGCCCCGCTTGTTGAGCAGCTGTAATCATATATGGAGCAGGAATGGGCAGTTATTCCACTTACCAAATTGCAACTATCAGTAGACCACAGAACCTAATATTTGTTTAGAATGTGACCACTGTAAGTCGTTTATCACAGTACAAAATCCTGAACATTAATCATAGTCTATTCGTAAGAATGAGTGAAGCAGTCAGTGTTTTGTGAGGTGGAGGAAGAAAGGTCTGATTAGTCATAAATTAAATAGAAGGATCATCAAATGGGTCAGCAGGAAGCAGCTGTGTAGAGAAACTTAAGAAACTTTCCCGGATCAAAAGGTTTGTCAGAGAATGAGGTGACTCTGTGTGGTCACTTGAACTAACAGCAGCAAACAGAGCAGATACAGTTAAAGTTCTCCAGCCTGACCTGCAATAAAACCCAAACTAAGTTAGAGAAAGTCGAAAGTCTGTGAAAACATTGTTTTACAGCTTTGTACGCACTTATAAACTGAATATTCACGTGCAGTCTGAACAAGAGAGGTTCTTTATCAAACATAGTGACAGATATTTGCTGTGAAGTCCCCATTTTGATATGAAAAATAGTGGTGGCTAATAGTAATTGCAAAAAGCTAAGCATTTTTTAAGCCATTTTTCTAGTGGTGTCATCTTAATAATTACTAATAATTTACAAATATAAGGTTCCTTAGATACGATCTCACCTGTGTGAGAGTTCAAGTAACTAAGCTTCAACCTCAGTAACAAAAGAAAGCAATTACTCACAAATGTATGTGTATTTACACATAATTTTACACTGACATTTGATATTTCACTGTTCTTCCTTTTACCAGTTTCTCTATTCGGGAGTATTCTGAGTGTCTGTACTGTCACTTTAAGAGACTGTGTGGTTTGGGGTCTTCATTGGTCTCTGGACTCTCTGTCTGCAGTTCCTGAGCTTACAGGAAGAGGGCATTGTTTTATCTGCTGTGTGAAATTAGAGACTTAAACTGTGTTAACGCAGTTCCACACTTTCATTAGAGTTAATAGAAGATGTAAAACTATGTAATGGTGATGAATTTGACTACAGGAGGAAGAGATGATGCAGATACAACAGATAATGAGGGCCCTGCAGAAAATGACCTTAAGTACAAAGAAACATTTGAAAAAGACTGCATATTTTTATATCTTTTATTGTGACATTTTCTTTTAAAAACCAGGTGTAGATCTTCACCAGTGGGTTTGTGTCACTACTGCAGGCCAGAGTCACTGAACTGCCCTGAGGGATGGATATACACAGATATGTTTTCTTTAAAGGAGAAGTAAAGGCTGTAAAGCTATGGCTAGTGTCAGTCACAACAACCTTGGAAGTACAGAGTGGCCAATCAGAACAGAGATCATTTACATAAATCAGTATGTAAGAAATGTCAATAAAAACAACCTGTTTCATTGCAAGGTGGCAATAAATGTTACTCATTGGATGAATAAAACTCCTTCTGATACCAATGCGCCTTAATAATTTTACACATTACTAAACTTCTTTTATTAAAACTTGTGTAAGGGTCCGGGCGATGCCGCCTGCAGACAGCAGAGGGCGACAGCGGTGGTGGCGTTCTGTGGGTGGGGGGACTACAGCCCGGAACTCCATCCCCCAGAATGCCCCGGGCTGATCAACCTAACACGCTGCACCTGAGGTGCCGGCCATATAAGCCCACACCAAACAACCACCTCTGCTACACCTTTGTAGAGGGGTAGCCGGTATGGTACAGCCAGAGAAAAAGAGAGAAAAAGCGTTTAAAAAATATTAAATAAAGTACATAACTACATCAATAGAGTCGAGAGTGTCGGTCACTCTGTGCAAAAGAAAAGACTCAGAGACTGACAAAATTCCCTTTCTGTTAAACTCTCTCCTGTTTATTTCTGTTCTTTAATAAACATCCCCTTTCATTTGAGGTCATCATCCCTGGTGTCTCCTTTGTTTGTTTTTCCCGCCATTTCTCCCTCTCCCTCACAAAACCCTTCCTGATTCCCCACACAAAAAGTTTCATGTGCATCCACATCCAGGAAATATGTTTGCTTGCAGTATAAACCTTTTATATCACCGCAAAAGGGTTCCCACCCTGCGTTTGGGTCCAAACTCAATGCAAATGTAGAGATGCCATTCTGGTATAAACAATTCCAGGATTTATTTCAGAACAAATTCAGCTCTCTGCCTTTAATGTATTCATAGATGTTCTGCAGTAAATCATACGGATATGTTAAAATCAGATCATGTATTTATTCATTCTTTAAGCCACTTATCGTTTTGGGTTGCAGGGGGATGCTGGAGCCCCTCTAAGCACTCACTGGGCAGAAGGTAGGAAACATTCTTGACAGGCTGCCAGCTTTATTATTACTAATTATTGCCAGCTAATTACTGCCAGCTTTAATACTACTAATAATACTAAAGACTCACATATGACTGATTTTGATACTCTGGGAGTCAAGACATATCAACATCATGTTCAAAATGGATCTCTCTCTTTGTTGATGTAGTTCCAGAAGTTCAGTGTTGTCTCCTGAATGTCTACAAAAAGACACACACACACACACACACACACACACACACACACACACACACACACACACACTCAGTTCATAAATATCATACTACTAGGGCTTAACCTAAAGACTAACTAGGAGTCTCTAATTTGTGATATACACATGAGCCTGCTTCTAATGTACACACCCATATACATGTATTATGTGAGTGCTGGATCACACTGACGTAGTGGGGTTAAGTTAATGTGTGTTGTGCTGGGGTCAGAGACAGTAGTGCTGCTGGAGTTTTTAAACACCTGAGAACAGTCCACCAACAAAAACAATCCAGCCAACAGCAAGCTGAGAGTAGGGTCCTGTGACCACTGATGTAGGACTAGTGGATGACCAACACAAACTGTGCAACAGATGAGCCATCAACTCTGATTGTACATCTAATAGAGTGAACAGTGAGTGGACAGAGTGTTTAAACCATGCAGCAGTATTGTCCACTTACAAATGCAAAATCGCTTTTGTCCTCTTTTTTTTTTATATTATTTATTTATTTTTTCACGCTGCACTTTCAATACTCACAGTTTGTGTGGCTCCCATTATATCAGTACATGGAGTCATTATCGCTGAGACTGGACTATAAACATATTTCTGGCCCCCTGCGGTCACACGCTTTAGCCTACAATGACTTGTTTTAGATTGGTTAGGTGGTTGTCTGATTTTATCTTAGTTTTGACATCTTTTGGGCAGATGGTCTTGTCTGTTGTGAGCAGGGCTTGATTTAGTGACGGTTCTGCAGGACTGATTGTAGTTTATTAGGAGTTATGACATGTGCGGGCCCTGGTGACCAGTAAAATATCAACAAGTGTAGTGGAATTGTAGACTATAATGTCTGTAACTCACTGCTAGATTATCATACTCGTGAACACTGGCTGCATCATCATCAGGAGGTTGGGCGTGGGGTCCATAATTCTGCACAACAGAGTTTCAGAATATCAGGTTGTTTAAAGGAAACACCACTGACTAATGTCTAGAATTTTGTTAGAGCTCACCTGATAGATTGGGTTATCTGTATTTTTATTCTGTTTATTTTTCCTGCTTCTTCTTCCAAAAAATTTAGGATGGACAGCATCAGGTTATATAGAAAAAACTAAATTTAAAAAAATAATATATTATATAATAAATATATAAATGAGTTTTTCCTTATCCAATAAAATACAAAAAGGAAAACCACAATTCCAAAAAGCCCAACTCCAACAGCTACATACACAATCACAGAGCTACTTGTTGGAAGATCTATGCACGGGTGCACACACACACACCAGCCATTAATGAGTTAATTAATTAACTGAATCATATTATAGAAAACATAATTTGAAAAAGTGTGCCTTACCATTTAGATCGACCAGAACTGGCTCTGATCTCTGAACTCCGTATTCATTCCAAGCCATGCAGTAGTAGGATCCACTCTGCAGAGGACAGTAACTGCGTCCCGATCCTACAGGTGAAGATCCAGTATCTTTAAACCAGGTGTAGTTATTCAAAGGTGGGTTTCCATCACTATTGCAGGTCAGAGTCACTGAACTGCCCTCCATTATTCTACCAGAAGGACTGATGGACACTGAGACATTCTTTGGAAGATCTAACAAATAGATAAAGAATAGAAATAGAATTTGTAAACATTTTAAATACATTTCGACTACACTACAACCAAAGGACTGATAATATTCTCACATCTGACTCTGAGGTTCTGATCAGTAGAACGGAGATGTTGATATCCTCCTACAGCACAGCTATACCTGCCTGCATCCTCACTGCTGACATTCTGCAGGTGGAGCTGGTTGTACTTGATGGTGTTTGTGGTTAAAGGACGGCCATTTTTGTACCAGATGAATGTTGGATCAGTCAGACTGCAGGTGGTTCTACACGATAGAACTGCTGTTCCTCCCTCGGTCACTTCTCCAGGAGCTTCCACATGGAGATCTAAGACAATAAGAGTAAGACCGAAAAGCTGCGATGTAAAAGAAGAAGCAGTTGCAGTCCATCTTGATTTCATTAAAAATACTCCACAGGATTTCCCACAAGTGCAGGATGTTTGACCTCAAGATGTCAATTCAGTACTGAGGATACATGTGTAACAGTCCAATCACACTGGACTATTGAACATCACTATCAAAGTACTAAACATAAGAAAAGGTGTAAGAACAGATAAAAAAAAATGTACAAGTGAATCACAACAGAAGCTGAACATCATTAGAGCAGGTTAATAAACTCAGTGATCATAAAAACTACATGAATATTCAGATCAGTCATGAATAAGTATCATTACTCTGAAACCAGAGCTGTGTCTTATAGTTGGATTGTCTTATTGTTTAAATTACCTGTAACTCTGAGCTGAACACCGGGTATACCCAAATACCTTTCTTTTTGTACTTTTGTGATGATCCTGAAGCTGTACGGATGTTCATCCTTCTTCATTACATCGCTCAGTTTGAGGGAGAAGTGTTTCTGTTCATCAGTGAAATACTCCACTCTGCCTGAGTAATGTGGGTTTTTATTCAGATCAGTCTTCTGAACTGGATTTATGGCCCAGAAAGTCTCTGTCACTGTAAGACCTTCTGGGTGAGTATAAGATCCATTCATAAACACTGTGGATCCTTCTAAAGCACATATCTCCTGTTGGTTGTACGTCACACTCCACTTTGCTCCAGAAGCTCCTGAAACACATGATGCAGGAAAGATCTGATTACAGAGTCTGGAGCCCATAAGACACTCAGTTACTGTAGCTTACAGCTTCACCTCTCTCCTCTCTAACTCCAGCAGATACTCTACAACACTGAGCTGATTCTGAGAGAAACCACACACCACAACAAACACTGACTCACCAACAGCCATGAGCAGAAAGAGCAGAGGAAGAGGTGGAGCCATTCTGAATGCCCTCATTACAGCAGCCTGTAGGACATTGAGGAGTTAAATGTTTTTTCTGACAGTTAAGAAGAAAAATGTGTTACATGATGTAGTTTGCTGGTAAAGAGATTTTGTTTAGACATTTCTGAGCATTTATGGCCAGGTTTATTGCAGGTCAAGATCTATATTAGGCTACATGGATTACCTTTATTTGGAGCTGGTCTCCTCTCATAGTGTAGGTCCTACGCTAATATAATTTAAAGCATCCTAATTTGGTCCTCAACTAACAACATGATTAAATATTCATTTTGATATTTGTTTTCATTTGTCATTTCTCATGTGTCATGTAAACGTATATGTGTCCTCTAGTGTTTCTCCCCAGAATTATTCCAGTGAAACAAAGTAAAAACTGAAGATCACTGAAACAATTTTTTTTATTTTATTATTTTTTTAACTGAACCAGTGGAGGGATAAATAATCCCAGCAGTCTACACTTGTATGTACTTATGTGTACTTCAAAGAAAGTTTTTACACACTACTAAAAATATTCTGAAGTGAAGAAAACATCTTACCGTTCAGTAACGAGGTTTATTTCAAACGTCCAGATGATAAATGTGAAAACAGCACTAAGATGTTCAGCTAGATGTGGTTAGCAGGTTTGACTTCACGTGGTCAGGTGACTTGAGCAGAGATATTGACATCGCTGTCCTTAGAGGTTGCATGTGGTCTTCCTAGCTGCAGCAGGCCATGAGCTTTACCACAAACTTTACTGCTATGTGAGAATCATCAGTCAGTAAAATGTGTACTCTCAATTCATGTCTAATATTAAAGTTACACACAAGATTAACGTATAAACTCTTTTACCAGTTTACTTATTTGGGTGTCTTCCTAGTGAAACCCAGTTTTAGTAATGAGGCTCATTTTCAACAACCAGATGAAAAATTGTGAGAACAGAAACAGCACTAAGACATTCAACTAGATGTGGTTAGCATTTCACTCCAAGTGGTCAGGTGATGTCCCCAGAGATCTTAATATCTTTTCCCTCTACAGGTTGCATGCGGTCTTCATAGCTGCAGCAGGCAAAGACCTTTACCACAAACTTCTGCTTTGTGAGAATAATCTGTAAAGCATGTATTCTCATTTCATGTCTAATGTTAAAGTTAAACACAAATTTTAAATTGCAAAATCTTTTACCAGTTTACTCATTCAAAAGTATTACTAGTGTAACCCAGATTCCAAATTCAACCCAGAGACAATGTAGAATAATACAAATAATAACAATAATTTATTTGAGGAACAACAACACAGAAATAACCTTTCAGGCATAATATATCTGTCACTAACATTTTGACTTTAACTTTTACTGAGCTTAAAAGCATACTAAGAAGAGCTCTTACATTTGTATCAGAATGTATTCAGATTTTATACTTTCATGCTCTTTAAAGAGAAACAAATATATAAGAATGAACATGTGCTGGTGGAAGTATTACATTAGAGAACAGACAATTATAGTTTGTCCTGTAGGGGGAGCTCTAACACTGTAATGACCCTACAGACTCAAACAGAGATCTAATCAATGTTTGTCACTTATACAGCAATACCACTTACACCGCAATACTATATATATATATATATATATATATGTATGTATGTATTTCATTTTTTTATATATAAAATGTTAAAAATTTGGTTTATTTGTCGTTGCACTACACAATTTATTTATATACGCATCCACTTTAATGACAGCTGTAATCAGAATGGAATACACCATATATTGTGAATCACTTTGTTTACGCATATTTGACAAATGTCCAAATTTACTGGGGCTTTGGTTGCATCAAACACTCAACAAAATAAACAGCAACAAAAGACCGCAAGTGCTTTAATGAAGTGAAAATGAAAGATCACTCGCTATGATGCTCACTTGTGCTGTTTCACACAGCTGTAGATCACTGATGGAACCTCTGCTGTTTCCATGTCTAACCTGAAGAGAAAGTCAAAAAACAAAAATGTACAACATGGAGATTTAGACATGAGAAAAACATGGAACATGCACAAGTCAGATCAGGATTGTCAACTCCAGTACTGGATGGTAGATAAATAGATTTATTTTTTACTTCAGTAAATGAAAGCTTTTATGGGGATGCTAAGTGGGGTACAAAAGCCACTTCTGGGTCCAAATATGCCCCCAAACCCCCACAATAAGTCATGGTCACAGACCATGTAAACCTTTTCACAGACACTTTTAGGTTTTTTCAGCACCAGTGAGGGTTAAAAAGGGGGTTCAGTTCTTTTAGCCTGAGCCTCTACTGATCACCTGAGGCTATGTCTTCCAGGTCTGTGTTCACTGAGTCCAACAAACGACTCCCTTATCATTGTAGCTCCTTTTTAATGATGAGAAAGAGAAGAAGAAGAAATGTCTGCAGTGTATAATGGTGGGCTCTTATGTTAGGTGACCCTGGTTAACATTAGCACCCACTGGCAAAGGCCAAATGGGCCATTTGTGGATCTCCTTGACACAGACTGGGGGTTATAGGGTGTTCCTTGCTATAAACCCACATGTTCACGTTCCAGTTGTCGGCTGTTTTTATATGTTACTCAGCTAGAGTGAAGATAGCTAGCTTTAGGTAGCTAAGTCTGACTCAGCTAGGTAGCAAGCCTTAGTACCACCTTCATTAGCTAGCTATTTTTATCAGCTCATCTGGCTAACAAACCTGACAACCAAAACATAATGTTGGTTCATAGCAAGAAACACTTCTAAAACCCATTAACTACATCAAGGGTATTTACAAAACACTTTTGCCAGTGCCAACCAGCTAGCTCAGTAGCACCAACTTTGTTGATTATAATAAATTACTCACTATAATAAGATTTCTTCTGTATGTAAAAAAACCCCACCAATTTATTTCATCAGAAGACAAACATTGGCTTGCTACTGTAGTGCATATTTAACAGTAGCTCTGAACATAAAATACCAGGCAGAAAACATAGTTAGCTATCAAACATTCAGCTTTGTCTGTTTCTTATTTAGATTTTCCGATTCCATTTTAAATGGCCTGAAGTGCCAGAATGTAACTGCTGGACTATTTAAGGTGGAATGGGGAAAATCAGAAGCTAGCAAGTAGGAAAACAACTCGATGGGTAGGCTTAACTGTTGAAACACCAGCACACTGACCTACACATAAAAAAGGTTGGTGATTTGCTCTCGTTTACAATTACTTATTTCACTACAATTGTCATATTAAACTCTCATTCAGATAACTGTTTAATAGTCTGTACTTGGGCTGAGAGCCATAAGTGCTAATGGCATCTAAGTTATAAGATTAAGCTGTAACTTACTGGGTGCGGACAGCAGGGTGATGGAACTGAACACTGGCGTAAAGGATGTCATTGCCAGAGTTCTTCATGCCATCAGTGTCATGGTGAAACTTGATGCTTGCATATTCTGTATGACCACTAGTGCTGAAGACAGATGCCTGGGCATTTAAGGGTGCTGCTTGAGATGAGACACTGGCATACAGGATGTTGTCTTGATTTGCTGGATCTGAGTTGTGTAATGAGACGGTTGCAGTCGCTCCAACTGGATTACAGATATTTACAGTCTGTCAAAAGAAACGTGACATGTAAGTGGCAGCATATCAAACAAAAGTGATTTTAATGCTTTCAAATTTCCTTATCCACTTTAAGCTCCCTGTAACTGACCTTATGAATTAAATACTCATTTTTAATATGTTTAATATAATATAGCCTTTCAGCCGCTGGCCCATATGAAAGGATTATAGCATACAACTGTATACTGTCTACAGCTGACAGCAAACTATAGCAAGTAAAACATTTTCAGTCCGTTTTACCTTGTAAGGGCCATTTCTGTGCCTCCATCTAAACCTGAGACAAAGAAAACCAAATGACAAAGAGAATCATTTCCTTAATCAAATGCAGTAATAAAGTAAGTGAATTCACATGTACCATTTGCAATACAGGTCTTACCACAAAATACTCCCCGCTTACCATAGACAAAACAAGGCAAGAAGAACAAGTCCTCCACAAATGGTCAACCCAGTAACGGCACGGTTTATATTTGTAGGATGTACTGAAATAAAAAGAAAGCTTAATTATTTTATTATTGAAACTAAAATCAATTAATATATTAAGTATACTAATTTGCATTCTAAGTTAAAAATATCAAGTATTCAAAATGGTCAGAAACAAAGACTCCGAAACGACGTGAGCAGAGCTAAAAGTCAGGTTGGCTTTATTATACAATAGGACAGTCTAACAAAGCAACAACACACGACTGATCATGCAAGGAGATATGCGAGGTCACAGTCAAGGACAGGTAAGGGTCAGAAACCAAGAAGAGCTATCAGCGAGGCAGACAAGTTAGGAGGAGTAAGCAAGAGGATGGTCAGATAAATGATGGAGAGGTCGAGAGGAGAAATCAGTAACCAAAAGGAGCTGAAACCAGAATAGCCAACACAGGGAGGAAAAAGTTTACAGTTGCAAGACAAAGTCAGTAAAACTTTGCAAAAGGGAAGTGTGTGTGTTTTATACTAGGGCTAATGGGTGACAGCTAGGTTCAGAATTCTGGCGGACAGGAGCGATGCAGATTGGACAAACGGGAACATCTGGGAAACTGAGTCCGGGGGAGCTGAGGAGTCGGGCAAACCGGGAAGCATGACAGAACTGTACTTTGATATGAACTTAGGTATATTTAAATAAATCTTAATGGTGTCTCAAAATAGTACAGTACAAGAAGTACATAGATAGATAGTTTATTGAAATTAGTACATTTTCAGTACACTAATCAGCAAGGAAGTATACTAAGTATACTAAGTACTACCATTACCTGAAGGTCTGTAACGTAAACAAAAGTAGCTGCAAATATAATTTACTTGAAGTTCCATGAGATCATAAAGTACATGCTGTACTTTTTCCACATACCAGGCTCCAAAACTGAAACTGCAGGAGACGTCTGAGATCCAATTACGTTCTGAGCTTTGCAGTAAAATCTCCCTCTCTCCTCTATGGAGATGTTGGTGATGCAGTAATTCTGTCCAGATCCTACAGGTGAGATTCCACCTTCTTTAAACCAGGTGTAGTTCTTCACAGGTGGATTTGCATCACTGCTGCAGGTCAGAGTCACTGAACTGCCCTCCATTATTTCACCAGAAGGACTGATGGACACTGAGACACTCTTTGGAGAATCTAAAGCAAGCACATAATATTAGTGTTCAACAGTCCACACAGCTTCATATTTTAAATAGCAGAGAAATGTCAGATCATGTCTACTCACACAACACATTCATGTAGACCACTGGGGAGTCCTTGGTCCCATATTTGTTACTGGCTGTACACTTGTATTCCCCTCTACCTTTAGAACTGATCTTGGTGATCCTGTAGTTTTGTCCTTTCTCAGATGCTACTTCTGTCTTGTCCTTAAACCAGGTGTAGATCTTCACAGGTGGGTTTGTGTCACTGCTGCAGGTCAGAGTCACTGAACTGCCCTCCACTATTTCTCCAGAGGGACTGATGGACACTGAGATGTTCCGTGGTGGATCTAGTAAAACGAATATGTAATATTTATTGTGGCCTACACAGTATATAAAATTTGCAGTTAGTGGATTGGACTACACATCAGTTGCTGGTATAGGTGTTAATTTAGGCACACTGCCACGGCCATACAATTTCAATAAACATAAGCAGTGGAATGGGACATTCCAGGGTAGGTAATAACGTTCATCAAGGTACCAGTATGAAACTACATTTCAGGAAAGCTTCTGCCAGCAAACCAAGAAATATATTGGTAAATATTGGGATATTTTGGTTCCAGCCTGATGTGGTGGTCTAGACTCACTCTCTGAATGGGTATGCAGACCCCTGAGGTGGATATCCTGTAAGAATGGTCTGGCTCTAGCTGAAATAGACTCTAATGAATTCCAAATGTTCTTTAGAAGCCACATCCAGTCTTTGACTATAGTAGAGCAAAGCTCACAGTCATTGGGTGCTGAAGCAGTGGAAAGACATTCTCTGAACGGAGTAATAGAAGAGCCAGTTATAGAAACAAATGCCAATTGTAAAATATGGTGGAAAGGAAATAATAATTTAGATAATTTTCATAGTTTGTCTGTGTATTATTCTATAGTTTTATTCTGTGGTTCTGGAGTTTTTTTTTAGCTGTCCTTTAATCTGGGAGGTATAATGTAAACCAGGCCAAAACGCCCAACAGAATATGTGTGCATGTTTCATAGATAATAGGGTTCATACTCACAGTAAACCTCTAGTAGCACCATGTTGGACTCCGAATCTCCTGGAAGAGGCAGACATCTGTACCCTCCACTGTGACCAGTGTTAACGTTCTTGATTTCATATGTTTGTCCTGTTTCATTTCTGATGGTTTTGGATTGTCTTTCGGGTCCCTCAAAATGTCCATCTGTCCAATACCAAATGTAGCTCTCCACAGGTGGGTTTCCATCAGTGCTGCAGGTTAGAGTGACTGAACTGCCCTCCACTATTTCTCCAGAAGGACTGATGGACACTGAGGGTTTTCTAGTGTGCTGTTGTAACAGTGTTACACTAGGGTTGGTTGACTCACTAACAATCATGAGCAGGAAGGTCACAGGAAGAGGAGATCCCATTCTGGTGGAAATGATCCCTGTAATATAACAACAGCTGTTAAAAGATCTTTGGATAATTAATGTCACAATATTTATCATTTATTATTTAAAGAATCAACTCTATCCCAACCCTAGGGTCCCAAAATGCTTTGCTGCATGAACTGTATTTTATAATAGCTAAAAATAATAAGAAAACAGACATTCAATCCTAGACATACCCTATTAATTACACCACATCAACACAAAGTTTTTATTGCCCTCCTGGGTTATGAACCAATCATGAAATAATTTGTATTTAGTTTTTCATTAAGTGTATGATATATGTCCATAAAATCACGCTGTAAGTGGCTGGACATCTTCACACATGCAAGAGGTTTGGAAAACACCATTTAGCAAGTGTTATTGTTATAAGAGTAATGAATAACTGTATGTGCAGAGAACTGGGGCAGAGTGGCAAACCCCAGTCTATGGGGACCTGTTTCTTGCACAGTGTGACTGTTTTTTCCCACTAAAGAATGCCTTCTAAACCTCTCAAACAGTCACCTTAATTGGTTTTACTAATTTAAGTTGAATGTCCTGAATGATTCACTGACCAAATTAAAGTGTATATTTCAATACAAGAGTTTTTGTCTTTTGACCAGTGAAATTATAGGTGCAGTTGTACCAACGTACTGAGACCAGTTTACCATGACAGCACACAAAGTTCAAAAGATGTACGTTAAAGAGAGTCTTCTTATGGAGCTAAGCCAAGATGAAAGTGTGGTGACAGCAACTGCAGCAGAATAAAGCAGCTTTGAAGTGCACTTCTTGCAGTAGACAGTCCTGGAGTCACACTTAAAGGCTCACTGACCTTCATGTTTCTTCCTGTTTTTATTCAGATGATTATTTATGACCCTTGTAATGGAATATCTCTGTCTGCAGTTTGTTTGCAGCTCAAACCACAATGTGAGAAGAGCTATGTTTGCCCAGTGAGTGGGCTGATAGAGGTTGGAATGGTTAGCATGCTGCATATTTACAACACTGCATATATTAATGTGTGCCATTGCTCACTGTGTTAACAGAATCTGAATTAGTTCTCCATATGGACAAAAATTGCAATGTGCAAAATGTATATATCTATCTATATCTATTTATCTATCTATCCATATGTATTATTTTAAATTATATATATATATATATATATATATATATATATATATATATATTATTATTATTTATTTTTTTTTTTTTTTTTTTTTTTTCCAGTAATGAGATGATGAGCCACCATGCTAATATTAATAATGCTATGGGTGAAATCAGTGTTTTTAAGTAATGTAAACATAGATGCACTCACTGCACAAAGTTGGCAACCCTGTTGGTGGTGGTGGTGGTGGTGGTGGTGGTGGTTTTTTCTTAATTTATTTTAAAATATAAAAAAATATTCAGGTCCTCAAATGTTTCTTGGTTAAGGGCCACAGAATTCTGTAATCCAGTCCAGCATTCTGCTATCTGACCTTTTATTTTTTATTGCAATGGAGACAAGTGTATAAAAGTTAAAATATTAAAGTATTAAAGTTAAAGCAGCATGACTATTTAGTCATTGTAAAATGTATTTGAGTTCTGTTAATTTGGTTGATGTTTTTTGGTGCTATAAATATTCTTACTTTTATAATTAGACCATTGAGAACAAATGTATTTAAAATTATATTACTGCCTTGTAGGGAGGAGGGGGACAGGGATGGGGGAGAGTTTCTCTTACTGGTTACTCTAAATTCATATATATTTATTTATTTATATTTATTTTTTTAACTCTTTGCAAATAAAATAGGTCAAAATACAAAATATCCCTAAAACTTAAAATATCAACAACAAAACTTAAATACAATCACTTTCTTTTTTAATAGCATATCCTTAGCTACAGCAGCAGTATTCATCTATACATTATTCTAAGTATATTATTTCTTAAATGATATCTAAACACATTATTTCTCTACCTTCTTGAGTCTAAACGAATAAAGAATAGAGTAGAAATGTAAACTAAGCTCTGTCAAATGAACTTGCTTTTCAAATCAACTAAACCACAAAAGCAGCATAAGGTAGACAGACACACGTTGTCACCTTTCACCACGAACGCAGCACATTTCAGAGAATCAGACTGCAACAGGAAGCTTATCTGTCTTAGAATTAGCATCTTGCTCTTTTCAAAACTCTCTTCAGTCAGTTATAATGTAGCAACATGTACACTGGCAGTGCCTCATTATAATGAAGTGTATTTTAGTTCATATATTTGAAATGTAACAGAAGTGTGTGCGGTGGTCCAAACTTTGATGTTTCATATTTTAGGAGTTTCTAATGATGAAATGCGCATGTACCTACATGTCTGTTTTATTTAATACACTTAATACTGGTACATCCTACATTAATTTATGGATCATTCTGCAAACCTGTGTCAGTTCCTGTAGTCAAAGCTGAAAACACATTTAATGATTTTGGTCAATTTCTTTATGCTTTGAGTAAACCTGTGAATAAATTATGTTCATTTTATAACCACTAATGATTAAGCACCCTTATGTTTTATTGGTACCAAAATGGTCATAACACATTTTACTGAATTTTTCAGAAGTGATCATTTTTTTCGGTAGTGACAATTTTAGCTCAAACTCTAAATCAAAACACAGTCTCAAACAGTTGTACACAAATGGATCATATTTTTTTACTAAAACTTTTTATTTCACTTGCTAAAAAAGTGGGACAACTCGTTCTTTTGACCTTCATTAAAAATGAACTTATAAATAAATTTAAATCTAATAAAATTAGAAGGAAATAAAAAAATATATAAAAAACAATGGTAATCATTAAGTAAAAAAGTTATTAAGCATATATAATTTCATATATATTAAGTTATTACAATCTCTATGAATGTCTTGACTTTAAGAAGATCAGAACATTATCCTTAAAAAAAACAACAAAACAAACAACTTAAAATAGATTTTTCTTTGGGGCGTTAGCTTAAAGATAATGCCAGGACGGTCACCCACCCCAACATGTTGCCATCTGCACACTGTGAACAGAAACCATTTTCTTATATATTCTACAACTAAAACATTTTAGCGGTATTACAATACAATTGTATATGAATTTAGGCAAGTATGAAGGAGATCAAAGTTCAGTGCAAAATACACACACAAATGTAACTCTGGTCTTGTTTTACAGTAGATATGCAAAGTCTCCATAGAGGAGGAGGGAACGCACTGTACACCAGCACACACACACCACCAACTACACTACTGCCTATAAACTTGACACTGCAAAATCACACCTACACAGGCATTTGTTCAAAATGAATTTTAACGGAAACAGACATAGTGATATAACTGACCACTGAGAACAACAAACACCCGAACAAACAATCAACCTACTACACCATTATGAACACAAGAAAAGAGGAAAATATTGAAATCTTAAATCCACAGCACAGAAACAAAGCAGACACTGCAGAAGAGCTTCACATGTGTGTTTATTCTATGGGCTTGGAAGTGTGCAATTTCGGCCAAATAGTGTCGAAATCCAAAGTAAACAAGCTTTAATGTCATTTTTGAACTTGACTGAAGACTATCTGTGACTATAACAGATGTAACTCTCATGAAAGTATATATACATTAAAAGAGCCTTTCTTACCTGATGGTATATCATCAACACAGTGTTAACATCAAATCAGACAGAGGAGCTTAGAGGCCAAAGCCCATGTGGTTAAGTGCACACTGTTCCTTCACCCAGTTGTAGGCTGGGCTGTGAAACCTTTTGCACCCATACATAAAAGCTAACTGACCTGCTGCCTTGTTTATAGTCACTATGTGTTTATTCTTTTTCATAACTTACTTTTTGTTCAAGTAAAAATACATTAAATAAGAGACTGATTTTTCACTTGCACTGTGATTAGTTTTAAACATATCTGACGAAATATATTTAACCAGTTATAGCAGCTCTCATTTGCAGCTTTGCAGCATAAACCACAGAGTGATAAGCGCTACGTGGGTGTGTAGCAGGCTGGCCTGGCAGAAATTTGCATGCTGCATATTGATCACACTGTATATATAAAGAACTCTATACCAGTCTCTCTTATGCTGAAGCAGTAATGGATCTGAATGAAAGCTTTACTATAGCAGACTCAGAATCAGCAATAAATGATTATAAATTTAGACTGATATGATCGAGTATGTAAAAACCTGGCAATCACACATAATTCACATTTACAGTAAAGTAATTCTAAATATTTTTGACTATTGAAGTAAATATTGAATGTAGTAAAACATGTAAAACCAGAACTGAACAGTGCTCTCTGGCTTATTTATGGCATCCCAAAGAAAGATATACTTTACTACTATATTCTAATCAATGCCACTGTTCCCCTCCATATAAGTGGGCTTATTACCACGTTTTCGCAGCATGTCGACTTACACCAATGATGCTTTGCTCACATTAGTGATGGGCTATAGCTAGTAACCATGTCAGAAACTGTTTCAAGATATTCCCTATTCCCAATACAATACTAGGACAGAGTGCTTTTGGAACTCGTAATAAAAAATTAGGGCTGCTGCACGGTTATTAAAAATTAAACTAAAGCTATTTTTACAGCTAAGTACTTTGGCATATTAGGTCTTTAGCTCTAAAACACATGTATGCTGTTTCTTTCTTGTTCGTTCGTTCGTTCGTTCGTTCGTTCTCTCTCTCTCTCTCTCTCTCTCTCTCTCTCTCTCTCTCTCTCTCTCTCTCTCTCTCTCTCTCTCTCTCTCTCATATTTTAGAATAGCAAATCTCTTTTGTTTTCACTGTGCTATACATCACTTAGTACTCCTCCTCAGTTTGAGTCTGTGACTCTGAGCATTCCAGCCATAGTGGTGAATGGTGAGTTGCAGCTGTTTTGTTAAGAGCAGGTCTGTTAATGCTGACAAACTGAAAGTGAAACTGGGGCTCAGCAATGGTCACATGTTTACAGATAATCTATGCACTGAGAAAAAGGGAGACATTCCCTATGAAGTGGCCTTACTCACTATCAGTACAGATTCTGAAATCTAGACACTGATTCTACAGAGCTACTACTAATAGTCCACTTGCTGTAAGTTGTCAGTGTTGACTGTCAAGCAAGCTTCCAACCAATGTTGGGAAATGGGTTGATTTTGTGGGTGTATATTATTTATGGTATATATATAATCATAAGGCACATTTATACATCAGGAGCGAATAGACAGTAGTTTATATTATATTAATATAATATAATACCATATAACATATTTTATATATTATTATATAATAAATTTGATGTTTTAAAACCAATTCAACAAAAAATAAATGAATACATGAATAAATAAACAAACCAACCACCTGTCCTGGTGGACGCACCAGAACACAGATCAACAATGTGGTTCTTAAAGGAAAGAATCTCCTCACTGAGAAAAGATCAGATGTGTGGAAATAAACACAAAGTATAAAAAAACAATAAATAAATAAAAAATAAATAATATATTTCTGTCTCTGAAATGGTCTATAGAGTTCATCACAACGTCTGCTACTGAGAACCTAATCCTCTCCACTCTTATACTCAGGAGAACGGGATAGAAGTTCCTCAGCTGTCTATGTGGCATCAGGAGAACTGAAATGGCCAGCCTGTGGTGGGGATGAACGAAAGAATGAAGCAGAGGTGAGAAAAATGTACCTTGTGAGAACAGAAGTTCTGCAGACCTTAAATTAACACCATGGACAGCACCCTCACCTATTCTAACCTCTCCACTGCCCCCTAGAGGATGTGTAATCACACATATATTATACCGTATAATACTATATTACTACTATTAATAATACTACATGTATATACTGTATACTATAATATATTATATATACGATATACAGCCGAAGGCCAACTGGCAAATGGACAAAAATAACCCCACACACAAAGGGGGAACTCTGCATCCCAGATACACAACTAGAAAAGTGCTGTCTTGTACACAAACGTGCACATATGTTAAATATGTAAACTCATAAACAACAACAGTATAACAAAATGGACAAAAATAACACTAAAACTACAACAACAGTAAACAACATAACTACCTTGCCTGCCATGAGCATCTGCGTATTGCTGTCTGCATATCCACACCTCTAGAGTCTCTCAGAGCCAGAACCAGCACCAGCCTGTATCAGGTCACTCCAATATATACACCAGTCTAGTACTTTATTAAAAGAAGTCTCTTGTTTCTCTCAGTTTTTACACTTTTTTTAAACACCTCAGAGTTACTGCTGGTGCCCTATTTCTAGAGTGGACAGTGAGTGGGCACAGTGTCTAAACACTCCAGCAGCACTGCTGTGTCTGATCCACTCACACCAGCACCACCCACACTAACACACCACCACCACGTCAGTGCCGAAAATGATCCACTACACACACAATAGCTGTTCTGTGGTGGTCTTGTGGGGTCCTGACCATTGGAGAACAGGGTAATACAGTATACAGAGAAACAGATGGACTACAGTCTGGACCTGTACACCTACAGAGTGTCCTATATGGTTAGTGGAGCTGATTAAATGGACAGTGAGTGTAGATACAAGGAGGTGGTTTTTATTAAGGTAACTAGGTGTATATATAATATTACTGCTGTATGGCTCCCTCTAGAGGTCTTCATTTTCATTATTAGTAACTGTTTCTTTTCATTTCTTCAAAATGTTCTCAGCGAATACAGAAACTTTATTTGTAGTATCTATTCGTTGTATGTACTACTGAAGAGCTAGATACTCTATATCACTGCAGATCCTCCAAGCAGAGCATGTTTAGCAGATGGGATGTGACAAGGCAGACTGGGTGTATTGCTGACTACTCTGTTCATATAGATTTTGAAACTGTGGTTTCAATCAGGAAGTTAATGCAACATATGACGTAGAAGGTGGGAGAAACAGGAACTCTCCCACCCACAGAAGAAGATGACCCTGTTTTAACATGCTCTTTGTCCTCTGAGGGGCTTTCCTTTTAAGATCTACCGAGCATTACTTCTCAGTTCACTGGAGAGCCACACAATAGATGAGCTGCTCTAGAGGGAGGCTGAAGAACAGCCTGGTTGAAGATCCCACAAAAGTCATTATTCTGCTGTGTGAGGAGGACAGGGACGGACCCCAATGAGGAGCCTCACAGTCACCATCCTTATCCTCCTCTCAGGTCAGTACACTATTCAGCTGTAACTCTATTCCAGTTGCAAAACATGGTTATTGTAAACACAGATTTGCCAGCATGATGTTTAGTAATGTCATATTTGTTGTGTTTTATGTACTCGTGTGTGTTGTTTTATAGATTACTCAACCGTGTGTTGTAATGTGTTTGTGATTCTCTATTTGTCTGAAAAGGACAGTTCTTTTTTAATAACATCAACATAATGCTGATTAATGTGCATGGTCCTTGTTCATTAAATAAAATGATATAAAGTAAAAGTCTAAAGCACCTTTTACAACACGTGTTATCACAAAGCAGCTTCACAGATAATAAAAGGGGAGGATGGGAATACAAAGTTCATGACAGCAATAATTAAACAGTAATATGTTTAATGAATGTGTCTCTGTTCTGTCTCTTAATTAGCAGCTGTGAACGGTATGGTACATGACGAAATCCGAGAAACAGGAACAGAGGGTAACATGGGTATCATCAGATGTCCTTATACTGAAGGATATGAAGGTTATTCCAAGTATTTCTGTAAGGGAGTCTATAGAACCTGTGAGACACTGATTAAAAGTAATGGGAAGGACGTGTGGACATACAAAGGAAGAATCTCTCTGCAGGACGAAACTGAGAGGAAAATGTTTGTAGTGACCATCAGGAACCTCAGTATGGAGGATACAGGACTATACGGCTGTGGAATCGAGAAACTGGGACAGGATATTTTTACTTATGTCCATGTGACTGTGATTCGGGGTATGTGCTGTTTAATAAGTCGTTCAGTATACGGATTGATATTCTGTGTTCACTGTGGTGGTGGTGATGAAGGTCTGAACTGACTGATTTCTCTCCATCAGCTACTAAACCACCAAAACCAATCCAATCAACCGCATCTGCTACCACAATCTCTACCAATAAAGCACTAGGTAAGCTGTTCCTTAAACATCTACTCAGACATCACAATGTCCTCCCACCAATAAGCCACAAAGACTTCCTCTGTAACTTTGACCTCCGGCTGAGTAAGGACAGGAAGGAAGCTTATGGTGGGTTAAAGCATAAATGAATTTGTAGATACTGAGGTATATAAGAATCCTCTAAATGATATTATATTACAAAAAGCCATACGGTTTCTTGAACAGCTGGGCTGCTGTGCAAAGTGTAAACTAGGAAAGAGCACTTTCTGAAGAACACGCAGTGATCGCACAGCTGGAGCTTTTTGTAAGGCAGTTGCAAAGGTGTTGCTAGGTGGTTACAAGGGTATCGCAGGTGGTTGCTAAGGTATTTTGTTAAGTGGTTGCTAATGTATGCCAGGTGGTGTTTAGGTGGTTGGTATGGTATCCATCATGGTTGCTATGGTATACCAAGTGGTTGTTATGCAGTTGCTATGGTATCCTAAGTAGTGACTAGGCAGTTGCTATGGAATCTCAGGTGGTTGCTGTGGTGTTGCTAGGTTTTTGCTATCGTATCCAAGGTGGATGCTAGGGTCTTGCTAGGTTGCTGTTATAGTATCCCATATTGTTCCTATGGTAACCCAGATGGTTGCTATGACGTTGCTAGGCAGTTGCTATGGTGTTCCAGGTGGTTGCTATGTTGTTGCCAGGTGCTCACTATGCTATCCCATGGTGTTGCTAAGAGGTTGATAGCAGGTAGTTTGTATAACTGACAAGATTCACTTGTCACTTGGCATATTGTAGCTGCCTGGAACCTTAATACAGATGAGCAATGAAGAGGTACATGACAAGCCATCTAGTTAAGCAACTTAACTATGTAGTACAATGCTGTGATCCCTACATGGAATTCGGAAAGTCACCAACCAGCAGAAAATTTCACAGATCTATCCAGGGAGAAAGCCGGTTTCTTAGTTTGGCTAATTACCAGCTAAAAGAGAAGAGTTGATTGTTAGCTGTCTGGTGAGCGGTGCTACCAGTGCTAGGCTATCCTTCCTGTCCTGGTAGTACAGAGACAGTAGAACTGCAGTATATCAGACACTGTCTGTGTAAAAGAGTCCTCAGAGCTGTAACTGCAGTGTGATTCTCCCACTCCAGATACACTGTCCTCCTTTTAGGCCTCTGTTATCCAAAATCAGTGCATTCAGTCTGGTTTGGAATAACATCAGTCCAGCTGTGCTGTGTGTGACAGTGCTGCTTCATGTTAGCCAGCTGCTAAAATCAGTTAGCCTGTGAAGCTAGCTTTATCCTTTTTTACTTTTGCCCAACAGTACAGCCTCAAGTTCACTCTAGTTTAAATCGGCTGCATCAGCCCACGTCTTCCCTTTACTGTTGTTGTTTGTGAATGCACTAATACTAAACCGTGACTTTGTGAGCGCAGGTTTAATAAATAATAAGCTGTTTATAACACTCTTTGTTTTGATGTATAGGTCGGAATGTGCCACTGACCGTCTCCACTGCTAAACCTTATTTAGTCACAAACTTCCTCAGCCATACCAGTCCATCAGAAACAGGTCTGGATCCACAGTATAAACTACTTTACATTTAAGTATAATAATAATAATAATAATAATAATAATAATAATAATAATAATAATGGATTTAAACCTGTTATATCTCTTATACTAATGTGCAGTAAATGCAAACATTATTCAGTTATAAGAGTAATAATAAAAATCATAATAAACTGAAAGACATCTTCACATCTTACTGTATGGTGCCTGAAATGTGTTTGTTTCTACTTGATGTTCCACCAATCCAGCTCACACAGGCCTTAATCTGTCTGTCCTCATACTGAGTATAAGTGCTGCACTGCTGGTGTTTGTTGGAGTGTCTCTGCTTATATACAGACGAAAGAGGATCAGCTCAGGAAGTTCAGGCTCAGGTAGCAAAATACACATACATAAAAATACTCAAGAGAAGCACAGACTCATCCTAACCGTTGTGCTATCTTGTGTGGGTGTTTTTTTCAGTCGACCGTCACCAACCAGAGAGGCCAGTCACAGGAAGTGCTGAGGTAGGTGAAAGGGCTTCTTGATAACTAAACATATTTACATTTTCCACTATATTAAACATACTAGTCAGTTCAGTGTTCAGTGTTACACTGTTCAGTTACTGACTACAGTAGTGTATCAGACACAGCTGTGTTGTTGGAGGTCACTGTTATGAACCACCACCCAAATATATCCTACCAAGGACAACTCTATGGTCAGAAGATTACCACTGATCATGGAATGGAACCTGATCAGGAATAAATGTTTGTTTGGGTGCCTAAGAATATTGCATGAACCCTATATGGTGAGCTCTCTTAAACTACTGTTGTGTTTGTTATTGTTATAGGATGGACCTGATTATGAAAATGATCCACCTGGAAACCACAATCCAGTGACAAGGAATCAGGATTACCAGAACATCAACACCAACCAATCCGATTCAGTCTACCGGAGTCTAAACTCCAACACCAACCAGTCAGATTCACTTTACCAGAGTCTAAACCCAACACCACACAATCAGATTCACTCTACCAGAGTCTGAACCCCAACACCATTCAACCAGATTTAGTCTACCAGAGCCTAAACCCTACATCACACAATCAGATTCACTCTACCAGAGTCTGAACCCCAACAACAACCAATCAGGTTCAGTGTACCAGGGTCTGAACCCCAAAACCAAGTAATCAGATTCACTCTACCAGAATCTAAACACAACACCACACAATCAGATTTACTTTACCAGAGTCTGACTGAATTGTTTAATGGTTGTGATGATGTTTGTGTACTGAACTGATCTTCAGTAAAACAGTAGTTGTATCCTATTGAATCCACAAACTCATGTAGCAAAGAAACCAACATTTAGCACTGTTTTATGGCTGCAACACTTCCTCGTCATTTAACTCCCAAAAACTAACTCCCAGGCTTTAAAAGTTCATGTTTCTGTCTGTGTGTTTAAATCTTCTGCTAATTCATCTGAATACCATCAATTCCGTTGTTTAAATGTATGTGTTCATTCTCTGGTACATTCAGTAATTTTCTAGGCCTGTTGTGATTTACCCTAATGAAGAACGTATACACTTGTAGTTTATTGTTAGTTAAACATGTTTTTATAAAAGTATTTATTATTATTATTATTATTATTATTATTATTAATATTATTTTATTTTTTACAGTCCTATAAGTTCTGGATGTCTATCAGGTTAGCGTGAGATACAAACTGCAAATTACTAGGAAATTACTCTAGGTCACATGAAGGAAAACTCCAAAGCATTCTATGCTGAAATGCCAATCAAGTTCTAGATATTAATGCTAAAAAAGATGAGAGATTGTAAGAGAACTGGGTAAAGGGGTTCAAATCTGTGCATGATTTTACACCGTATTACATTCCAGGATCTTGGATGTCTTTCTGGGGCACCTTCCTGCTTAAACACATGGAACTATATATATATATATATATATATATATATATATATATATATATATATATATATATATATATATATATATATTTGAGATTTAGTGTGAATATGTTCGTACTGACAATATAATTATGGTTTATTTGAACATTTTATTATCATAAAAGTGGTGACCTATTAGCCATTTCATCATAATTTAATTAGACTGTCAATGTTATTTAACCCAAAATAATAATATTAACAATATGAATTATGCTTAATATTGTTCTATGCACTTACCCTGTAAATATCTAGAACCTGTTTAACCTGTACTTCATTACATTTAGTTTAACTGTTTCAGATCTTTTCAATATGTTACTTAAAGTGAATATCTAGATTATGCCTCATTAAATATCCAGAACTAACTGTAGAAGAAAGTGTTCCCATGTTTTAAATATGGCTTTTGTTTATAGGTAAAGGTTCTCAGGATTGCTAACATATTAAACTAATTTCTTTCTGGCTTTAGCTAATTAGACTGGATGGAAACGTCCAATCAGACAGATGCAGAATAAGCTGGGGAAACAGAGAAGGAGATCACTGTAGGAGGAGCTCTAACACTCTCTAATGAGCAGTCATATGTAGAGAGATGCAGAGAGACCTACATAGTCAGGGTCATTATGACCCCGCCCCCATCAGGCTATCCACTCCACCTCTGTTTGTGTGAGGGGTTCAGCATATTGAATTGTCCAAAGTTATTAGAAAAAAGTGAAAGTACAATCTTCTGATAGGCAGTAAACACTGATACAGACCTATAATACAGAACGGAGACATGTTGATCATAGGGGATACAGCAGACGCCTTACTGTTTAGTCGAATAATTTTTTTGCCCAAGTGCAAAAAGTCTGGGGCATTTTTCTCACAGAGCCGTTTCACAAATTTACAGAATGTGTGAAGTTAAACCTCAAAAAACAGCAAATGGTGGTAAGAGGAAGTCACCATCACCATGGCGACAGCCGTATAATTAGCTTATGTAGCAGTGCTGGAGTCATGTGTGGTGTTAGCCCTTTAGACAATGCAAGAGTGTACAGTAGGAACCAGCATCTACAGTATCTTACAGACAAAACAACTGACCTGCTAATTAAATACACTGCATTTATATTTAAACTGATATGAGTGGGGATGAAAGAGGAAATTTAGGTGAGAGATGCTGAAGGCACCCAGTTAGCATGAGTATGGGACATATCAATTTACATCTTCTACAGTGTTAGCCCTACCCATCCTCTCAGACTAATCCTAGTCTCCAGTGTGAGTCCTGAAGAGAGCTACTTTCTTTAAACCTGTATCCGATAATCTGCAATGCCCCTTATAGAATGTGGTATATCTAGCAGGGGCTAAACCCAACAGTGGGTTAATCGAGGAGGGCCTAAAGCTAGCAGTGGCTAAATCTAGCAGGGGCTAAAGCCAACAGTAGGTTAATCTAGCAGGGGCTAAAGCTAGCAGTGTGTACATCTAACAGGGGCTAAAACCAACAGTTGGTTAATCTAGCAGGGACTAAAGCCAACAGTGGGTTAATCTAGCAGTGGCTAAAGCTAGCAGTGTGTAAATTTAGCAGTGGCTAAAGCCCACAGTGTGTAAATCTAGAAGGGACAAAAGCCAACAGTGGGTTAATTTTTCAGGGCCTTAAAGCTAGCAGTGTGTAAAATTAGCAGGGGGTAAAGCTAGCAGTGGCTAAATCTAGCTGAGTCTAAAGCTAAGAGTAGGTAAATCTAGCTAGTCATTACAGCTAGCTATGGGTAAATCCAGCAGTGGCTAAATCTAGCAGAGGTTAACGCTAGAAGTGTGTAACTGTAGCTGTGGTTATACCTAGCAGTGGCTAAATCTAGCAGGGGCTACAGCTAACAGTAGGTAAATATAGCATGTGCTAATGCTAGTATTGAATCAAGCTGTGGGTTAAAATAGCAATTGGTAAATCTGGCCATTGCTAAAGCTAGAAGTAGAGATATCTACCAGGTATTAAAGATGGCAGTGGGTAAATCTGCCAAAGGCTAAAACTAGCAGTGGGTAAATCCAATATGAGTTAAAGCTAGCAGTGGGTAAATCTAGCACAGATTAAAGCTAGCAGTAGGTTAATCTAGCAGAATTTAAAGTTAGCAAGGGTGTAACACCAGCAGGGGGAATCCAGATCTGGGTAAATCTATCTGAACTTAAAGCTAGCAAAAGCTAAATCTAGCTAGGGGTAATGCTAAGATTGTTGAAATCTAGCAGGGGCTACAGCCAGCAAACCACAGAAATGAGCCAGGATCTGACACCACTGTCACATGATTCTCTGGGTTGATGACAATCTCTGCCACACTGCATGATCTCTAACAGGCTCACTCTGATGTTGGAGTCTATGTCAGTGCATCAGTGAGTAAACAAGCAGCTTTTTTTCAGGCTGTAAACTAAGACAGTTTATCCTGATTCAGGATCAGTGTGCTGCACTCTAATAACCACTGTACCTGTTAGATTAGAGACAGTCAAACTGATCTCAGATCATCTTCTACCCCGGATGATTTATGACTAAAGAGGAAGTGGTTGATTTGGTTGCTAAGCTATGTGATTTCAATCACAGACCAAAAGTAGGTATGGACAGCAAGTATAAGGCAATGGAGAGAGAGCTGGGTGGTCCTCTGTCACATGAGGAAGTCCTGAAGTGTCCTGTATGAGACGCTGCTTTGTCATGTGTAAACGGACCTGTTAGATGTTCTAAACATGACCATCATCTGGATCTTCATCTTCATTCTTCCTCCTGGTGAGTTTTACCTCTCACGTCTGTGTTTAAGGCGATCTTCTACAAACTCAAACACGCAGTGTGTTAGATCAGTGTCTGATAAAGAACAGAGTCGTTCCTCCTTCTCTCTCTCTGTTTATCTCTCTCACCATCTTAGTAAGACGTGTCTGTGCAGCGTTTCAGTGACTCGTATTCTACAGCCCACTTTATCAGACTGAACAGTCTGGAGTAAGAAGATCTCAGAGCTCAGAGTGTGTTTACTACTCCTGTATCCTCCATCTTCTTTTACAGCTGGAGTCAGTGCTGTAACTATTGTACATGGACACAGAGGACACTCAGTTCAGATAAGATGTTCCTACGAGTCTGGATATAAAACCAACATGAAGTATCTCTGTAGAGGAGCATGTTCTACTCTACCCTGGGGAAAGAAAGACATACCTGTTCAGTCTGGATCTACTGCTAAAGATCAGAGGTTCTCTCTGGATGACCACACAGCAGCCAGAGTCTTCACCATCACCATCACTGATCTGAGATCAGAGGATGGAGGAACATACTGGTGTGGGATACAGAGGCCTAATCCGCTTTCTGATATCTACACAGAGGTTCTGTTAGCGGTTAATCTGGGTGAGTAACAGACTCAGTTCAGACTGATATTAGTGAGTCATAAACAGAGAGATATAGAAGATAAACCTCCCATGTGGTCAGTAAGATATTAATGCAGACAGATGAATTTTTTGTTGTCTTCAGGTCCCCCTCCTTCAGATCCCCGTCCTCCTGTCTCCTACTCCACACAGTCCACATGTCCTCCTACTTTAGCACCTACAGGTTTGTGTTCTTTCTCTCAGTCTGTTTTCTTATTCATGTGTCCATCAGATCATCCATCAAAACCATTCAAACCTGATGATCTATTATAAACACTGTTATTCTGTCATATTAAAAAAATTCACATCATTATTAAAAAATATGAATTATTTCTCCGCAGTTCTATTCATTAAAGGTTAAAGTAACACTCAGGAGTTTATTCACTGCATATACATTAAATTGTGACCTACATGGGGTAGGGGCTGAGCACACTGCCCCGGAAAACCTCAGTGGGGCAAAAAGACTTACACACAAACACTCAGTGCGAGGGAACCTGAGTACTTTATTTATCCATCATAACAAAAAACAAACCAAAACAAAATTCAAATAATGTGCTAATGGACGAACAGATCGTGATGAGCGCTGAGCTAAAATCAAAGCGAGGTTTATTAACAGATTTGTAATCAGCCACCGCAGAAACAAGAGCAAGGCGGACATAACAGAAGGACAAGTCATAGTCAGAGTTAAGAAACAAATTAGTTTGATGATCTGAAGCATTTAAGAGTGACAACCATGCATAAAAATAAGAAATCATGACAGGGGCAAACACTTTTTCACACCACTGTAGATATTTAGGAGGAACATGTGATTTTGCATTTTTCAACCCTGACTCCCTATAATCTCAATAAAGCTCAGCTTATCCATTTCGGAGAAAATATACTGTCTGTATGCAGAACTACACAAGTAATAGACCAACCAAGGGTGATTATAACAAAGTTAATTTCATATTTCAACTGTAGTTATAATTTCAGTGCAATTAGACAAACTAATCTGAAGAGCTGACAGTCTGACCCGATGTGAGATGCAGTAACTGAGAAACGAGATAACCTCAAACAAGAACTTTTTAAATTTTTGATGATTTTTTATATATTTTGTTTCCACTCAGACAATTAACCCAGAAGAGCCCACAGTGATGTATTGGTCACAAGCCATTTAAAAGTTTGTAAAGTTCTTCATACAGCTTTATCCTTTACCTGAACACATGGATTCCCTGAGTGACCTATATCCAACATCCTGGATGCAGTCACATGGCAGTTGGTGAACATATGACCTCATTTAGAAAATGGCGATGTGCTCGGTTAGTGCAGTTAGAGACACAACCAGCTCATTTTAAAGGCTTGTTTTTGTACCTATAAGGTTCCGACCCATTTAGGAGCTCTAGTGTTCTGATAACATGTACAGTCTGAAGGAAGAAGATCTCAGAGCTCAGTGTGTTTACTACTCCCGCATACTCCATCTTCTTTTACAGCTGGAGTCAGTGCTGTAACTACGGTAACTGGACGCAGAGGACACTCAGTTCAGATTAGATGTTCCTACGAGTCTGGATATGAAACTGTTCAGTCTGGATCTACTGCTAGAGATCAGAGGTTCTCTCTGAATAATGACAAAGCAGCCAGAGTCTTCACCATCACCATTACTGATCTGAGACCAGAGGATGGAGGAACATACTGGTGTGGGATACAGAGGTCTAAACTTCCTCATATCTACAAAGAGGTTCTATTACTGGTTAAGCCGGGTGAGTAACAGACTCAGTTCAGACTGATATTAGTGAGTCATAAACAGAGAGATATAGAAGATAAACTTCCCATGTGGTCAGTGAGATATTAATGCAGACAGGTAAATTAATTTATGTTGTCTTTAATGTCTTTCCTTCGGATTTCCCTTCTTCAGATCCCCCTCCTCCTCCTGTCTCCTACTCCAAACACTCTCTTCCTTCATCAGTGCAGACACAGTCCACGCGTCCTCCTCCTTTAGCACTTACAGGTTTGTGTTCTTTCTCTCAGTCTGTTTTCTTATTTATGTGTCCATCAGATCATCCATCAAACCATTCACACCTGATGATCTACAGTATTATAAACACTGTTATTCTGTCATATTAATTAATTAGCGTATTTGCAGTTCTATTCAGACGTTCTTCATTAGAGGTTAAAGTAACACTTAGGAGTTTATTCACTGTATATAAATTGTGGCCCGAACGGTGTTGGGGCTGACCACACTGCCCCGCAAAACCTCGGTAGAGCTAGAAGACTTACATACAAACACTGCGAGGGAACTAATGAACCATAACAAAATTCAAATAATGTGTTTATGGACATGTAGATTGAGACGAGATAAAATCAAGGCAAGGTTCATTTAACAGTGTTACATCTGTCTGTCTATCTGTCTGCCTGTCCCTGTCCATGTGCTCCTTGTTGTCTTGCTCCATGTGCTTCTGTTTGTTTTGGTCATGTGCTCCTTGTGTCTCTGCCCTCTAGTCAGGTCCCTTGTTTGTAGCCCCGCCTCTTCCCAGGTGTTCCTAGTTAGTCTTTGTTAATTTATACTCCCTGTTGTCCACTGTGTTCTTGCTTGGTGATTGTTTCCATGCTGATGTCTTATTTCCATGCCCGCCATTTGTATTCCTTTTGCTTTGTTCTCCCTCCTGGTAGTAGGTCCCTATGTTAGTTTGTTTGTAAACGTGTTTTATGTTTCTTAGTTTTGTTTTGTTAAGTGTTGTTTAGTTTAGTTACAGCTTGTTGTGTTCATTAAAAAAGCTTACATTTGCATCCAGTCCCTACGTCCTGTCTCCTTTGTGACAAACAGGTTTGTAATCAGCCACAGCAGCAACAAGAGCAAGGCGGACATAACAGAAGGGCAAGACAGAGTCAAGAAACAAATTTGTTTGATGATCTGAAACATTTAAGAGTAACAACCATGCAAAAAAATAAGAAATCATGAAGGGGCAAACACTTTTTCACACCACTGTAGATATTTAGGAGGAACATGTGATGTTGCACTTTCCAAGTTATCCAATCCGAAGCTCAGTAACACCTAGAAGAGATGCTGGAGGAGACATGGTAAGTCAAATGTAAATATTCAGAATATAGAAGATGTATTCATTGCGCTGGTGTAATTATTTTATTTTTTTATAGGATGCAGCTGATTATGAAAATGATGTACAGGGAAACCAACATTCCATGGCAATGGACTCTGTCTACCAGAGCCTAAATCCAAACACCAACCAATCGGATTCAGTCTACCAAAGCCTACATCTAATTACAAACCAATCAGATTCAGTCTACCAAAGCCTACATCCAATTACCAACCAATCATATTCAGTTTACCATAGCCTCAATTCAAACACCAACCAATCAGATGGAGTCTACCAAAGCCTAATTCCAAACACCAACCAATCAGATTCAGTCTACCAAAGCCTAAATCTAAATATAAACCAGATTCCGTCTACTAGAGCCTAAAACCCAATCCCAACCAGATTCAGTCTACCAGAGCCTAAATCCCAACACCAACCAATCAGATGCAGTTTACCAGAGCCTAAATCCAAACACCAACCAATCAGATGCAGTCTAGCAGAGCCTACATCCAAACAGCAACCAATCAGATTCAGTCTACCATGACTTAAACCCCAACACCAACCAATCAAATTCAGTCTACTAGAGCCTAAAGCCCAACCCCAACCAGATTCAGTCTACCAAAGCCTAAACTCAAACACCAACCAATCAGATTCTGTTTACCAATTCTTGAATTCAAACACCAACCAATTGTCAGTCTACATCCTAAATCCAAATATCAACCACTCAGATTCAGTTCAAGAGTCTAAACCCTAACACCAATCAGTTTATTTGTGATGTACATTGTTTTTTGGGATTTGTTGACGGCATGAAATTTTGAAACAACATATTTTTCCCTTAAAATAATACATTCTCTCAGTTTAAACTTTTGATCTGTGATTTGTGTTCTAGTCTGAATAAAATATTAGATGTTGGCACCTCCACATCATTGCATTCAGTTTTTATTCACAATTTGTTTAGTGTCCCAACTTTTTTGGAATCCAGTTTGTAGTAGTCCAACATAAATCAAAGCACACAGACACGAAAGCTGCTCTCCTTCACTTTTCTCTCCTTTACTTCTCTTTACTCGGTAGTTCTCTGTTCAGGCAACTCTCCCAAACTCCTCCCCCACAGGGCTTCCTCTGTTTCACTACTAAAGAACTAGGACACCTAGTGGTACAAAATAAGGTACAGTAGGCACAGAACCTAAAAACACAATTTCTCAGTACTAACACTACTTAACCACTCTTTAGAGGAACTAAAACGGTTATCAACATGATATTACAGGACCTCAGTACAATATTTCAAGCTACATTTGTTACAGGTCTGGAACTAATATCTAATAAGACATTATCCTGATGTGCCCAATACAGATTCCCACCCACTATACTGATATCCCAGCTCTACTTAAATAAAAACCCAGATTAATATCCTTTTGCTGTGTTTTGTTCATAATCCTTTCAGTGTGTTACTGCCTTCTAAAGGTGGAATGGAAAGTAAAGATATTAGCCATAGAAAATGGTTCACCCATCTACCATGCAGGTCGTGGTGGATGTAAAACTCTACATGCTCTAATGTTGTTCAAAAGTTACTGTGTTTTGAACATTAGTCACTCGGATAATGAACTCTAACTCTCCACTCTCTGTAATGCTAATGGAGCAGTTACCACCCTTCAACCAGAGCACTTTAAACAGAGTGCTCATACCTGATACAGTCTTCTGTAGAGGATCAGTCTGCTTCACCTTTATTTACTACACCTGATACGGTCTTCTGTAGAGGATCAGTCTTCTTCACCTTTATTTACTACACCTGATACGGTCCTCTGTAGAGGATCAGTCTGCTTTACCTTTATTTACTACACCTGATACAGCTTTCTGTAGAGGATCAGTCTGCTTCACCTTTATTGGCAAAAAATGGAAGAATAGCTGAAAAATGCAAACAGGTGTATGCTGCTGGAGGACATGTGGTGGTGACGTCATCCGCTAAAGGATTCTGGGGAAGGCAGAGAGGACTCACCAGCAGAGACGAGCGGCATGCCAAATGTCAGCTGCTATTTTTCAATATATGTAAATCACAATACTTAATGAATAATTATTCTGAAACTCACAAAGTTCTTAAAATCATTAACTGTACCTTGTAATCTTAGGGGTTAGAAGTATCCATGAATATGCATGTTATGATTCTGATGACATACTGATTTTCATCCTACTTCATTACATCTCTCAGTCTGAGGGAGACTTACTGTAGCTTACATCTTCACCTCTCTCCTCTCTAACTCCAGCAGATCCTCTACAACACAACTGATTCTGAGAGAAACCACACACCACAACAAACACTGACTCACCAACAGCCATGAGCATAAAGAGCAGAGGAAGAGGAGGAGCCATTCTGAATGACTTCATCACAGCAGCCTGTAGGACATTTATAGTTAATGTCAAGTTAATTTCTGGAGCTTCATGAAGAAGTTAAATCCTTTTAATGCTGATAGCAGAATAAAGTCAGTGTTTGGCAGCAAAATGTATTATGTTATGTAGACAGCTGGTAAAGAGGTTCCGTTTGGGCATGTCTGAGCATTTATGATATGCAGGTTCCTCACAAGGTACAGTCTCTATTGAGCTACATGGGTTATCTATTTCATGTGGAGCTTGTTCTCCCCAAATCCCCCATACCAAAAATATTTTCACATGACACACATTGAATTCTGCTGAAACAAACTATGGAGGTATAAAGCTGTATATATAACATGTGTTGTCTGTCTGCAAACTGGCATTGTGGAATATTAGGAAAAAACACTCAGATTTGAAACTGGATACATCCTCCCTAAAAGAGTTGGACCTCAGTATCAATGACCTGCAGGATTCAGGAATGGACCCTGTCTTTGGACTGATGAGATCACACTGTGTATTGGAGATCTGCAGACAGGCTTTGTTTAATACTTGGAAAAAAATAAAAACAATATGTTTAGGAACAAGGATCATTTGGGATGTAAAAAAGAATTCCAAAGCAATTACATCCAGGATTCAGGAGTACAGCTACCAAAGCCAAAGTACTAAATTAATACTTAGCAAGAAAAATCCTTGATTAGAAATATAAATTAGAAAAATAAACATTTGGATCTCAGTAGCAATAACATCCAGGATTCAGGAGTGTGATTACTCTGTGCTAGACTAAGTAGTTCACTAAGTAGATGACCTGGAGATTTAAACACAATATACATTTCAGCACAAAATGTAGTGGGTTTTCTTGACTGCAGACAGACATTGTGGAATCTTAGTAAAAACCGAACTCTTTTGACAATGCTGCACAATATGTAGTGCTGTTTTGTCTGCAGACTGGTGTTGTGGAATCTCCTTAAAAGTTTCGAATAAAAAGTTCAAAAAAGTTTGAAATCTAGACACATCTTCCCCATCCCCAAAGAACTGGGCCTCAGTAACAATGACCTGCAGGATTCAGGAGTGGACCCTGTCTTTGGACTGATGAGATCACCCTGTAAACTGGAGATTCTCAGGTCAACAAGAATTACAAACTCAATTAACTATACAGCATGAACTTTTGTTGTTTTTCTCAAAAACGTTTTTTACAGATGGCTATGAGCAAGAATAATTGATTTGGAAGGTAACAAAAACAAATCCCCAAGTCCCCAAACGTCCTAGTCAAAATTTCAGATGGTTATAACAAAAATCTTTGATTAGGAACAAAGCAACAAAGACAGCTGTTAGCTGGACTAACTAGAGAGTCTTAGCCCAGGAAGAACGGCAAACTCAGCTGACAATTCTGCACAATATGTAGTGTTGTTGACCTGCAGACTGGCATTGTGGAATCCTAAGGTAAACATTTGTGGAAAAACTGAGAGAATTTTGAAGCTGGATACATCCTCCCTAAAAGAGTTGGAGCTCAGTAACAATGATGGACAGGATTCAGGAGTGGAGCTTGGTGTCTTTGGACTGATGAGATCACACTGTAAATTACTAGGTTTGTGTAATACTAGGAAAAATACCTGTATAAATCAAAATTTTAGATTTGTGAGGAAGAAGAATCATTGATTTGGAATGCAAAACAAAGAAAAAAGCCCCAAATTTCAAAGTCTTGGACAAATTTGGTTAGGAACAAACATATTTAATTAGGAATATATAAAATATTTTGATCTCAGTCACATTCAGGAGTGCTCCTTTTACCCTAACCTTACCCAAACACTTTCTTACCCTTACCTTTGCCCAAACCCTTACCTTAAGTTTAACCCTAGACTTTACTGTTTAAGTTAACATTACCCTGTCCTTAACCCTATATGTTTATCAAGTTTAACTTTAAGTGGTCATGTAACATACAAAGCTTTATCTTCTACAAAGTCTGAATGACTGAATGATCTGTTAATTAAATAGTCTCTGGATGTGAATGAGATTTATATCCTTCTGCATGTATATGTAGCTACCACTTCAGGTGGTTCAGTGGTTCTGTATTTAGTGGGTCTGTATGTCCTTATTGAAGCCAGTCTCTGTGGAAATGCAGCTCTGCTCACTCTCTTGATGAGGTGAGGCTGAGTGACATTTATGTAAGTGTTTCTCCTATAAACTGTGTTAAATTTATTAATTAATTATATTTTTTCTCCTCTAATAAGACTAGATATAAAATAATATTTATATAAAATAGAGTAGTATCTTTAGTTCTAGTACATATCTGTAACAGAATGTGATGACACATCTCATCCTCTAGAGGGCAGTGGAGTTCTGAGGTTTAGGAGATGTAGCTGTGACTAGGTGAGGGTGCTGTCCATGGTACAACTTTCAGGCCTGGAGAGCAGAACTTCAATTTCCACTGTGTTTATTTTACATGAGTAAAATGCTCACAAGTCAGTCAAATGCCATAAATGTGAAAGTTGATTGATCTGCATTTTATTTTGGAGTTGTACAGTGAAAACAAACTGGGTGCTGCTGTGAAACACCAAACAATAAGCAATATATGAATAATAAAATACATAAAAATATGCAGCTATGAATATTTGGAAACATCTCAACAAGAATAGATGTAAATCAGAATTACATTATAAATGACAATTTGCTATTTGTTAAAGCAGTTATAAAATTTGTCTATTTGCATGTTTAGGGAGGGAAATTTAAACTGAAATATTGATGTTATTGCCCCTTTAAAATAAGGAGAGGCATAATAACCAGAATAATTTGTTTTCTTTATTTCCAGGTATTTTAAAGACGTCTTTATTTTGACTAGAAAGATCTACGAAGTTCATCAGCCAATGAGGTGACTCAGTGTGGTCACGTGAAATAAAAATACAGCTGTGCACGTCTGTTATATAGAAGCTTCCACCCAGCATGTGGATGTAATGGGTAGATCGGGATGTATTTCAGAAGGAATTCAGCTCTTAGCATTTAATTCATTTATAGAGACGTTCTGCAGTAAATCATACAGATATGATGAAATTTAGAAATCACTCTTTCAGCCATTCATTATCTAAGCTGCTTGTCCTCCTGGGTTACAGGCGAGTCCATCACAAGGTTAGAACAGAGAAAAGCTTCAATACATTAGAATACTTAAGACTCAGTCTGAGACTCAAAACACACCAACAGTATATACAAAACTGATCTCTGTTGATGTCGTTCCGGTGGTTCAACGTTGTTTTCTTAAAGTCTAGAAGAAGATGACAAACACAGCATTAAGGCAGAGCCACACACATTCAGTTCATTCACAACAAATACCCATGTGTGTTTCTGAAAGTGTAGTGTGTATATTTATGCCACTACAGAAGCACATTAATATGCACTAATATCAAGGTTAGCTGGTATAAATTAGCTACTAGGGTTAGATCCTCTCTCTCTTTCAAAGAAGAAAGACGTGAAAAATATAAGAACTATTAGCATTTAATTCCTGATATCCACATGTGCTGTATACGACTACTTAACGTCACATGCGCAGCTGAATGTGAAACTTTAATCATTGGCATGTCTCACAATGTCAGACCTAGCCTGTTTGAATGCTTCTCAGTGATGATGAGTGTAAGCTCTCTGTGAGTGGCAAAGGAACCTGTCAGTCTTCGCTCAGCCTGCCTCTTACCTCGCCCCCTATAATTTGAAAGCCATAAACTGAATTACAGATAACAGATAACATGTATGACACTGATACTCTGGGCCGAGTTTTGATGAAGCTTAAGTTAGCTGGTTCTCATTTCCATTGCCTTAAATGATGCAGCAGTTATGTTCAGCTGCCTGTACTATGGATGTGCATGTAACTGCTGCGCTGTTTAAGTTGAAGTTTGACAGAGTTCATTACAGTTACATACCCAGGTGACCAGTTAAAAAGCAACAAGTGTAGTGGGATTGTAGACCATAAAGCTTGTAACTCACTGCCAGATTCTCATACTCATGAATACTGGATGCATCATTATCAGGAGGAGGGGCATTGGGTCCATAATTCTGCACAACACAGAGTTCCAGAACAACAGGTTATTTAAAGGAGCCACCACTGACTACTGTCTGGAATTCTGTAGGAGCTCACCTCATATATTGGGTTATCCGTATTTCCTTCCTGCCTTCTTTTCCTGCTTTTTTAAAATATAAATGTTGTTTTTTTAGGATAGACACTGTCATATTGTTATAACCTATATGTGATATACATGTCATTAATTTCAACCAACAATATAAATGACTTTTATTTACCTTATCCAAAAAAACACTGAGAGGAAAACCACAGTCCCACAAAGTCCAACTCCAACAGCTACATACAGAATCACAGAGTGGCTTGTTGGGAGATCTACACACGGGTATACACACACACACACACACACACCAATCATTTATGAGTTAATTAATTAACTATAAATCATATAATAGAAAACAGAAGATAATTCAAAAAGTGTTCCTCACTATTTAGATCCACCAGTACTGGATCTGATCTCTGAGCTCCATGCTTATTCTGAGCCTCACAGTAGTAGGATCCACTCTGTAAAGGACTGTAACTGTCTCCAGATCCTACAGGTGAGGATCCACCTTCTGTAAACCAGGTGTAGTTCTTCACAGGTGGGTTTGCATCACTGCTGCAGGTCAGAGTCACTAAACTCCCCTCCACTATTTTACCAGAGGGACTGATGGACACTGAGGCGTTCTTTGGAGAATCTAACATATAGGTGTAGATAGATAGATAGATAGATAGATAGATAGATAGATAGATAGATAGATAGATACTTTATTAAAAAATTATTAAATATAAATAATACTGTCAGCTATAGATAAACAAATTATCACAAAGAGACAAGAATATATTTAAAAAATCTATTCCGTGGAGCATAATAACTTTCATCAAGGTACCAGTCAGAAGCCCCATTTCAGATAACATATTAGTTGTTTTTAATCTGTTATCCAGATTAACTCTGCAGATGAGTATGCAGACCAGTATCCTGTAAGAATCGCATGGCTCTATCTGAAATGGACTCAAATCCAAATGTTCTTTAGAAGCCACATCCATTCATTGACTATAGTAGTGCAAAGCTCGCAGTCATTGAGCGTTGAAGCAGTGGAAAAACATTCTCTGCAGGGATTAATATAAGAGCCAGTTTTAGAAACTAACCAGTAATGCCAATTGTAATGTATGGTGAAAAGAAAATAACAAGCTAGGTCGTTTTCATGTTTTAACTGTGTATTATTCTGGAAGTTTTTAGCTATCCTTTATTCTTGCAGTAGCTTTCTGTTCAGGTGAGTTGGTCCCTGAAAAGACTGTAGTGGAAGGAGATGACAGGCCCGCATGGAACCCTGGCTGTAACCCAATAAAAGAGGTATTATGTGAACCAGGCCAAAATGCCCAACACCATATGCATGCAAGTTTCATAGATAATAGGGTTCATACTCACAGTAAACCTCTAGTAGCACCATGTTGGACTCAGAATCTCCTGGAAGAGGTAGACATCTGTACCCTCCACTGTGACCAGTGTTGACGTTCTTGATTTCATATGTTTGTCCTGTTTCATTTCTGATGGTTTTGGATTGTCTTTCGGGTCCCTCATAACGTCCGTCTGTCTTATACCAAATGTAGCTCTCCACAGGTGGGTTTCCATCAGTGCTGCAGGTTAGCGTGACTGAACTGCCCTCCACTATTTCTCCAGAAGGACTGATGGACACTGAGGGTTTTCCAGTGTTCTGTTGTAACAGTGTTACAGTAGGGTTGGTTGACTCACTAACAATCATGAGCAGGAAGGTCACAGGAAGAGGAGAACCCATTCTGGTGGAAATGATCCCTGTAATATTATAATAACAGCTGCTGAAAGATCTTTGAATAACTGTCACAGTTTCATAATTGTTGGCATTTAATAATAAAAAAAAAAATTAACTCCATCCAAACCCTAGGGTCCCAAAATGCTTTGCTGCATGAATTGTAATTTATAAAAGCTTCTAATGTAGCGTAGACAAACAGACATTCAATGCTAGGCATACTATATTAAAAAGTCTATATTTTAATACAAGAAAGTTTTTCTTTTCACCAGTGAAATTATACATGCAGTTTTACCAGCATACTGAGATCTTTTTTCCACGACAGCACACAAAGTCAAAAGATGTAAGTTAAAGAGAGCCTTCTAACGGAGCTAAATCGAGATAAGGGTGTGGTGACAGGAACTGCAGCAGAATAAAGCAGCTTTGAAGTGCATTGCTTGCAGTAGACATTCGTGCAGTCACACTTAAAAGCTCACTGACCTTCATATTTCTCACCGTTTATATTCAGTTCATTCATTTTTAAAACTTTCTTATTGCCAAATAATGATAACAGTAAAGCTACATTTTTATTTGCAGGGTGATTATTTATATCTCTTATAATGGAAATATCTATGTCTGCAGCTCGTTTGCAGCTCAAACCACAGAGCTATAGTTGGCAACCCTGTTGTTGTTTTTTCTTAATTTATTTTAAAAAGCACATATAACTGTGTTCAGGTTCTCAAATGTTTCTTGGTTAAGGGCCACAGAATTCTGTAATCCTGTAATTCTGTTATTTTGGTTTATGTTTTTTTGTGCAATAAATATTCTTACTTTTATAATCAGGCCATTGAGAACAAATTTATTTAGAATTATATAACTGCCTTGTAGGTACTTGTACGGGGGAGGGAGACGAGGATAGGGGAGATTGTAATTTTTTTTTTAATTACTTAAAAATGAAACAGGTGAAAACTTAAAATATCAAAAACAAAAAAACTGAAATTAATATAATTATTTTTGTAGTGTATATCTTTAGCTACAGCAGCAGCATTAATTTTCATTAAAATAGTAATATAACTTGTTCATTATGCAGTTTTAGGAGATACTATCTAAGCATATTATTTCTTAAATTATATCTAAACACATTATTTCTCTACCTTCTTGAGTCTGAAACAATAAATAATAGAGTAGAAATGGAAACTGAGCTCTGTCAAATTAATTTGCTTTTCAGATCAACTAAACCACAAAAGCAGCACAAGAGACAGACACACGTTGTCACCTTTCACCACAAATGCAGCACATTTCAGAGAATCAGACTGCAACAGGAAGCTTATCTGTCTTGAAATAGCCTCTTGCTCTTTTCAAAACTCTCTTCAGCCAGTTATAATGTAGCAACATGTACACTGACAGTGTCTCATTATAATAAAGTGTATTTTAGTTCATATCTTTGAAATGAAACAGTAGTGTGTGCGGTGGTCCAAACTTTGATGTTTCACATTTTAGGAGTTTCTATGATGGAATGCACACGTACCTACATATCTGTTTTATTTAATACACTTAATACTGGTACATACTACATTAATCTATAAATCATTCTGCAAAACTGGGTCAGTTCCTGTAGTCAAAGCTGAAAACACATTTTATATTTTTGGTCAATTTCTTTCTGCTTTGAGTAAACCTATGAACGAATTATGGGAATTTTATTAAAACTAATGATTTAACGCCATTATTTTTTATGGGTACCAAAACAGTCATAACACACATTTTAGTAGTAAACTTTTCAGTAGTGACTTTTTCAGTAGTGACAATTTTGCCTTAAAATCGCTATCCAGTGCACAAATATGCACAACTGTTGTACACACATGGATCATATTTTTATTAAAACAGACATAAAAATGATTTAAAAAAACTTAAATCTAAAAAATTTTAAAGGAAATAAAATAAATCTATTTTTAAAAATAACAATTGCAATAATTATTCATTAAGTAAAAACTTTTAATATTTTTTTTACTACTTTAACCATATAAGATACGGTTATATATTAAGACATATATATTAAGTTATTACTATCTCTATAAATGTCTTGACTTTAAACACTTTTCCTTATAAATATCTAGCATCTGAATAATTAATAGTTTTATTAAAAATGATTTTTTTTTCTTTGGGACCTCAGTTTGAAAGCGATGCCTGGAGGGTCACCCACCCTAACGTGTGTGTGTGTATGTGTGTGTGTGTGTGTGTGTGTGTGTGTGTGTGTGTGTGTGTGTGTGTGTGTGTGTGTGTCCATCCACACACTGTGAACCAAAACCATTTTCTCATATATTCTACAACTATAATACTTTATATAATACTGGTATACATTAGTGGTATTACTATCAATTTGTATATCAAATTATCAGTGACAGGGTGACATCAAATGACAGACAATGGAAAACATCTTAACACCAAGGTTATGCAGTTGGCACTGGGGCGAGTATGAAGGGGACCAAATCAAAGTTAAGTACAAAATACACACAGAAGTGTGTCTCTGAAATTTTAAATCCACAGCAAAGAAACAAAGCAGCCACTGCAGAAGAGCTTCACATGTGTGTTTATTATGTGGGCTTGGAAGTGTGAAATTTGGGCCTTGTTGGAAAAGAGTCACAAAAAGCATGCAGTGTCCAAATTCGTCTGTAAGACCAAAGTAGACAAGCTTTAATGTCCATTTAGAACTTGACTGAGGACTAGTTGTGACTATAACAGATCTCAATAAAAAATATACATTAAAAGATCCTTTCTTACCTGATGGTATATCATCAACACAGTGCTAACATCAAATCAGACATCAGAAGAAGGAGCTTAGAGGCCAAAGCGCATGTGGTTAAGTGCACACTGATCCTTCACCCAGATGTAGGCTGGGCTGTGAAACCTCCTGCACTCGTACATAAAAACTAACTGACCTGCTGCCTTGTTCATAGTCACTGTGTGTTTATTCTTTTTCATAATTTACTTTTTGTTCAAGTAAAAATACATTAATAAGACTGATTTTTCACTTGCACTGTGATTAGTTTTAAACAATGTCTGCTGAACTATATTTAATCAGTTATAGCAGCTCTCATTTGCAGCTTTGCAGCATAAACCACAGAGTGATAAGCGCTACGTGGGTGTGTAGCAGGCTGGCCTGGCAGAACATTGCATGCTGCATATTGATCACACTGTATATATAAAGAACTCTATACCAGTCACCCTTATGCTGAATCTGTAATGGATCTGAATGAAAGCTTTACTATCGCAGACTCAGAATCAGCAATAAATGATGATAAATTTAGACTGATATGATCGAGTATGTGAATACCTGGCCATCACACATAATTCGCATTTACAATAAAGTAATTCTAAACAGTTTTTTGACTATTGAAGTAAATGTAGAATGTAGTAAAACATGTAAAACCAGAACTGAACAGTGTTCTCTGGCTTATTAATGGCATCCCAAAGAAATATATACTTTACTACTATATTCTGATCAGTAACTGTAACTCCCAATGCCACTGCTCCCCTCCATATAAGTGGGCTTATTACCAGGTTTTCACAGCATGTTGATTCACACCAATGATGCTTTGCTCACATTAGTGATGGGCTATAGTGAGCATCCATGTCAGAAACTGTTTTAAGATTGTGGTAGTCGTATTCGCTACCCCGTGCTCAAAGAATCAACTCGATCAGTCAGCCTTAGGAATGTAGAAAAACACTCTTTAATCCTGCAGTGAATTAACGCCGGCGGAAGGTTTCAGAACTGCGTCTGACAAGAACCTTGCCGTACGGTGTCATGGTTACATTTTTATATACCACAGATACATAATGAACGTGTGCTACGTGACTTTCACACATTGACCAGGCTGGCCTTTGATGTCCATTTGCCCAAAACGCGCTGCTTTCCGTAGCTTTTGATGTCCTGTGTTGATTGCTGATCTTCTGAGCCCCCTGTGATGAGGCTGGTGTGAAGTTGATAGAACCCGTTGTTTCCCAGTAACGAAGTCACCATTTGTCTGCTCCTATCCCCCAAATGGTAGCATATGCAAGAACATGTGGTAAAACAAAACTAATGAAATAGAAAATATAAACCAGAAAAAAATCCCCCACAAGATACATCACTTCATTAAGGTACATCACTTGGTACTCCTCCTTAGTTTGAGTCTGTGACTCAATGACGTTTTTTAAGTTTAGATTAAAATATTTCACATGGACATGTATTTATTTTGTTATGTGTTTGTTTGTTTGGGGTTTTTGGTTGTTTGTTTGTTTATTCCTAACTCTGAATTTTAATCTTCACTGTTATCTTATGATCTTGGCTGATAATTATAAGTCTATAATTACATTTACTGTTATTGTCTGATCCCAACTTCAGCTAACAAAAACACCCGTTACCTGTTTACTGTAGTGTGGATGGAAACCTGAGCAAAGAGTTCCAGCCATGGGGGTGAATGGTGAGTTGCAGTTTTGTTAAGAGCAGGTTCTTTATTGCTGACAAAGTGAAAGTGAAACTGGGGCTCAGCAATGGTCACGTGTTTACAGATAATCTCTGCCCTATGAAGAACTGAGAATTTCCCCTGAAGGTGACCTTACTCACTTTCAGTACAGATTCTGAAATCTAGACATTGATTCTACAGAGCTAGTACTAATAGTCCACTTGCTGTAAGTTGTCTGTGTTGACTATCTAGCAAGCTCCCAACCAATGTTGGGAAATGGGTTGATTCTGTGGGTGTATATTATTTATGGTACGTAGGGTTTCTTCAGTTCAAGGCTGATATCCTGCACTTTCTTTCTTCAAAGGCACGTTAATACATCAGGCATCGATTAGACAGCAGTTTACATGATATTATATTATATTTTTATATATAATTTCTATAACAAACTTGATGTTTTCAAGCTAATTAAACAATAGTGATTAATAATAAATAAATGAATACATGAATAAATAAACAAACCAACCACCTGTCCTGCTGGACCCACCAGAACACAGTTCAACACTATGGTTCTAAAAGGAAAGAACCTCCTCACTGAGAAAAGATCAGATGTGTGGAATGAGCTTAATATCATTGTTGAGGCTTCTTTGTGATTTGGTTATTAATATATTTCTGTCTCCCGAATGGTCTATGCAGAGTTCATCACAACGTCTGCTGCTGAGTACCTCATTCTCTCCACTCTAATACTCAGGAGAACGGGATAGAAGGTCCAGAGCTGTCTGTGTGCCATCAGGAAAACAGGAATGGACAGTCTGTGGTGGGGATACACGAAAGAATGAAGCAGAGGAGAGAAAAATGGACCTAGTGTGAACAGAAGTTCTGCACTCCAGACATTAACATAACACCATGGACAGCACCCTCACCTATTCTACCCTCTCACCTGCCCTCTAGAGGATGAGATGTGTAATCATAGACATATTATATTATACCGTATAATACTATATTACTAAGTTTAATAATACTACATGTATATTCTGTATACTATAATATATTATATACTATATACTGGCTGCAAATTGACAAAAATAACACCCACACAATAACTCTGCATCCAGATACACAGCAACACATAAAACATGTGCACACATGTTAAACTAATAAACAACAACAGTAAACAACAAAACTACCTTGCCTGCCATGAGCATCTGCGTATTGCTGTCTGCATATCCACACCTGCAGAGTCTCTCAGAGCCAGAACCAGCATCAGCCTGTATCAGGTCACTACAATATATACACCGACATGCCACTTTATTAAAAGCATTGTCTTGGTCCTTACACATTTTAAAACACCTCAGAGTCACTGCTGGTGCACTACTACTAGAGTGGACAGTCAGTCCACACCAGCACCACACACTAACACACCACCACCACGTCAGTGCCGAAAATGATACACTACACACATAATAGCTGTTCTGTGGTGGTCTTGTGAGGGTCTTGTGGGGGTCATGACCATTAAAGAACAGGGTAATACAGTATACAGTGTAACAGATGGACTACAGCCTGGAACTGTAGAACTACAGAGTGTCCTATATGGTTAGAGAAGTTGATTAAATGGACAGTGAGTGTAGATACAAGAAGGTGGTTTTTATTAAGGTGACTATGTATACTGTATACAATATTTTTGCTGTATGGCTCCCTCTAGTGGTTTTCATTTTCATTATCAGTAACTGTTTCTTTTCATTTCTTAAAAATGTTCTTAGCGAATCCAGAAACTATATTTGTAATGTAGTACTGAAGAGCTAGATACTCTATATCATTGCAGGTCCTCCAAGCAGAGCATGTTTAGCTGATGGGACGTGACAAGGCAGACTGGGTGTATTGTTGACTGCTCTGTTCGTATAGATTTTGAAACTGTGGTTTCAATCAGGAAGTTCAACTTCAGTCCACTAATGCAATATATGACATCGAAGCTGGAAGAAACAGGAACTCGCCCACCCTCAGAAGCGGATGTCACTGTTTTAACGTGCTCTCTGTCCTCCTCTTCTCAGTTCACTGGAGATCCACACAATAGATGAGCTGTGAAGGAGCCCAATGAGGAGCTTCATTGTCACCATCTTCTTCCTCCTCTCAGGTCAGTACACTATTCAGCTGCTCTCTACACAGATTCAGGTCACATTTATTTACATGTATTTTATTTAAGTAACTTTAGATTATTAGAAATAATGTATTTACTGAGGCAGCAAAGTTGTTCATGAATGGCATGATTTTACCTTAATACTATTTGCCAAACCAGCCAGACATTACGTAAGCTGACTGAGAGGGTATAAAAGCAAGCCCTGAAATAAATCTGTTTAAATGTTCAGATTTAGTGCTATGACAGGATTTCGAAAGGTTCAGTGTCTCCAGTGCTACAGGAATTTGTGTGTGAAGTTACACATCGCTCGACTAGGCCCAGTATAAGGCGATTTGCACAATAACATTAAGGAAAGGGGCTTTGGGCCAGTTTGCTTTGTCCTTCCATGCATCACATTGATTGGAACCCTCTTCCAGTTGATGTAAGGAGGCTTAAAACTGTTTGGTTTACATTATTGAAAACCCAGATTGGCCAGCATGATGTGTAATGATGTCATATGTGTTGTGTTTAATGTACTCGTGTGTGGTTTTTTTGATTACTCAGCTGTGTGTTGTAATGTGTTTGTGTGATTCTCTGTTTGTCTAAAAAGGAAAGTTGTTTTTACGTAACATCAACCTGCCCAGTGACTGCAGATGAAAATTAGCCTGATGTCCAAATCTGGCTCAATTGCATTATGGAATACTGATTCTAATTAATGTGCATGGTCCTTGATAATTTAATCAAATGATGCAAATGCATATGACACTCGTTACATCACATGTCACAAAGCAGCTTCATAGTGTCACATGGGGTCAAGACGAGGAGGCAGGATCTATGCGCAAGTATTTAATACAGAACAAATAAACTAAAGAAAAAACTAAAAAAAACTAACAAAAACCTGAAAAAACAACTTGGAACAGGGTTACAAAAACAACAGACATGGGGACAAAACACCAAGTAAGAACAAAGAGAACCACAGGGAGTATAAAACAACAAGGACTAACAAGGAACACCTGGGAGGGGGTGGGAAGGGCTACAAACTAAGGACAGGTGAAGGGCCTGACAAGAGGGAGGAGACAGGAGGAGCAAAAAACAAAACAAACAAAAGCACATGGAACAGGACAACAAAAGGTATATGGAAACAGAAAACCAGGGAAAACAGACAAACAGGGGCAAGACGAGACAGGGTGTGATACATAGACAATAAAAGAGGAGGATGGGAATACATATGTCTGTGCATGAAGCAATAATTACACAGTAATATGTGAAATGATTTTCATATTAGAAGTGTCTCTGTCCTCTCGTTTAGCAGCGGTGAGCAGCATGGTACATGACGAGATCCGAGAGACAGGAACAGAGGGTAACATGGCTGTTATCAGATGTCCTTATACTGAAGGATATGAAGGTTATTCCAAGTATTTCTGTAAGGGATTCCATAAAACCTGTGAGACACTGATTAAAAGTAATGGGAAGGACGTGTGGACATACAAAGGAAGAATCTCTCTGGAGGACCACACTGAGAGGAAGATGTTTGTAGTGACCATCAGGAACCTCAGTATGGAGGATACAGGAAAATACGGCTGTGGAATCGAGAAACTAGGACAGGATCCTTTTACTATGGTCCATCTGACTGTGACTCGGGGTATGTGCTGTTTAATAAGCCTTTCAGTTTATGGGATTACGTTGTGGGTTCACTGTGGTGGTGATGAAGGTCTGAACCTTTTGATTTCTCTCTATTAGCTCCTAAACCACCAAAACCAATCCAATCAACCACCTATTTTACCACAGTCACCATCAATACATCAAAAGGTAAGCTGCTCCTTCTCTATCTACTCAGATGTCTGAATGTCCTACTAACAATAAGACACAATGACTCAATCACTTCCTCTATAACTTTTACCTTCAGCTCACAATTTATAGGAAGGTAGCTTGTGGTGGGTTAAAGCTTCCAGAAGAACATGCAGTGTTTGCACAGCAAAAGCTTGTTGCTAGACAGTAGCTAAGGTGTTGCTATATATACGAGGTCATTGCTAAGGTGGTGCTAGTTGGTTGCTAAGGTATCCCAGGTGGTTGCTATGGTACCCATTGTGGTTGTTATGCAGTTGCTATCTGGTGAGCGGTGAGCGGTGTTACCAGTGCTAGGCTATCATTCCTGTAGTGCTAGTACAGAGACAGAAGAATTGCACCATATCAGACACTGTCTGTGTAAAAGAGTCCTTAGAGCTGTAACTGCAGTGTGAGTCTCCCACACCAGACATGCACCATCCTCTTTTTAGCTCTGTGTAATCTGAAATGAGTTCTTTCTGTCTGGTTTGGTCAATGAAGTTTTCTACAGTAACATCAGTTCAGCTGTGCTGTGTATGTGACAGTGCTGCTTCATGTTAGCCAACTGCTAAAATCAATTAGCCTGTAACGCTAGCTTTATCATTTTCTTCTTTCACCCAACACTACAGCATCAAATTCACTCTAGTTTAAACCAGCTGCAATAGCTCATGTCTTCCTTTCACTGTTGTTGTGTATGAATGCACTGATACTAAACCATGACTTTGTGAGTGCAGGTTTAATAAATAATAAGCTGATTTTAACACTCTTTGTTTTGATGTATAGGTCGGAATGTGTCACTGACCATCTCCACTGCTAAACCTTATTTAGTCACAAACTTCCTCAGCCATACCAGTCCATCTGAAACAGGTCTGGATCCACAGTATAAACTACTTTACATTTAAGTAGAATAATAATAATCAAAATAATAATAAAAACAATAATGGATTTTAAACCTGTGATATCTCATATACTCATAATCAGTAAATGCATATGTAGCAGACTTGAGATGGTTGAAACCAAGCACGCGCACGGGAACTGGAGGTCTGAAAGTTTATTCTGCACAAAAGTAGCATGGGGACAGTTGTAAGCACATGCAGCCGAAACAGCTCTCTCCCACTCCCCGTAAAGCATCCACAATGCTTCTGACCATATTCACAAAGCATGTGCAATAAATTTATACAATATATAAAACAAATTGAGGTAGATACAATCACATGTTAAGAACAATCAAAGATAAAAAAAAAAACTGTTTACAATGCTTAAAGTACTGCAGATTATCGCTACAGCTACTCTTAACACTATAGCTTGGTTTTAGCCCAAGCACTGTATACAACAAGGCCACAAGGTGGCGCCTGGGCGACATGGAGCACAAAAAAAACCAACGACTTCAAAGTGCATTGTGACCGTATAGCAACTTAACTAACACATAAAATCCAACAGATCTCAAAATACTTCATTTAAACTCATTTACAAACACACAAGACATGGACATACCTGCACAAAAGTAGCATGGGGACAATAGTAAGCACATGCAGCCGAAACAGCTCTCTCCCACTCCTTATTGATAGCCAAAACGTGACTGAGCTAAACATCATCAAAGTTCCATTCAAATTCAGCATAAAATAATCACACATCGGTTAAACACACTGTGTCTCTAAGCTTTACATTATGTGTGTAGTTTGAGTAAAATTCATGGCTTTTATAGGTGTTTTAAGGCATTTTAGAAAGAGAGCTATTTAGTACGTCTTACCCGTAAAGCATCCACAATGCTTCTGACAAAACTGGGCAAAACCGCCACATGCGCTTACTTTGGGTGTCACAATAATTAAGGTCCCAGCTACAACACATGGGAGGACCCAAAGCCATAAGAACAGAAGTCTGGCCATTCAACTATTAATTTCAAACACATAAGAACATCAATTAAAAATCCAAAATAAAGTTTTGTGAAGTTCACATTACAAATATTCCTAAATATTTAGGAATTATAGCAGCAAAACAAATAAAACAAGGAAAAGTAAATAATAAACAAAGTAATAATACCTCAGCTACACATACACTATTCAGTTATAAGAGTAATAATAAGAATCATACATTTAAAGACATGTTCACATCTGACTGTATGGTGCCTGATCTGTGTTTGTTTCTACTTGATGTTCCACCAATCCAGCTCACACCGGCCTTAATCTGTCTGTCCTCATACTGAGTATAAGTGCTGCACTGCTGGTGTTTGTTGGCGCGTCTCTGCTTATATACAGACGAAAGAGGATCAGCTCAGGCAGTTCAGGCTCAGGTAACAAAATACACGTACATACAAATACTCAAGAGAAGCACAGACTCATCCTAACCCTTGTACTATCTTGTGTGGATGTTTTTTTCAGTCGACCGTCACCAACCAGAGAGGCCAGTCACAGGAAGTGCTGAGGTAGGTGAAAGGGCTTCACAATAACTAAACATATCTATATCTTCCACTATATTAAACATACTAGTCATACAGCCTCACTTTAGAGCTGTTCAGTTACTGACTATAGCAGTGTATCAGACACAGCTGTGTTGTTGGAGGTTTTACCTTGCTGTTATGAACCACCACCCAAATAAACCCAACCAAGGACAACTCTATGGTCAGAAGATGACCACTGATCATGGAATGGAACCTGATCAGGAATAAATATGTACTCGTATTTGTTTGGGTGCCTAAGAATATTGCATGAACCCTGCATGGTGAGTTCTCTTAAACTTTTACTCTTGTTATTGTTATAGGATGGACCTGATTATGAAAATGATCCACCTGAAAACTACAGTCCAGTGACAAGTAATCAGGATTACCAGAACATCAACACCAACCAATCAGATTCAGTCTACCAGGGTCTAAACCCCAACACCAACCAATCAGATTCAGTCTACCAGAGTCTAAACCCCAACACCAGTCAATCAGATTCACTCTACCAGAGTCTAAACCCCAACACCAACCAATCAGATTCACTCTACCAGAGTCTAAACCCCAACACCAGCCAATCAGATTCACTCTACCAGAGTCTAAACCCCAATATCAACCAATCAGATTCACTCTACCAGAGTCTAAACCCCAACATCAGCCAGTCAGATTAAGGCTACCAGAGTCTAAACCCTACATCACACAATCAGATTCAGTCTACCAGAGTCTAACTGGACTGTTTAAAGGCTGTGGTGATGTTTCTGTACTGTTCTTTAGTAAAACAGTAGTTCTATCTTATTGAATCCACAAACTCATGTAGCAAAGAAACCAACATTAGCACTGTTTTGTGGCTGCAAAGCTTGCTCATCATTTAACTCCCAAAAACTAACTTCCAGGCTTTAAAAGTTCATGTTTCTGTCTGTGTATTTAAATCTTCTGCTAAATTATCTGAAAATCATAACTTCTTTTGTTTAAATGTACGTGTTCACTCTCTGGTACATTCAGTAATTTTCTAGGCCTGTTGTGATTTACCCTAATGAAGAATGTATATACTTTGTAGTTTATTGTTAATTAAACATGTTTTATATGCAGTATGTATTATTTTTATTTATTTATTTATTGTTTATTCTTTACAGACCTATAAGTTCTACATATCTATCAGTGTGATATACAAACTGCAAATTCCTAGGTAATTACTCTAGGTCACATGAAGGAAAATTCAAAAGTGTTCTATACTAAAATGCCTGTCAGGTTCTAGATATTAATGGTAAAACAGATAATAAGAGATAATAAGAGAACTGGGTAGAGGGGTTAAAATCTTTGTGCATGATTTTACACCGTAGTACATTCCAGGATCTTGGATGTGTTTTTGGGGCCCCTTCCTGCTTAAACACATGGAACTATATTTGAGATTTAGTGTGAATATGTTTGTACTGACAAAATAATGATGGTTTATTTCAATGCTATTTTAATTATCAAAAATATGGGAACATATTAGCCATATTATCATAATTTAGTTAGACTGTCAGAATGTTATTTAACCCAAAATAAATATTAATAATATGAATAATGCTTAATATTGTTCCTTGAACTTAGTAAATATCTAGAACCTGTTTAACCTGTATTTCATTGAATTTAGTTTAACTGTTTTCATTATGTTACATACATATTTAAATCTTTTCATTATGTTACTTAAAGTGATTATCTAGATCATGCCTCCTTAAATATCTAGAAATGACTGTAGAAGAAAGTGTTCCCACATTTTAAACATGGTTCTTGTTAATAGGTAAAGGTTCTCAGGATTGCTGACATAATAAACTGGCTTTCTAGCTTTAGCAGGTAATTAGACTGGATGGATACGTCCAATGAGACGGATGCAGAATACGCTGGGGAAACCGAGAAGGAGATCACTGTAGGAGGAGCTCTAACACTCTCTAGTGAGCAGTCATATGTAGAGAGATGCGCAGAGACCTACATAGTCAGGGTCATTATGACCCCGCCCCCATCACGCTACCCACTCCACCTCTGTTTGTGTGGAAGGTTCAGCATATTGATTGGTCCACAGTTATTAGAAAGAAGTGAAAGTACAATCTTCTGACAGGCAGCAAACCCTGATACAGACCTAACACAGAACTGAGACATGTTGATCATAGGGGATACAGCAGACGCCTCACTGTTTAGTCAAATAATATTTTTGCCCATGTGCAAAAAGTCTGGGGCATTTTTCTCACAGAGCCGTTTCACAAATTTACAGAATGTGTGAAGTTAAACCTCAAAAAACAGCAAACGGTGGTAAGAGGAAGTCGCCATCACCATGGCAACAGCCATATAATTAGCTTATGTAGCAGTGCTGGAGTCATGTGTGTTGTTAGCCCTTTAGACAATGCAAGAGTGTACAGTAGAAACCAGCATCTACAGTATCTTACAGACAAAACAACTGACCTGCTATTTAAATACACTGCATTTATATTTAAACTGATATGAGTGTGGATGAAAGATGAAATTTAGGTGAGAGATGTGGAAGGCACCCAGTTTCAAAGCATGTTTATGGGACATATCAATTTACATCTTACACATTAGCCCTACTCATCCATTCAGGCTAGTCCTAGTATCCAGTCCTGAAGAGAGATACTTTCTTACAACCTGTATCCAATAATCTGCCATGCCCCTTATAGAACCTAGCAGGGGCTAAACCCAACAGTGGGTTAATCGAGCAGGGGCTAAAGCTAGCAGTGGCTAAACCAAGCAGGGGCTAAACCCAACAGTGGGTTGATCTAGCAGGGGCTAAAGCTAGCAGTGTGTGAATCTAGCAGGGGCTAAAGCTAGCAGTGTGTAAATCTAGCAGGGGCTAAAGCTAGCAGTGTGTAAATCTAGCAGGGGCTAAAGCTAGCAGTGTGTAAATCTAGCAGGGGCTAAAGCCAACAGTGTGTAAGTCTAGCAGGGGCTAAAGCTAGCAGTGTGTAAATCTAGCAGGGGCTAAAGCCAACAGTGTGTAAATCTAGCAGGGGCTAAAGCCAACAGTGTGTAAGTCTAGCAGGGACTAAAGCCAACAGTGAGTTAATCTAGCAGGGGCTAAAGCTAACAGTGGGTTAATCTAGCAGGGGCTATAGCTAGCAGTGTGTAAATCTAGCAGGGACTATAGCTAGCAGTGTGTAAATCTAGCAGGGGCTAAAGCCAACAGTTGGTTAATCTATCAGGGCCTATGCTAGCAGTGGCTAAATCAAGTATGGGCTAAAGCCAACAGTGGGTTTATCTAGCAGGGACTAAAACTGCACTGAATAAATCGTGCAGGGGCTAAAGCCAGCAGTGTGTAAATTTAGCTAGTGGTTACAGCTAGCTATGGGTAAATCCAGCAGTGGCTAAATCTAGCAGATGTTAACGCTAGAAGTGTGTAACTGTAGCTGGGGCTACACCTAGCAGTGGATAAATCTAGCAGGGGCTACAGCTATCAGTAGGTAAATATAGCATGGGATAAAGCTAGCAGTGAATCAAGCAGTGGGTTAAAGATAGCAATTGGTAAATCTGGCCAGTGCTAAAGCTAGAAGTAGGGATTTCTACCAGGTATTTAAGATGGGAGTGGGTAAATCTGCTAAAGGCTAAAACTAGCAGTGGGTATATCCAACATGGTTTAAAGCTAGCAGTGGGTAAATGTAGCCAGGACAAAAGCTAACATTAAGTCTATCACAGGTTAAAGGTAAAGCTAGTAGTATGCTAATTAAGCAGGCAGTAAAACTAACACTGTTGAAATCTAGCAGGGCCTAAAACTAGTTGTGTGTTAATCAAACATGGGCTAAATCTAGCAGTGGGTAAATCTTGAAAGGGTTAAAGCTAGCAATGGGTAAACCAAGCAGGCACTAAAGCCATCTACCTAGCACTATAGCCCCAACATGGATTAAAGCTAGCAGTAGGTAAATCTAGCACAGGTTAAAGATAGCAGTAGGTTAATCTGGCAGAATTTAAAGGTAGCAAGGCTGTAAAACTAGCAGGGGGAATCTAGATCTGCGTGAATCTAGCTGAACTTAATGCTAGCAGTAGCTAAATCGAGCTAGGGGTAAAGCTAGTAGTATGTTAATTTAGCAGAGGCTAATGCTAACATTGTTGAAATCTAGCAGGGGCTACAGCCAGCAAACCACAGAAATGAGCCAGGAACTGACACCTCTGTCACATGATTCTCTGGGTTAATGACAAACTCTGCCACACTGCATGATCACATCAGGCTCACTCTGATGTTGGAGTCTGTAAGTGCATCAGTGAGTAGACAAGCAGCTTCTTTTCAGGCTGTAAACTAAGACTAAGTTTATCCTGATTCAGGATCAGTGCTGCACTCTAATAACTGCTGTACCTGTTAGATAGCGACAGTCAAACTGATCTCAGATCATCCTTTACCCAGGACGACTCATTACTAAAGAGGAAGGGGCTGACCGGTTGCTAAGATGTGTGGTTTCAACCACAGACCAAAAGTAGGTGTGGATAGCAAGTATAAGGCAATCAAGAGAGAGCGTGTTTGGTCCTCTGTCACATGAGGAAGTCCTGAAGTGTCCTGTATGAGACGCTGCTTTGTCATGTGTAAACGGACCTGTTAGATGTTCTAAACATGACCATCATCTGGATCATTATCTTCATTCTTCCTCCTGGTGAGTTTTATCTCTCACATATGTGTTTAAGACGATCTTCTACAAACTCAGAAACACGCAGTGTGTTAGATCAATGTCTGATAAAGAACAGACTCGTTCCTTCTCTCTCTCTGTTTATCTCTCTCACCATCTTAGTAAGACGTGTCTGTGTAGCGTTTCAGTGACTCGTATTCTACAGCCCACTTTATCAGACTGAACAGTCTGGAGGAAGAAGATGTCAGAGCTCAGAGTCTGTTTACTACACCCGTACACTCCATCTTGTTCTTCGTTCAAGATGGCGCCGAGTACGGCTGCTGTGTCGCGAGCTCCCTTCACTCTTTTTAGTTTTTTTGTTGTTTGTATCTACTTTTGCACGAAATGCTGTCGGCTCCATTGTAAATGACAGACAAACACTTTTAGAAATTAGATCGGCGATCGCTCATCGGAAACCAGACTTCGAGTTTCTTAACGCTAATCCTTTGTTTGGGACCACCGATGAGCTCCCATTCATTTGGGCCGGCCGGCCGAGGAAACGCCGCAGACGCCTGAAGACACCGGCGTCCTGGTCAGGCTGAGACGGCGTGCCAACCGCCCCCCACTACCCACCATTCTTCTTGCCAATGTACAGTCACTGGACAACAGAATCAGTGAACTCAGGGCACGGATTCAAGATTCAAGATTCAAAGCTTTATTGTCATATGCACAGTAAGGAAACTAGTTTCCCTGTACAATGAAATTCTTACTTTGCTGCCCACACTGGATGTCATAGAATAAAAAGTATAAATATAAAATATAAAATAAAATATAAAATATAAAATATACGGATCTCGTTCCAGCGAGAAACACGGGACTGCTGTATACTCTGTCTCACAGAGACCTGGTTATCGCCGGGGATTCCGAACGATGTCATCAAGCCTACCGGGTTCTCCGTGCACCGCGCGGACAGAACAACGGACCTCTCCGGGAGGAGTAAAGGTGGAGGTGTATGTTTTATGATCAGTGCTTGGTGTGATCGGAGGAATGTACACTTCATCAAGTCTTTTTGCTCTCCGGACATAGAATATCTCATCATCTCGTGTAGACCGGGGTGGCTGCCGAGGGAGATTTCGGGGGTAAATGCCACCGCCGTGTACATTCCCCCGCAGGCTGATACGGACCTGGCGCTCGGGAAACTGCACGAGGCTGTTAACAGGCAGGAGAGCGCGCGCCCGGAGGCCGCCTGTATTGTTGTCGGGGACTTTAACAAAGCGAACTTCCGGAAAGTTGCACCTAAGTTCGTCCAACATGTCTCATGCAGCACGAGAGGATCAGCACGCTGGATCACTGCTACACCCCTTTCCGCGATGCGTACAAGCCCCTCCCCCGACCTCCGTTTGGCAAATCAGATCACTCCTCCATTCTGCTCCTGCCCACCTATAGGCAGAAGCTGAAACAGGCACCGCCCACTATCAGGGAGGTCCACCTCTAGTCAGACCAATCAGACTCCATGCTGCAGGACTGTTTTAATCACGTGGACTGGGAGATGTTCCGGGAGGCGTTAAACAACAACCTGGACGAGTACACAGACTCTGTGACTGGATTCATTAGAAAGTGCATAGAGGATGTTGTTCCCACTAAACCAGTCCGGGTTTACCCCAACCAGAAACCCTGGCTGAACTGTGAAGTTCGTGCAGCTCTGAACGCACGAACCGCTGCTTTTAAATCCGGACACCTCCTCACTACCTGCCACCCTGGACCCACTGCAGTTCGCCTACCGACAGAACAGATCCACTGATGATGCAGTAGCCCTGACACTGCACACTGCCCTCTCCCACCTGGACAAAAAGAACTCGTATGTGAGAATGCTGTTTGTGGACTCAGCATTCAACACCATCGTCTCGTTGAGACTCGACATCAAGCTGAAGGATCTGGGTCTGAACAGTTCTCTGTCTAGCTGGATCCTGAACTTCCTAACGGACCGACGCCAGGTGGTGAAGTTGGCTGGGCATCTACCTCCTCCTCACTGACCCCCACTAGCACTGGTGGAGCCACCCCTCTCCACCACAGGCTGCGTGTGCTCACGAGGGCCCAGACAAAAGCTCCAATGTCATCATCAAATCTGCAGATGAACAGTAACAATTGTGGACCTGATCTCCAATAACACTTGAGGAGGCCTACAGAGAGGAGGTCAGCTTCCTGACAACCACTGAAGTGCCGGGGGAGAACAACCTTTCTCTCAACGTCAACAAGACCAAGGAGCTGATAGTGGACTTCAGGAAGCAGGAGAGAGTGCACACCCCCATCACCATCACTGGGGCCGCTGTAGAGAGGGTCATCAGCTTTAAGTTCCTCTGTGTTCACATCACAGAGGAACTCACATGGTCTGAACACACCACACGGGTGGTGAAGAAGGCACAACAGCGCCTCTTCTTCCTCAGACGGCTGAGGAGGTTTGGCATGGACCCCCGCACCCTCAGAACATTCTACACATGTACTGTGGAGAGCATTTTACCTGGCTCCATCACCACCTGGTATGGAAGCTGCACTGCTATCGAGAGGAAAGCTCTGCAGAGGGTGGTGCGGACAGCTCAGTACATCACCGGGGTTCAGCTTCCAAACCTCCTGGATTTATACACCAGCCGCTGCCTCTGGAAAACCAGGAGGGTTGTAAAGGACTCCACCCACCCAAGCCACTGTCTGTTCTCACAGCTGCCGAGTGGGAGGAGGTTCCGAAGTATAAAGTCCAGAACCAGCCGCCTCCGAGATCCCCCGAGTCATCAGGCTACTGAACAGCCAGTAGTGCTGAGGCATCGGTATATGGACCTGGTTCAGCACATCTCACCAAAACCATCTAAACGATGATCTCCATGGAGACTCATCACTCTGCTCTTTACATTAACATATTTATACCTGCACATTATCATCCATTCATATTGTATATCTGTAGTGTATGTGTGTATATATATATATATATATATATATACATCAATATTCCATGCCCTGTATATACCCTGCATCTCTCATCTACCTAAGCCTTACCATAGTGCTATATGCATCTGCATATATCATAGTTTTTATTCATAACTTTTATTTATAACTGTAACAGTATTGTATATATTTATGTCTAATTTATATGTTTGTATTTAAGTACTGTAAGGGACTAAGTTTTTCACTCACCTTCACACCTGTGAAAATGTGATGTGACAAAGTGATTTGATTTGATCTTCTTTTACAGCTGGAGTCAGTGCTGTAACTACGGTAACTGGACACAGAGGACACTCAGTTCAGATTAGATGTTCCTACGAGTCTGGATATGAAACCTACATGAAGTATCTCTGTAGAGGAGAATGTTCTACTAAACCCTGGGGAAAGAAAGACATCCCTGTTCAGTCTGGATCTACTGCTAAAGATCAGAGGTTCTCTCTGCATGACGACACAGCAGCCAGAGTCTTCACCATCACCATCACTGATCTGAGACCAGAGGATGAAGGAAGATACTGGTGTGGGATACAGAGGCCTTATTCACTTCTGGATATTTTCACAGAGATTCTATTACTGGTTATACTGGGTGAGTAACAGACTCAGTTCAGACTGATATTAGTGAGTCATAAACAGAGAGATATAGAAGATAAACTTCCCCTGTGGTCAGTGAGATATTAATGCAGACAGGTGAATTAATTTATGTTGTCTTTAATGTCTTTTCCTCAGATCCCCCTCCTTCTGTTTCCCACTCCACATATCCTCCTCCTTCGTCAGTACAGACACAACCCACACGTCCTCGTCCTTTAACACCTACAGGTGTGTGTTCTTTCTCTCAGTCTGTTTTTTTAAACATTTAAGAGTAACAACCATGCAAAAAAGAAAACATGAAGGGGTCAAACACTTTTTCCACACCACTGTAGATATTTAGGAGGAACATGTGATGTTGCATTTTCCAATCCTGACTCCCTATAATCTCAGTAAAGTCAGCTCATCCATTTCTGGGAATATATAGTAATAGACCAATCAAGAGCGATTATAATAAGGTTAATATCATATGAGTTATGTATATTCTTTTTCTTATTCTTATTTCGCCCGCTTTTCATCTTCTTTTAACTCGTCCCGCAGTTTTCGAGATATCGACTCCGTTCTAACTCCATATTGTTCGGTATGATCTGCTGATGTGGGCTTATATACAGCTTTTCGATCGGATGCACGGATTCCGAGTAGGAAGGAATTTTTTCGGAATTTTTTCCCATAGAGAATGAATGGGGTCGAAAAACGCGTGCCTATCTAACCCACTTCCACTCGATCTAAAGATACCGGAATACAGTGTTGGATTGACCCGCACTCGTTCATTTCTCTTTTTATCGCATCCCTTTTTCCTCCCATAGAGAATGAATGGGAAGGAAAATTGTTCGCCTATGTACTCTACTCCCGCTCAACCTAGAGCCTTCAAATCAGATACAAGGGCTCGGGGCGAAGCCAGCGTTCAGTGATTAATTGACCCGCACTCGTTCATTTCTCTTTTTATCGCATCCCTTTTTCCTCCCATAGAGAATGAATGGGAAGGAAAATTGTTCGCCTATGTACTCTACTCCCGCTCAACCTAGAGCCTCCAAATCAGATACAAGGGCTCGGGGCGAAGCCAGCGTTCAGTGATGAATTGACCAGCACTTGTTCATTTCTCCCTTTTTTCCCGCATCCCTCGTTCCTCCCATAGAGTCCCAGTCATTTTTAGACACACCTAAAGCCGGCTGTTTCCGTTGGCCCGAGATGTGCGAAACTTCACATACACACTAAGGGCAGGTCCCCAAGCACTGACCCACAGCCATACTGACCCGCACTCATCTATCTGTTGTTTATCCATCCCTCGTTCCTCCCATAGAGTCCCAGTCATTTTCGACCCAAACCAAGCAGTATTGATTTCCTTCGCCTGAGAGCCACCAAACTGAGGGCAGGCCCCCAGTCGCTAATCTACAGTCATAGCGACCCGCACTCGTTTACTCATCCTTCGTCCCTCACTGAGCAAGCTAAGCAACCATCCCGCGTTTCCTTGAGGAAATGCACTTTTCTAGTTTTAACTGAAGTTATAATTTCAGTGCAATTGGACAAACTAATCTGAAGAGCTGACAGTGTGACCCGATGTGAGATGCAGTAACTGAGAAACAGGATAACGACAAACAAGAACTTTGTAAATTTTTTTATATTTTATGTATTTTGTTTCTACTTAGTCAATTAAAAACAATGAAGTAAACATACTGTCACATCTCTGTCTGTCTGTCTGTCTGTCTGATCTTGTTCATGTCAAACAACGCCCCCTGTGGCAGCTTCTTGCTATAGCACTGCTTTTCCTGCTCCCCCCCCCCCCGGCTCCACCCACTCCCACACCTGTTATGAATCGGTACTCATTAGGACTTGTATTAAGACCCCTTTGTTTGCCATGTCTGTTTGTGAAGTCTCTGTTTTCCCTTTGTCAGATCTAAGCTGTTTTTCCCCCTCATGAGTCTGAGCCGTGTTTCCTTTCAGTTCTTGTTCTCTGTGTTCTGTAGTGTTTGTGTTCTGTCTGAGTTTTGATCTTGTTTTGTTCCTGTCTGTCCTCTTTCAATTTATGGACATGTCTTTTTTAATACCCACCTGTATTTTGACCCCTGTTTCCCAGACAAACTCAAATAAAACCACTGTGCACTTGCATCCCGCCTCCCACTCTGTTACACAAACAAAGTAGGCAGAAGTGAATTAGTATTTTACAGCCCTATTATTATATATTGTCAGGACTAAATTATTGTTTTTGCGTAATAACTAATAATATTAGCAATTATTTAAATGAATGGCTATATGATTAATTTTATAATGTTATAATAACATTTAAGTGTCAATACATATATTCAAATTGCAGACGTATAATATTCAGCCTTTTAAACCATTTATGTTTAAATCAGGGTAAAAATATAAATAATAATGATAATTATATCAACTAAATGAGCTTGATCTTGTACCTAGGAAAATTGGACAATATATGTAGAATGAGGTGTTTTATAAATATTTCCCCCCTTTTTTTTAAAAAGTGACCACCATCACGTCAGTCCCCACAACATCATCGGAGGCTGTTAGCACTAAACTGACCACAATTTCAAGTAGGTGAAAATAGTCATTCTCATATTTTTAATCAATGTTACAGACAAAATCCTGTGTCATAGATGTAATAACAATTTGGAATAAATATCATTAGTTGTAACAAAGTAAACAATGCTCAACAGGCTAGTTCATTTTGACAGTGGCTTTTCTTGTTCTTGTACAGCTGCTCAAACGTCTGCTGCTGAGACCACAGGTATATTTAAATTTAATTTTCAACTTTTTTTAAAACTCTTCATTTTTTATTTTCATTTTCAACCTTCATTCATCTCATTTGATTCAGTGATGATATCCTGGTCCAGGTAAATAGCTGGTTTGACTATATACAGGATGTAATGTACATCTGTGCTGATGGACAAACAGATTGTGACTATCGCTGAGCTAAAATCAAGGTGAGGTTTACTTTACAGATGTGTAATGAACCACAGCAGCAACAAGAGCAAAGTGGACATAAAAGAAGAGCAAGACAGGGTCAAAGTAATAAATCAGAAATAAAGAAATCAGAACAGCAAAAGGGCAAAGACAAAAGAGTAAATCAGCAAAACAGAACAACATCAAAACCAAAGTAGCAAACGAGTAATCAGAGAGACCCACTTGCTAACCTCAGATTGGCAATACTTGCAATAAGCCGTAGGAGAGGGGAGTATATATCCAAACAGACTAAATTAACAAAAGGTGAAATCAATACTCTGACTTTCTTGTGACAGCGTTCTCTTCCACTTCACTCCATCACTATCCTATACTAAATATGTTCATTCCAGGAGTAAGTACCAGTATTCCTGTTCTGAAGAATGTTGATACGCTAGCGTATCCATATGATCTCAATGTGGGTTTTAACTAAGTTGTGTGGGTTTTATCTGGACATAGTAAATGCCTTGTGGCTTTGAGCCTAGTTAGATAAATAAGCCTTAGTTGGGTCGTAGCTGTCGGCCCATGTTATTCCTATCCATGTGCAGCAACCAAGTTTGTGAGACAAAAAGTTCATACATGAAAACACTGGTGTAAAAGTGTTTACTCTGTAAAGTAAAGTACATTTAAGCAGAGTAAAGATACTCTGCTTAAATGTATGTGTTATGTGATCAGCTTGCTCTTTAAAGTCGAAATAATCAATGGCTAACATCCCATAAGGATCATTTTTATCCCAACTGGTCCCAACTGGGTTGCCAAAAGGTTGAGGGGACATGTCAGCCCATTGTTTACTCATGTGACTCCGACATGGACATTTTGGCTGGGAATTTTTGACAGAGTCAGTTCTGTTTGGATTTACAGACGTAAAGAAGTAGGACATGTTAATTTGGAAAAAATAGAAATCATATTATGACACACTTATAAATCAGGTTATGACACACTCATACTAACACTCATGACTAAAATCTCTGATTTTAGATATCATCATTCTGGTTGTTTGTGTTTCACTGGTGGTCGTAGGAATTGGTTTTGGAATAATTGCATGCTACAAATGGAGGAAGTCTACAGGTACCTAGCAGTTCTCACATGCCGTATTAAAAATACTCATATAACCCAGTACAATACTGACCATTTTATGTTTACTGTGTTTACCAGTACATGTAATTAAATTGGACTACTGTGCTCTTGCTGTAATTAAATAGGCAGGTGGACAATGTCCAAGTATTGATGATATCCATATTGTGTTCAAAATAGAATATTGTGATGTATCTCTTTCCTCCACTAAGCACACAAACAAATCTGCACCGCCGGCAACAACAAAACTGTGCGTGTGTTTTGTTTTTCCTCCAGATATCCAAAGCGCAGTAACCCCTAGAAGAGATGCTGGAGGAGACATAGTAAGTCAACAGTAAATATTCAGAACATAGAAGATGTATTCATTGTACTGGTGTAATTATTTTATTTTTTTATAGGATGCAGCTGATTATGAAAACGATGTACAGGGAAACCAACATTCCATGGCAATGGGCACTGTCTACCAGAGCCTAAATCCAAACACTAACCAATCAGATGCAGTCTACCAAAGCCTCAATCCAAATACCAACCAAACAGATTCAGTCTACCAAAGCCTCAATCCAAATACCAACCAAACAGATTCAGTCTACCAAAGCCTCAATCCAAATACCAACCAATCAGATTCACTCTACCAAAGCCTTGATCCAAACACCAACAAATCAGATTCAGTCTACCAAAGCCTAAATCCAAACACCAAGTAATCAGATTCAGTCTACCATGACTTAGAGCCCAACAACAACCAATCAGATTCAGTCTACTAGAGCCTAAAGCCCAACCCCAACCAGATTCAATCTACCAATCCCTAAAGCCCAACACCAACCTATCAGATCCAGTCTACCATAAGCTAAACCCTTGGTTCAGAGCACAAATGGACATTGGGAAGAAGATGGTCTTCCTTGTCCTTTCTGTGTGTGCCTTCAGGGTGTGAACACGCTTCTCTGACCTCAACAGAGAGAGAAGAGTTTATTGTTGGTATAACTGGAGTCCATCACAATCTTCCTGGTCTTGGTCCAGCACTGCCTGTAGTAGATGGTCTAGACAAGGTGGTATTGATCCAGACAGGGTGGTCGCTCCTTTCCTGCTTCTTGCTGCAGTCTACTATCCGCTTCTTTGTCTTGCTGTGAGGTGGGGATTATCATCCGGGCACCAGTTTCCCAGGTGTTTAATCACCTCCAGGTAGACCCTCTTATCATCTTCACCACAACAGTGTTAGCAAATTTGACAGTGGCTGAAAATAGCCATGCAGTCATAAGTATACCTTGAGTACAGCAGGGGACTCAGACAACCCTGGGGGGCTCCAGTTCGGAAGATGAGAGTGAGTAAGACATGTCTGATTATCCCTAATGCTTGTGGTTTGTCAGGAACTTGGAGCTCCTTTGACACAGGGATAGATGAAGTCCTAGATCTTCCACTTGGTGGTGAGGTTAAAATGGTAATAGTGTTTAATGCTGAGCTGTAGTTAACAAACAGCATTTTATCATAATTACCCCCTGTTTCTGCTTTTTGGGGATGATGGTCTGCTTTTGGCTACTTTGCATGAAACTCTCCACCATGCACTGGAGCGGTTTGCAGCAGCTGGTATGTGGATCAGCATCTGCAAGTCTGAGTCCAAGGCACTGTCCCAGAAAGGATGGCACAAACTGTCTGAGTAAGGGTAATACTCAACCGCAGGTAGAGGAGTTTACATATCTCAGGGTTTTGTTCACCAGTGATGGAATCAGCCGCATGGCGGTGGGCGCACTTGACAGGGTGAGGAGTTCAGTAGTCCATGTTGAAGAGAGCTAGTTGAGGTGGTTTGGGCATCAGATTCAGATGCCCCCTGGGCGCCTCCTGTTGGGGGAGCGGAGGATCCTGCAGGACCACAACTAATCCATCCAATGTGTGTCCTCCCTTTGAAGTGGAACCTCACATTTCAGTCTTTGTTTATACTTTTATATTTTATATTGTTTATAAGATGGCAACACAGTCTGACATTCCAAATGGTGGATGATCCTGTGCTTTATAACTGTCCTTGGTCCAGTGTCCTATCGCCCCTAATAGGGCAGGTGAAGTGTTGATAAATAAACTTTATTCTGCCCCGAAGGTCACCAAGCTTGTTCCCCAGAGATTGAACATTGGCTAACAGTATGCGAGACGGGGTGCTTGATGTGCATGGGCTCTTGCTTCTTCTCCTAATGCTGGCTCACTTTCTTTGGGGCTGCCACTTCATGTTGATTCCTTTGATCTCCTCCAGAATCACACTTGGCCAGCTTGGATCCAGAGTTATAAACAAGAGCAGGTTAATTGATTGTAGATTTATAGAAATAAGAGTGTTTCTGTCATAGCTAATGTGAGTAGTGGTGAAAAAAGAGTAAAAAATAAACGGAGCAGTCAATGATGGCATGAGTGCAATCTTGCAAACTAAACCTTGAAAAATAAACTGTCTTAGAAAAAAGAAAAGATTCAGTCTACCAAAGCTTAAACCTCAACACCAGCCAATCAGATTCAATTCACCAGATCCTAAACCCCAAAACCAACCAAATTAAATGCAGTTGGAGCCTAAACTCCAACACCCACCAAGCCTTGATGAATCTGGATGTGATAGATTCACTTGAAGTTCAGTCTTGTATCATGTCATCATATTTCTGTAAGGATATCAGTGGCTTTTTTCTATAATTTCTTTTTGTTTCATTATTTGTTCTTCTTTTATCATTTTTGTTCTTTTTTTTGATAGTTTGAATAAGAAAATATTTGTTGCCTAAATTTTTATTTTGCAGCATGGAACAGTAAAGGTTTTCAAACAATGTCTATTTTGCATGGTACATTTCTGCAACATTTAGAAGTCCAACATAAATCAAAGCACACAGACACGAAAGCTGCTCTTCTTTACTTCTCTTTACTCAGTCATTCTCCATTCAGGCAATTTCCCCAAAGTCCTCCCCCGCAGGGCTTCCTTTGTTTCACTACCAAAGGACTAGAAGGACACCTAGTGGTACAAATAAGGTATAGTTGGCATTGAACTTGAAAACACAACAATTTCTTGGTACTAATACTACTAAACCCCTCTTTATAGGAACTAAAATGGTTAACAACATAACATTACAGGACGTCAGTACAATATTTCAAGCTATTTGTTACAGGTCTGGAATCTGATATCTAATAAGACATTATCCTGATGATGTGCCCAATACACATTCCCTCTATACTGATACCCCAGCTCTACTAAAATAAAAACCCAGATTAATATCCTTTTGCTGTGTTTTGTTCATATTCCTTGGAAGGTGGAATGGAAAGTAAAGATCTTAGCTGTAGAAAATGATTCACCCATCTACCATCCAGGTTGTGGTGGAGGTAAAAGTCTTTGTGAAGTTCATAGTTAAACGTCTCTTTGTTAAAAAGTTACTCTGTTTGGAACATTGGTCACTCGAAGAATGAACTCTAACTCTCCACTCCCTGTAATGCTAATGGAGCAGTTACCACCCTTTAACCAGAGCACTTTAAACAGAGTGCTGATACCTGATACGGTCTTCTGTAGAGGATCAGTCTGCTTCACACTTATTGGCAAAAAATGGAAGAATAGCTCAGAAATGCAAACAGGTATAGGCTGCTGGAGGACATGTGGTGGTCACGTCATCCACTAAAGGATTCTGGGGAACGTAGTTTCCAGGCAGAGAGGACTCACCAGCGGAGACATGCGGCATGACAAACGTCAGCTGCTATTTTTCAATGTATGTAAATCATAATACTTACTGAATAATTATTCTTAAACTCAAAGTTCTTAAAATCATTAACTGCACCTAGTAATTTTAGCGGTTAATGGTATCCATGAATATGCATGTTATGTTTCTGATGACGTACTGATTTTCATCCTACTTCATTACATCTCTCAGTCTGAGGGAGAAATGTTTCTGTTTATCAGTTAAAGTCTCCACTCTGCCTGAGAAAGTTGGGCTTTAGATACATCGGACCAATTTGGATTTGTATCTGGATCTATAATCCAGCAAGTCTCTGTCACTGTAAGACCTTCTGGAAGAGTATTATATCCATTCAATATCCATCCATATATCCAGTCTGGAAACTGACAACTTCACCTTTCTCCACCCTTTCCTTAACCTTAACCTTATTCTCACCTTATACTTACTCTTACCCCAACCTTACCCTAACCACAATCATACCCTATCCTTACTTTACTCTACCCTCCCCTTACCCAACACTTTCTTACCCTTACCATTGCCCAAACCCTTACCTTAAGGTTAACCCTAAGCTTTACTGTTTAAGTTAACATTACCCTATCCTTAACCCTAGATGTGATTATCAAGTTTAACTCCAAGTGGTCATGTAACATACTCAGAGTTATTAATATCCCTTTCCTCCTAGAGGCGTGTGAACTTCTTAGCTTGAAGAAGAAATTAGCTTTATCTTTTACAAAGTCTGATTGTCTCTGAATGTGAATGAGATTCATGTCTGAATGTACTTATTGAAGCCAGTCTCTGTGGAAATGCAGCTCTGCTCACTATAGTTCTCTTGATGAGGTGAGACCGAGTCACATTTATGTAAGTGTTTCTCATATAAACTGTGTTTATTTATAATTATATTTTTTCTCCTCGATATAAAATAATATAATCAATATAAAATAGAGTAGTAACTTTAGTTCTAGTATATATCTGTAACAGAATGTGATTACACATCCCATCCTCTAGAGGGTAGTGGAGTTCTGAGGTTTAGGGTATGTAGCTGTGACTAGGTGAGGGTGCTGTCCATGGTACAACTTTCAGGCCTGGAGAGCAGAACTTCAATTTCCACTCTGTTCATTTTATTTGAGTAAAATGCTCACAAGTCAGTCAAATGCCATAGATGTAAAAGTTGATTGATCTGCATTTTATTTTGGAGCTGTACAGTGAAAACCAACTGGGTGCTGCTGTAAAACACCAAAAAAATAAGCAATATGTGAATAATAAAATACATAAAAGTATGCAGCTATGAATAATTGGAAACATCTGAACAAGAATAAATGTAAATCAGAATTACATTATAAATGACAATTTGCTAAAGCAGTCATGAAAATTGTCTATTTGCATGTTTAGGGAGGGAAATTTAAACTGAAATATTGACGTGACTACCCCATTAATATAAGGAGAGGCATAATAACCAGAATAATTTATTTTCTTTATTTCCAGGTATTTTAAAGGCTTACTTCATTTTGACTAGAAAGATCTACAAAGTTCATCAGCCAATGAGGTGACCCAGTGTGGTCACGTGAAATAAAAATATAGCTGTCCACGAAGGTTATATAGAAGCTCCCACCCAGCATGTGGATGTAATGGGTAGATCGGGATGTATTTCAGAAGGAATTCAGCTCTTAGCATTTCATACATTTATAGAGACGTTCTGCAGTAAATCATACAGATATGATGAAATTTAGAATTCACTCTTTTACTCATTCATTATCTAAGCTGCTTGTCCTCCTGGGTTGCAGGTGGGTTAGAACAGAGAAAAGCTTCAATACATTAGAATACTTGAGACTCAGTCTGACACTCAAAACACACCAACAGCATATACAAAACTGATTTCTGTTGATGTCGTTCCGGTGGTTCAGCGTTGTTTTCTTAAAGTCTAGAAGAAGATGACAAACACAGCATTAAGGCAGAGCCACACACATTCAGTTCATTCACAACAAATACCCATGTGTGTTTCTGAAAGTGTAGTGTGTATATTTATGCCACTACAGAAGCACATTAATATGCACTAATATCAAGGTTAGCTGGTATAAATTAGCTACTAGGGTTAGATCATCTCTCTCTTTCAAAGAAGAAAGACGTGAAAAATTTAAGAATTATTAGCATTTAATCCCTGATATCCACATGTGCTGTATACGACTACTTAAACAGATACACACACACACACACACACACACACACACACACACACACACACACACACACACACACACACACACACATATATGTTTTTGATGATGAGCATAAGCTCTCTGTGAGTGGCTAAGGAACCTGTCAGTCTTTGCTCAGACTGCTTCTTACCCTGCCCCCCCATAATTTGAAAGCCACAAGTTGAAAAACAGATACATATCACCTGTATGACACTGATACCCTGGGCTGAGTTTTGATGAAACTAAAATTAGCTGATTCTTATTTCCAGTGTTGCCATAAATGATGCAGCAGTTCAGCTGCCTTTACCATGGCTGTGCATGTAACTGCTGCCCTGTTTAAGGTGACCAGTAAAAAAGCAACGAGTGTAGTGGGATTGTAGATCATGAAGTTTGTAACTCACTGCCAGATTCTCATACTCATTAATACTGGATGCATCATCGTCAGGAGGATGGGCATGGGGTCCATAATTCTGCACAACAAAGAGTTCCAGAACAACAGGTTATTTAAAGGAGCCACCACTGACTAATGTCTGGAATTCTGTAGAAGCTCACCTCGTATATTGGTTCATCTGTACTTTGTTCCTTCTGTATTTTTTGCCCTCTTTTTCTGCTTTTTCAACATATAAATGTTGTTTTTTTAGGATAGACACTGTCATATTGTGATAAGCTATATGTGATATACACATCATTTATTTTAACCATTAATATAAATGAGTTTTTTACCTTATCCAATAAAACACAGAGAGAAACACCACAGTCCCACAAAGTCCAACTCCAACAGCTACATACAGAATCACAGAGTAGCTTGTTGGGAGATCTATACATGGGTGCACATACACACACACACACCAATCATTAATGAGTTAATTAATTAACTGTAGATCATGTAATAGAAAACAGAACATAATTACTTAATATTGCCTCACTATTTAGATCCACCATCACTGGATCTGATCTCTGAGCTCCATGTTCATTCTGAGCCTCACAGTAGTAGGATCCACTCTGTAGAGGACTGTAACTGTCTCCAGATCCTACAGGTGAGGTTCCACCTTCTTTAAACCAGGTGTAGATCTTCACAGGTGGGTTTGCATCACTGCTGCAGGTCAGATTCACTGAACTCCCCTCCACTATTTCACCAGAGATGGAAACTGAGACATTCTTTGGACAATCTAGAACAGAAAACAAAAACCAAAACCAAAAAATTAATAGACATAATTTCTTTGTGTTTATTAAATTTCAGCTAAATTTCTTAACGTTAACTCACATTCCACATTTATCTGCACACCAGCCGATCTTATCTCCCCATGTTCATTACGACTCTGGCATGTATATTCTCCACTGTGCTCAGATCTGATGTTGGGAATGTTGTAGGTGTCTCCGTTTCCTACTGATGTAGATCCCTTAAACCAGGTGTAGCTCTTCACAGGTGGGTTTCCATCACTGCTGCAGGTTAGATTGAGTGAACTGCCCTCCACTATCTCACCAGAGGGACTGATGGACACTGAGACGTTCTTTGGAGAATCTAAAATATAGGAATGGATGGATGGATGGATGGATAGATAGATAAATATTTTATTGAAAAAAATATTAACTATAAATAATACAGTCAGCTAAAGAAAATATAGATCATTTATTACAAAGGGGCAAGAATATATACAAAGAAAACCTATACATAAATATACAAATATCACTGGAGATGACAAGTAGAAAATATGTCAAATATGCATTAAGATACTGGAGATAAAAAGACAACAACAACAACAATAATAAATATAGCCGCAGGCGGCAATTGAGGGTCCTAGCACGTTATAAGTCCACTGAGGCCTTTTGGACTCACAAGGCCTCACAAGGCCTAAAGCAGTTTGGACCTTGTTTCTAGATCTATCAAGATAATACAGGCTTTACAGCTTAGGCAGCTCTCCTGTCGTTTGGCACCATGTCATTCCTTTGTATCTGGCTCCATCAAGTGGTGAGAAGGAGAGCTGTTGTCTAGAGCCTTGGTTTTTATGCTGTAATTTCTGAACGAATAGGTCAAAATAGCAGAGCAGTAGTCCATTTTCTGACACAACATGTAATTACAAAGTTGTGCAGGAGTGAGAGCTGAATCAAATGACATCAGAGTTTTGGCTATAGATTGTGTAATAACATTGTAATAAGCGTTTTAGTGATTTTAAGTGTTTTTAGGTGCTATAGCGCCCCCCAAAGGCCAAGTTGCGCCAATTTTTGTACATGTCACCAGAGTCATAGTTGCCACATGTCTATAAAATACTGAGTTGATCTGAGTAAAGACTGAGGAGTTATAGCAATATAGGCTGTAAATTCCAAGGCCAAAGTGATTTGTTGATTTATAGAAGCCATGTTAAGTAAAAAAAGTCAACTTTTTTTTGATAATTATTTACCTAGAGACTCCACAGAGTATTTTAAGACCAGTTTGGAATGGCTATGATAAAAATCCAGGGACTAGTTCCAAAAGTAGCATTTTTAAACCGTTAAAGATTAAAAAATAACTATACATTTTTTAAGCACAATTGTATTAACAAAATTGTTTGGAATACTCCAGTGCATGAAAAAAATGCATTTATTTGAGATTTTGGTGAAATTTATATGAGATATACTTGATTTTCCAAAATATTTTCCGAAATTTTACTGGCTGTTACAAAGTGCCTCCAAACACACACCAATCAAGTTTCATGCTGATTGGTTAATGTTAAGCCTGTCAAATGCCTGCTGAAAGCTGATTGGCTAATGGCGTCCATAAATTTTGATGTATCAAATTGTCCTTAAAGATTCACTTATAGACTGTGTCAAAGATGAAGCCTACAAAATTCCAGCTCAATCGGAGTTACGGTTGCTGAGAAACAGTTATGTAGCCTTTATAGCGCCCCCTATCAATCTAACTGCACCAAATTTGATAGGCCACCTCAGAATCCAGTCCTAAACCAAATTCCAAAGTTTCAAATTTTTTGGGTGAACCATTTTTGAGTTACAGAATTTTTAATTAATTAAGTATTTTCTCAAAAGGTTTAATTTGCCTATGTCGGCCATCTTGTTTACAAAAGTCGACATGTTTTTGATAATTATTGAGGTTCAGTGTCTAGAGAATTTTTTGAGATTTTTTTCAGAATTTTCAGGCTTAAACCCTAAGACTAGTTCGCAAAAGTAGGTTTTGCATATTATGCTAATTAGAAAAAGATCTAAGTAGGCGGAGCTTAATGGTCCAAATGGCAAAGTGATAGGTTTTGACCCAACGAACCTGCGAAAAATGTCGTTTTGTCTGGCAAAATTTTGGGTTAGGAGCTATAAGCCAAAACGTATTTTTGTTTGCTATAGCGCCACCTTGAGGCCAGTTGGTGCCATTCTTTGTGGCTGAGTCATTTCACTGATTCTGTACCTTTAGTCCAAGTTTGGTTTCTCTAGGCCTTACGGTCTTTGCTCTACAACGCGTTTCAGCCGAGAAAAATAATAATAAGAAGAAGAAAAATCCTAACAAATACAATAGGGTCCCTGCACTACGTGCTAGGACCCTAAAAATCCTAACAAATACAATAGGGTCCCTGCACTACGTGCTAGGACCCTAATAAACCAAAGGACTGAAAATGTACTCACATCTGACTCTGAGGGTCTGATAAGTAGAGCGGAGATGTTGATATCCTCCTACAGCACAGCTATAACTGCCTGCATCCTCACTGCTGACTGTCTGCAGGTGGAGCTGGTTGTTCTTGATGGTCTTTGTGGTTAAAGGACGTCCATTTTTGTACCAGATGAACGATGGATCAGTCAGACTGCAGGTGGTTCTACATGTCAGAACCGCTGTTCCTCCCTCTGTCACTTCTCCAGGAGATTCCACACGGAAATCTACAAAAATGAAAGGAACAACAGTTTAAGAGTGAAAAGCATTAGACCTTATTCATTCAAATCTGTCTATAACAGAGAGCAAATTTGACATTTTTCTGAATTCCATTTTAGTTTTCTTTTGTGACGACACTGAGAATATGAACCCGTGAGAGAGTTCAGTTTAATCACAGAAAATAAGATCTGTAATTGTCTTAAATGTAAAACAGGAACAGACGATAGAAATGTGTGGCTCTGAGGTAGAGGAGGAGCTATTCACATGTGTAACATTTACATAAAAATAATGTAACATGGAGTTCAGTTTAATCACAGAGAATATCATAATAAATGTAACAAAGTAAAACAGAAACAGACAATAGAAATGTGTGGCATTCATATGTGTAATCTATTCATCAATACTTATTTATTGTTTGGTAAGTGATTTTATGTCTTCAGGTGCTTTATGGCTCACAATGGAGAAGAATGTTTTCTATAGGTCAGAAGTGCACAGCTCTGGTCCTGGAAGGCTGACATTAATAAACTCACTGATGATAAAAACTACATGAATATTCAAATCAGTCATGAATAAGAATCTCACCTCTCACTCTGAGCTCAACTCCAGGATAACCCATCCATCTTTCTTTATTTACATTTGTTATGATTCTGAAGCCATACCGATGTTCATCTTTCTTCATTACATCACTCAGTCTGAAGGAGAAGTGTTTCTGTTCATCCGTTAAATACTTCACTCTGCCTGAGTAACCTGGGTCTTTACTCAGATCAGTCAGCTCTTTACCCGGAACTGGATCTACAGCCCAGAAAGTCTCTCTCACTGTAAGATGTTCTGGGTGAGTATAAGATCCATTCATAAACACTGTGGATCCTTCTAAAGCACATATCTCCTGTTGGTTGTACTTCACACTCCACTCTGTTCCAGAAGCTCCTGAAACACATGATGCAGGAAAGATCTGATTACAGAATCTGGAGCCCATGAGACACTCAGAGTTACTGTAGCTTACAGCTTCACCTCTCTCCTCTCTAACTCCAGCAGATACTCTACAACACTGAGCTGATTCTGAGAGAAACCACACACCACAACAAACACTGACTCACCAACAGCCATGAGCAGAAAGAGCAGAAGAAGAGGAGGAGCCATTCTAAATGACCTCATCACAGCAGCCTGTAGGACATTTATAGTTAATTAACTTGATTAAGAGGTAGATGCTTTTAATGCTGACACATGATTGTGTGTTCCGGTTATCTGACTGTGAAGAACAGAAGTGTATTATATGATGTAGATGGCATTTCTGAGCATTAATGGCTAGCAGGTTCTTTGCAGGGCACGGTCTATATTAAGCTACATGAGTCACCTTTTTTATTTGGAGCTGTTTTCCCTCCATACCTTAGATCGAAAGCATCCTAATATGTTTTTTTCAGCTATTAAATATTCATTTTTATTGCTATATATGCTTTCATAATTATTCAGAATTATTTCAGGTGGTGAAGTTCAACAAAGATCATTAAAACAGTGGAGGGATAAACAACTCCAACAGTTTACACCTGTATGTACTTTGTGTAGATACATATTGTGTACTGTAAAGAACATTTTTCATAAAGTATTAAAATAATCTGAACTACAGAGAACATCTTACCATTCAGTAACGAGGTTCATCTCCAACGTCCAGATGATGAATGGTGAGAACAGAAACAACACTGAGATGTTCAGCTAGATGTGGTTTGCAGGTTTTGCTCTAAGTTGTCAGGTGACATACCCAGAGATATTAATATCTCTTTCCTCTTAGAAGAGGCCTGTGGTCTTCATAGCTGCAGCAGGCCTCAAGCTTTACCACAGACTGTGTGAGAGTTTCGTATCAGTAAAAGAGTGTATTCTCATTTTCATGAATAATGTTAAACCCATTATTAGAGTGTAAACTCTCTTTTATTAATTTACTTATTCAGGAGTCATGCTAGTGTAACCCTGGTTCAGTAACAAGGCTCATCTCCAATGTTCAGATCGTAAATGGCAAGAACAGAAACAGCACTAAGATGTTCAGCTAGATGTGGTTAGCAGGTTTCACTCCATGTAGTTAGGTGATGTACCCAGAGATGCCAATTTCTCTACAGGGTGCATGTGGTCTTTGTAGCTGCACAAGGCCTAGAGCTTTACCTCAAATTAAGCCTGTGTGAGAATTATCTCAGTGAACGTGTGTATTCTCATTTTATGTCTAATGTTGAAGTTAAACAGAACTTTAAAGTGTAAGCTATATTATACCATTTTTCTTATTTAAAGTCTTCCTTGTGCAACCCAGGTTCTAAATTCAATCCAAAATGAAAAATTGTTTCTTTGAGGAACATCAGAACAGAGAAATAACATTTCAGAATAGTCATTAAATTGATGATTTTTTTTTTTTACTGTGCTTTACGATGAGTAAAATGGATAAACTGAGAATAAAATAACTGTCAGTAGCCTTTTGATGAGTCATGGTCTAAAAAAGAGAGTGTGTTAACTCAGATTCTGTGATGCCACAAATCCCAGAAAGGTTACTGTCTGACAATGGAACTGTCATGAGACAATCAGGGGTTGGACCCAAGTGCAGAGAGGAAGACCCGTGGAAACGAATCTAATGCACAACTAGAAAACTTTATTTATTAGTATTGTTCAGTGTTGTTGGGCCCAGGGTGCTTTGCGCACTGTTGAGGGAAGTTCACAGCGACTTTGTTGTCTTCAGCCTGGTGCCCTACCACTGCAGTAAATTTTTTGCGCAATCCAATCACAACCAATGAGACGATTTTGAATATGGGGTCAGCTGTGCTGTCAAACCAGCAAAAGGGGTGAGTGAGTGAATGATAATCCAGCTAAGGGGTAATAAGTGACATGAATTGGTTTTGGTTTTGTTCAGTTTAACTTTCCTTTGTTTGAGCCATGCCATATTGGCATCTTCTTTGTTTACAGCATCTTTTTTTAAGATCATCAAACTCTGATATGTTGTAGATAGATAGATAGATAGATAGATAGATAGATAGATAGATAGATAGATGGATGGAGGTAGTGGTACACTATTTGCTGTGCATATTAAGAAGATGGCTGTTGTCAGCCATACAGACAGTGCAAGTACACAGTAATATAAATAATTTAGCAGTGCAAGATATGTAAACAGTAGTACAGAACGGTAGAATAAAAAAATAAATACACATAAATATGTATATATACAGTATATAGGGCATTTAGGAGGGAGTGTGTGCAGAGATGGAGGTGTGTCCATTGGAGTGACCCCAATTAAAAACTCCAATGAGTGACCATGTTCAAGTATTACAGTCCAGCGACCTTGACTTCCAAAGCATGATTAAAAAGCCCTTTTTGTAGACCTCCAACTTTGTTTTTCAAGATCTGTCTAGCCAGTTTGTTAATATTAGACACTCTGGTGGGATTCTGGAGGGATAAGACACTCAGGTGGGATAATGGGATTCTACGGGTCACACCAAATATTTGTAACCAGGGGCTAAGAACTTGATGATTAATGCCCCCTGTGGTGGGAACCCAGACACTATCTTGAGGTTCCATCACTACATTAGTGCAAGTTTCTTAGGTGAAATGGATAGGTGGGATATTGACTGAATGAAAGGTAAACTTCAGAAGCAAAATTTACTAAATAAATTACTATAACCCAATACATTTTTCTTTCTTAAGTCTAATAAAAAGCTATTTATAAAGAGCAGCAATAAAACAGATTACTTAATATTTCAAACCATTTAGAGGCCACACTGCTAGCAAGAACAAGCAATAAACACATTACAAATTACAGTTATAAAGCTAAACCAGACAAATCATTTACTCTCAAAATACACTTCAGACACTCTTCTCTCTGTTGTGTGGAATCAGACTGAAACTATGTTAATGTCCACATGCAGGACCACACTTTCATTAGAGGTAAAAGAAGATGTACAGATGTATAATGATGATGAATTTGACTACAGGAGGAAGAGATGATGCCAATACAACAGCTAATGAGGATCCTGTGTAAGGGTCCGGGCGCTGCCGCCTGCAGCCAGCAGAGGGCAACAGCGGAGGTGTTGTTATGGAGGGACTACAATCAAACAAGCTGCACCTGAGGCACTGGCCATTAAAGCCCCCACCAAACAACCACCTGCGCTACAGCTGTGTAGAGCAGTAGACGGTACGGTACAGAAAAAGAAAAAGAAAGAAAAGCAAGTGCTTAAAAAAAAAAAAAAAAAAAAATTAGAAAAGAAAACATGGGTCGCACTGAGCAAGAGAAAACAAAAGGAAAGACGCAGAGACCCACAAACAGAAAGGTATCACCTTTCTGTTTGACCCTCTCCTGGTTGTTTCTGTTTCTTTATAAACATTCCCTTTTCTTTGAGCTTCCTGCCTATTTCTCCCCCACCTTCACAAGCCCCCTATCTGACTTACCTCATGAGGTTCGATCCCCGCCTAATGCCAATTCACGCAAACACATTCCCCTAAGTAGTTCACTCATTGCTTCACGTGCAACCAGAAGGCCTGTCTGTTTGCAGTTCAAACCTTTACATTGGCAACAACAGGTTCCCTAATTGCGTTTGGGTCCAAACCCCAACTGCACTGTGACATCCAGATAGAACAATACACCAGTTTGTCTGCAGAAAACCACCTTCAATATACAGAACCATTTTACAAGACTGTATATTTTAATATTTTTATTAAACAGAAATGTAGAATCATAAACATACAGAGCTACAGAGAGCTGAGCTCCACCCAGCATGTGAACGAGGAGAGAGAACACAGTGCAGATCACTAACAGCTGAACACACTGATCTTAACACACTGAGTATAAGAGCAGATACACAACATTTCTATCAGAACGATTTCAGCTCTTAGCATTTCATCCTTTTTATAGAGAGAAGACTCTGCAGTACATCATACACAGATCCTCATATTCACACAGTAGAAACAGATATTCTCATTTATCAGATATTTGGATTTACAGAATTTCAGAAAGCCTGTTCAAATATGAAGATCTTAGGATCTTAGTTTGCAGTTATAAGCTAAAAAGAATTTAATTAAAATTCGCAGTTTAGTTTTAGAGTCTCTACATGAAGTTACAAGTAATGACAGAGCAGTAAAAGAACAAATAGACAGAACAACAGACACCCTCAGAACAAACATCCACAATCCCAGTTCCACACAGCATCCTTAACCTTAGTCCTAATCCAGCATCTCCACTTACACTGTATCATGATGAAGGTCTAAAGTGAACACACTGTATATGGAGTTTATCACCTCCTCTGTTACTGAGTATCACAGCTTACTGTGAGGAGCTCACTGCCAGAGTCTCGTACTCAGAAGAACTGAGGGACTGAGGGTCCAGAGCTGTGTATGTGTCATCAGGAGAACTGGACTGAACAGCCTGTGTGAGGGAAAGAGAGAATGATCCAGAGGAGGAGAAATGAAGAACTCTGTTTAGTTTTCCATCTTAGGAATTCTGTACGGATCTAGAGGGAGGGTTTGTGAAGAGACACTTACTCCAAGTGTGTGGTACACATCATCAGAGGACCTGGCTGTGGGCTGAAGAGCTGCGTACGTGTCCTCCTTAGCGCTAGGGTCAGCGTTCTGCACAGAGGATGGTTAGAGGAGGTGTAGTGAGGAGACTGGAGGAGTTTATGGATCAGTAAATAAGTTCACTGTAAGAACTTTTACTGAAGAGGAAACACAGCTTCATCACATTCCAGCTTCTTCATCTTCAGTCATGATGTACTGACTAAGAACAGAAACCCAGTAGCTTTAAACAGCACCTTGGACAGCACCCCCACCTTCTCACAGCTACGCCCTACAAACCTCATTCTGACTGACTTAGTCTTATTGTGCCCTCTAGTGGAAATGTTCTGTAGTTACACACGTTCTCTACCAGATCAAAGGGTTAATGGTTTCTCTCTACAGGTCAGTAATAAGTGGGTAATGATGCAGTGATACTATAATAGCCAGCTACACTAACCTATAAATGACAGGCTAATCTTCTACCTGTTAATAATTATTATGTTAGTAATGTGATGTGGTAACTAATATGTTATTAACTACATGTTACTGATATACTTAGCAAAATTAATTAGTTACAACACAAACTGAGAATGTAATTTTAGGTTACTAATGGTTATTGATCTATTACCATATTATTACCATGTTATGCTATATCTCACCTCATAATCACACTCTTCCTGGTCTCTGTTTTCTCTCTTGCACCTGAAGAAAACAAACAGACCTGTATTAATATTATTATTATTTATTTTAATCAAACATAGTGAAAAATCAGTTATCAGTAGGTCTTATAGATGTTTTGGGGTAAAAACATGAAATACAAACATCACTGGATGTGTATAATAAAAGACTATAAAGTATTAGGGAGTAGTATAAATAAATAAATTAATTAATAAATAAATATTGATTTTCACCTCATCCAGAGAACGACAGTGAGCAGGGCTACATTTCCACACAGACTGACTCCAACAGCTACATACAGAACCAGTGAGCCACGTGCTGTGAGATACAGACACACAAACTGATATCATAATCAGATTTTAATAATTATATAATGGTTTAACAACTGTTAACTGAGAGTGTAAACAATACTACGATATTAAAGAAGAATTATTAATATATTCTCTTATTATTCACCACCTACTCTTAATAGTGACCATCACAGCTCCATTCTGAGCTCCATGTTCATTCTGAGCTACACAGTAATACAGGCCAGTGTGTTCAGCAGTGAAGCTGGTGATGCTGTAACTGTGTCCAGATCCTACAGGTGAGGCTCCACCTTCTTTAAACCAGGTGTAGTTCTTCACAGGTGGGTCTGAACTACTGCTGCAGGTCAGAAACACTGAACTGCCCTCCACTATTTCGCCAGAGGGGCTGATGGACACTGAGACACTCTTTGGAGGATCTACAGATGATCAGGTTTATTTTATAATTAAAGTCTTCAATAGTTACATTAATATTACGTGAGGTTTATTTAGTTAAATGAACTAAATACATGTAAATATTATAATTCATGTTTTTATGAACTAAACTCACATCTGACTCTGAGGTTCTGATCAGTAGAGCGGAGATGATCATGTCCTCCTACAGCACAGCTATAACTGCCTGCATCCTCACTGCTGACTGTCTGCAGGTGGAGCTGGTTGTTCTTGATGGTCTTTGTGGTTAAAGGACGTCCATTTTTGTACCAGATGAATGTTGGATCAGTCAGACTGCAGGTGGTTCTACATCTCAGAACTGCTGTTCCTCCCTCTGTCACTTCTCCAGGAGATTCCACACGGAGATCTAAGACAGTAAGAGGAGAAAAGAGGAGTAAAGTTTAAATATAAACTGGTGTTCTAGAGAATTACCAGTCTTATGAAAAAAGTTAATGAAAAATGCGTACAATACATTTCAATCTTCAGGCTTTTAAACATCTAAATAACCAATCACTATACAGACAGATACAGTGAGTTAGGATGTGAAGCTTTTCCTTTAATAGTTTTATATCCTGAAGTTCAGTAGGTTAAACGTGGAGACCGTCTTTTACAGGAAGTACAGTCAGTATTGTTCCACTCAGCACTGTCGACTTCAAACAGCTGAAAATCATTATCATGTTAGTTTGTGATTAATGTGACATGAACTATTCTCTATAGGGTTTAAATCTGGACTCTAACCAGAACAACACCATCAGACTCCAGCTATTTATTTAATTATTCATTAACCTGGAGTGTGTCTTCTCCAGGCTTTCCCAATCAACAATTTCAGGTAAGGCAATGTAGTTAAACAACTTTATTAAAGATAAGATGAGATGCCCTTATTGTCATTGCACATTGTGCAACAAAGTTGAGCAGCAAATAATTAATATGGCTAAAATATATAAAGGGCAGAATTAAGAAAAAAAAATTAAAGCTGAAATGAAATAAACAGTTTTCTAAACAGCACTGAGATGTTCATCTAGATGGGGCTAACATGTTTAACCATAAACTGCTTAGTTAATATACCAGGTTTATTAATACAGTCTTCCTCTTACAGGATATGACCTTCTTAGATGCAGCTATCTCTGCAGTCTGAATGATCTAATTCTGAAACTATGATGTCTTTCAGTTCTGCAGGTCTAATATTAACGTAAAGGGACCGTGTGGTTACAGCATGTGTTTATATCAGTACCTATGTTTAAAAGAACTTACTGCATCCACCAATGTAGAATCTGATGTGGTAGAATCAGTTTTGGTGAAAGGAGGTAAATTATTAAACCTCAAAACTGGGAAAAAGGTATGCGTTAATTTATCACCTCTGCCATGCAAGTGAGAAATGTCATAAGATGTCACAGATGTCACAATATCACAGTGACACAAACATAACACATATCGGGTGATGAAAGTGTCACGGTGCGGTTGAGGTTGGATCCAAACGCAGGGTGGGAACCCGTTTGCGGCAATATAAAGGTTTATACTGCAAACGGATTTCCTGGATGTGGATGAACATAAAACGATGTGTGGGAAGTGAACGACTCCGAGTTAATGTGTTTAAGTGAGCAGGTTTAGGCAGGGATTTGGCGGGGAAAAAAAACAAAGAAGACGCCAGGGACCACATGCTCAAACAAAAGGGGATGTTTATTAAAAGAACGGAAATAAACAGGAGAGAGTTTAACAGAAAAGGGATTTTGTGGGTTTCTGCGTGCAGAGTGACCCACCCTCTCTTTATTTATGCAGGCATTTATTTTACAGAAACCATTACAGAAAGTGAGAAACTTTACAAATTCATGAACATAATTATGATTATTTTACTAATTTTGAACTTGATGGCAGATACACATCTGAAACAAAAGGCTAAAAAGTGGTAGTAATAAAAAAACAGCTGGTGGAGCAATTTGCAACTAAGTCACATGACTGCGTATAAAAGAACATTTTAGAGAGGCAGAGTCTTTCAGAAGCCAGAAAGACGGACAGAGGTTCAACAATCTGTAAAACCGTGGACCAATTTCAAAAAAATGTTTGTCACCATAACATAACATCATCAACAGATTCAGAAACTCTGGAGAAATCAGTGTCTATGCTTACACATCTGGAAAGACACTATCAATGCTTAACAGTATATAGAACCACATATACTCCCCTCCAGTCAACGTCTCTTTCAGGGAAGGCCTTCCGTATTCAAGCAGGACAATGCTAAACCACATACTGCATCCATTACAACAGCATGGCTTCACAGAAGAAGAGTCCAGGTGCTGAACTGCTCTGCATCATAAAACAAAAACTCCAGAGAAGACCCCGGACTGTCGAGCAGGTACAATCCTACATCAGACAACAACGGGACATCATTCCTCTCCTAAAACTCCAGCAAATGACGTGGTCCTGTCTTATTGTTTCTTAGATGCGTTGCTGCCATCAAGTTCTAAATGAGCTACAGTGTTCATGAACTGGTAGAACGTCTCACCTTTAACATGTAATATGTGTTCTCTGTTCTACTGAGAACTAAATACTGCTCTGTGAGATCTGTAAATGATTGAATTCTGTTTTTATTTACATTCATTTATAATTTACACAGCGTCCGAACATGTTCTGGAACCGGGGTGGTAAATGATAAGCCTATAATTTTAAAGGGTCAATGTTTACCATTATTTCAGAGGTGTGAAATTCCAACACTTGGAGGACCATATTAAAACACTAGAACCATAATAAAACTTTGTAAATATATGTTAATATAACAGTGGGCTGCCTGCTGAATATCAAAGTCCCTGTTCATCCCTGTTTAGACACTGTCTGTTGCCTCTGCTGTTTCAAAAGCCGTTTCTTTTGGTCATTATTGAGCTAGCTAGGTGTTTATATGGGTTGGACTGCAGTGGACACGTAGCTAGAGGGTTTGGTGATGTGACTGGTGTGGTATGCCATAATTAAAATCACAAAGTAAATGAAGTAGCATGATTGAACTTGGACTGCGGGCCTCGTGTTTGAAACGTGAACATCAATTAAAATAGAAGATCAAGAAGAACAGGAGCAGGTGAACTGCATGAGGTGTAAGAACAGATAAAATGATGGAGGAGTGAATCAGAACAGAAGCTGAACATCATTAGAGCAGGTTAATAAACTCAGTGATGATAAAAACTACATGAATATTCAGATCAGTCATGAATAAGAATCATTACTCTGAAACCAGAGCTGTGTCTTATAGCTGGATCATCTGATGATGTAACTCACCTGTAACTCTGAGCTGGACTCCAGGTTTACCCACCCATCTTTGTTTTTGGACATTTGTTGTGATTCTGAAGCAGAAGCGATGTTCATCCTTCTTCATGACATCACTCAGTCTGAGGGAAAAGTGTTTCTGTTCATCAGTTAAAGTCTCCACTCTGCCTGAGTAACCTGGGTCTTGCCTTAAATCAGTTGGGTCTTTACCCTCATCTGGTTTTATAACCAAGAAAGTCTCTGTCACTGTAAGACCTTCTGGGTGAGTATAAGATCCATTCATAAACACTGTGGATCCTTCTAAAGCACATATCTCCTGTTGGTTGTACTTCACACTCCACTTTGCTCCAGAAGCTCCTGAAACACATGATGCAGGAAAGATCTGATTCCAGAGTCTGGAGCCCATAAGACACTCAGAGTTACTGTAGCTTACAGCTCCACCTCTCTCCTCTCTAACTCCAGCAGATACTCTACAACACTGAGCTGATTCTGAGAGAAACCACACACCACAACACACACTGACTCACCAACAGGCATGAGCAGAAAGAGCAGAGGAAAAGGAAGAGCCGTTCTGAAGGACCTCATCACAGCAGCCTGTAGGACATTAATAGTTAATGTCAGTATTAAACACAATGTTAGCAGATCTTTCTGGAGCTTCATGAAGAAGTTAAATCCTTTTAATGCTGATACCAGAATAAAGTCTGTTCTACTTAATCAGCTCTGAATCTCTCCATGACTGCATGTTCTGGTAACCTGACTGTGAAGAACAGTGACTTGTTCTATCATGAGGTCGGATGGTAAAGAGGGTTTGGTATAGACGTGTTTATGACCAGCAGGCTGTGCACAGTAAGGTCTATACTGAGCTACACAGAGCACCTTCTTCATTTGGAGCTGTTCTCCCCACACAGTGTAGATTAACATAACTCAGACACTAACAGAGTTTAACTGTCATATACATCTTTACTAATGTATCATGTGACCACACACTCCCAGGCAGTACAATGGACCGATCTCAAAATGGTAAACTATTGAGGTTTTGAAGGTCCTAACAACCAATCACTCTACAGACAGATGAAGTGAGTTAGTGTGTGGAGCTTTTCCTTTTCATTTCTTCAGATAGTGAAATTTTATAGTTACACCTGCAGACAGTCTTTCACAGGAAGTAGAGTCCGTATTGTTCCAGACAGCACGGACGGCTTCAGATCATGTGAAATTCGAATTGGGAGAATCTGGAGAATCTGATCAGTTAAAGCCAGCAGTGAAAACTTCCTTTTTCCAAAACAGTTCCAGCTTAGACCATACAGTTAATCTGAACTTCACTGAAACTGATATGATAAAAACATATATAACCAAATATGAACTCGATCCTCCTCATAAACTACTAAAACTCTACTGGAGTACAGAAAACATCTTACCGTGCAGTAACAAAGCTCCTCACCAATGCCCAACTGATAAATGGTGAGAACAGAGACAGCACTAAGATGGTTCTCAGATGAAATTAAAGCTTTAAGAAGCTGCTGTGCATTTAGGTGACGTACTTGAGCTTATTAATATACATCGTCCTTTTTAGCTGCACGAACTTCTGCAAAGTCTGAATGATCTAATCCTGAAACTATGATGTCTTTCTGTTCTGCATGTCTAATATTAACGTCTGATATGAGTTATATAAGGACTGTATCCAGGTCCACCTTTTCTCCTGCTACTGTACGGTGTAGTGGAGGTGTAGTGAGGAGACTGGAGGAGTTTATGGATGAGTAAATAAGTTCACTGTAAGAACTTTTACTAAAGAGGAAACACAGCTTCATCACATTCCAGCTTCTTCATCTTCAGTCATGATTTACTGACTAAGAACAGAAACCCAGTAGCTTTAAACAGCACCTTGGACAGCACCCCCACCTTCTCACAGCTACGCCCTACAAACCTCATTCTGACTGACTTATTCTTATTGTGCCCTCTAGTGGTAATGTTTGGTAGACACGTTCTATACCAGATCAAAGGGTAAATGGTTCCTCTTTACTTTGCAGTTCAGTATTAAGTCATATACTACACTGATATGACTTCCGGGTTTCAGGTTTATTTGTCATTTGCACAACAAATGCTTTCAGCTTTCACCACCATGCAGACGACACACAACTATATATATCGGCCAAACCAAACGAGGTTTTAAACCTAAATAAACTAGAAGAATGTGTTACTAATACCAGAAACTGGATGGCTAAGAATTTCCTTCAGCTTAATCCAAGCAAGACCGAGGTCCTGCTACTCTGCCCAAATCAGAGAGAACTAAACTCTTCCAATTTGTCCTCAATATAGATGGCCACGCTATTACTCCTAGCTCAACTCTGAAAAATCTATGCCAGCTTGTCTTTTGATGCACATGATTGTAACATAGTTAGGACAGCATTCTTCCATTTGTGCAACATCGCTAACTTATGCAATATCCTATCCTTTAAAGGTGCAGAAAAGTTGTACATTTCCCCAATACTGTCCTCATTACACTGGCTACCTGTTAAATTTCGTGTGGACTACAAGATTCAACTCCTAACGTATGAATGGTCTGGCCCCCCAGTATCTCAGTGAACTACTTTACTCATACAAACCCACACGTGCCCTCCGCTCACAAAATAGCGGCCTGCTGACAGTACCTAGGTTCAGAACTACAACAGGTGGTTCAGCCTTTACTTGTGTAACCCTGAAACTCTGGAATCTTCTCCCTTTATCTGTTCGGGAATCAGACACACTGTCTACAGTCAAAACTAGACTCAGAACTTACTGGCACAAGCATTTGGCTGATACCATCTGTTTACCACAATTTACATTTCTCCATAAATGAACCAAATGCCCAAACTTCAATCATCTCTCTCTCTCTCTCTCTCATCTGTCTTCTCTATGAGTGGATCAGCGCTGATGGATAACACTGAGGGGCTACCAGCGCAGAGGAATCCTCTCCAGGGCTCTCACCTCATTCATACAACAAGTTACAATGTCTACCTCTTAGTCCTCCTTATCAGTCTCTGTCTCTGGCTCTCTGTTTCTCTCTTACTTTCTTTCTCTTCTTCCTTTTTTCTCTCTTTCCTTCTTCTTCTTTGTTAAGCACTGAAATCACATTTCTCCAGAGCGATCACATCAGAACCCCCAGAGTGGCTAAAGGCACCTGAGCATCAGCTCCACCTTGGGTCTCCTGCCCTGTTTCTGCAGTTCTTCACCCAGCATGACCACAACATCTGCAATGACCCGTGTCTGGCTCTAATCATGAACTCTATCTATGGGTCAGCTCCATCTTGCAGTTACTTCCTCCCGGACTAATCAGACTGGATCTAATAGATGTTCCAAGCTCTGTCTGGCTCGTCTCATCTGGGTTCCACCTGAGGAGGTTGGGTTCCGCCCTTGAGCCTGGTTCTGGTTTCTTCCTTACTCAAGGGAGTTTTTCCTCGCCACTGTCGCCTCTGGCTTGCTCAAGAGGGCTTGGAACTGGTCCCCCCCTCTTATGTCTGTACACAAGAGTGTTTTTCTTTTTATAAACTGATTTTCTGTGAAGCTGCTTTGAGACAACGTTGGTTGTAAAAAGCGCTATTCAAATAAATATTGATTGATTGATTGATTGATTTTAAACATGATTCTTGTTTATAGGTAAAGGTTCTCAGGACTGCTAACATAATAAACTGGATTCTTTCTGGCTTTAGCGAATTAGACTGGATGGAAATGTCCAATCAGACGGATGCAGAATAAGCTGGGGAAACAGAGAAGAAGATCACTGTAGGAGGAGCTTTAACACTCTCTAATGAACAGTCATATGTAGAGATAGTCAGGGTCATTATGACCCCGCCCCCTCAGGCTACCCACTCAGCCTCTGTTTGTGTGGAAGGTTCAGCATATTGACTGGTCCACAGTTATTAGAAAGAAGTGAAAGTGAAAGTACAATCTTCTGATGGGCACCAAACACTGATACAGACCTATAACACAGAACGGAGACATGTTGATCATAGGGGATATAGCAGACGCCTCACTGTTTAGTCAAATAATATTTTTGCCCAAGTGCAAAAAGTCTGGGGCATTTTTCTCACAGAGACGTTTCACAAATTTACAGAATGTGTGAAGTTAAACCTCAAAAAACAGCAAACGGTGGTAAGAGGAAGTCACCATCACCATGGCTACAGCTATATTATTGCGTCACTGTAGCAGCACTGTAATCCTTTGTGGTCTTTACTAAACGTAAGAATAAGAGTGTACAGTAGAAACCAGCATCTACATTATCTTACATACCAAACAACTGACCTGCTATTAAATTTAAACTGATATGAGTGGGGATGAAAGATGAAATTTAGGTGAGAGATGCTGAAGGCAGTTTCAAAGCATGTTCATGGGACAAATCAATATACAACTTCTACAATGTAAAAGTCCTACCCATCCACTCCTACAGAGTTTGGTTCCAACCTGTTTCCAATAATCTGCCCCACCCATTATAGAATGTGGTAAATCTAGAAGCTGCTAAATAAAGCAGAGGCTACAGCTAGCAGTGGCTAAATTAAGCAGGGACTAAAGCCAACAGTGGGTAATCTTGCAGGGGCTAAAGATAGCAGTGTGGGGTAAAGCTAGCAATGGGTAAATCTAGCAATGGCTAAAACTAGCAGTGACTAAATCTAGCAGGGACTAAGTCTAGCAGTGGCTAAATCTAGCATGGGCTAAAGCTAACAGTGGCTAAATCTAGCAAGGTTTACAGCTAGCAATGGCTAAATCTAGGCAGTGTTTGCAGCTAGCAATGTGTAACTCTAGCAGTGGGTAAGTCTAGCAAAATCTAGGTTAAAATAAGAAATTAGCAAATCTAGACAGTGCTAAAGCTAAAGTAGGTGTATCTAGCAGTGATTAAAGAGGCAAATACCAGCAATGAGTGTCTCTAGCAGTGCTGGGGCATTTTTCTTACAGTCATCTCACAAATTTACAGAAGGTGTGATCTTAAACCTCAAAAACAGCAGTTAGAGGAAGTCACCATCACCATGGCTACAGCTAAATGATCAACTGATTTAGCAGCGCTGTAGTCATGTGTGGGGTTAGCCCTTTACCAAATGCAAGAGTAAGAATGTTCAGTAGAAACCAGCATCTACAGTATCTTACATACCAAACAACTGACCAGCTATTAAATACACTGCATTTATATTTAAACTAATATGAGTGTGGATGAAAGATGACATTTAGGTGAAGACTGAAGGCACCCAGTTTCAATGCATGTTTATGGGACAAATCAGTTTACATCTTTTACAATGTTAGCCCTACCCATCTTCTCAGACTGATCCTAGTCTCCAGTCTGAGTCATGAAGAGAGCTACTTTCCTACAGAGTTTGTTTCCAACCTGTATTCAATAATCTGCCCCGCACCTTATAGAATGCAATAAATCTAGCAGGGGCTAAAGCTAGAAGAGGCTAAATCTAGCAGTGGATAAATCTAGCATGAGTTAAAGATAGCAGTGGCTAAATCTAGCAGTGATCAAAACTAGCAGTTGCTAAATCTAGCATGGGCTAAAGCTAGGAGTGGGTAAATCTAGTAGGGGCTAAAGCTACCAGTGGGTAAATCTAGCATGAGTTAAAGATAGCAGTGGCTAAATCTAGCAGGGATCAAAACTAGCAGTGGCTAAATCTAGCATGGGCTAAAGCTAGGAGTGGGTAAATCTAGTAGGGGCTAAAGCTACCAGTGGGTAAATCTAACAGGGGCTACAGCAGCAACAGTAGATAAATATAGCCTATGGTTACAGCTAGCTATGTGTAAATATACAAGTCGGTAAATCTAGCAGTGGCTAAAGCTAGCAGAGAGTAAATCTAGCAGAGAGTAAATCTAGCAGAGAGTAAAACTAGGGAGTGGGTTAGTCTAGCAGTGGCTTAATCTAGCATGGGCTAAAGCTACCAGTGGGTAAATCTAGTAGAGGCTAAAGCTACCAGTGGGTTAGTCTAGCAGGGGCTAAAGATAGCAGTGGGTAAATCTAACACATGTCAAAGCTAACAGTAGGTTAATTTAGCACAGGGGTCACCAATCTTATCCACAAAGGGCCGGAGTGGCTGCAGGTTTTCATTCCAAGCAAGCAGGAGATCATGTGATCTGTTGTCTGAAGGCTGAGCACCTGATGAATCAAGTAGAATCAGGTGAGCTCCTGCTTGGTTGTAATGAAAACCTGCAGCCACATCGTCCCTTTGTGGATAAGATTGGTGACCCCTGATCTTGCAGAACTTAAAGCTAGCAAGAGTGTAAATCTAGCAAGGGCAAAAGCTAGCAGTGGGTAAATTTAGCAGATCTCAAACTTAGCAGTAGCTAAATCTAGCTAGGGTTAAAGCTAGTAGTATGTTAATTTAGCAGAGGCTAATGCTAACATTGTTGAAATCTTACAGGGGCTACAGCCAGCAAACGAAAAAAATGACCCAGGATCTGACACCTCTGTCACATGATTTTCTGGGTTGATGACAAACTCTGCCACACTGCATGATCTCTACCAGGTTCTCATTAATATTGGAGTTGGAGTTTATGTCAGTATTTAGGATCATTGTGCTGCACTCTAATAACTACTGTACCTGTTAGATTAGAGACAGTCAAACTGATCTCAGATCATCTACTACCCAGGATGACTCACGACTAAAGAGGAAGTGGGTGACCGGTTGCCAAGCTGTGTGGTTTCATCCACAGATCAAGAGTAGAGGTGGACAGCAAGCATGAGGAAATACAGAGACATTGTGTTTGGTCCTCTGTCATTTGAGGAAGTCCTGAAGTGCCCCGTGTGAGACGTTGCTTTGTCATGTGTAAACGGACCTGTTAGATGTTCTAAACATGACCATCATCTGGATCATCATCTTCATTCTTCCTCCTGGTGAGTTTTACCTCTCACATCTGTGTTTAAGACGATCTTCTACAAACTCAGAAACACGCAGTGTGTTAGATCAATGTCTGATAAAGAACAGACTCGTTCCTCCTTCTCTCTCTCTGTTTATCTCTCTCACCATCTTAGTAAGACGTGTCTGTGTAGCGTTTCAGTGACTCGTATTCTACAGCCCACTTTATCAGACTGAACAGTCTGGAGGAAGAAGATCTCAGAGGCCAGAGTGTGTTTACTACTCCTGTATCCTCCATCTTCTTTTACAGCTGGAGTCAGTGCTGTAACTACGGTAACTGGACACAGAGGACACTCAGCTCAGATTAGATGTCCCTACGAGTCTGGATATGAAACCTACATGAAGTATCTCTGTAGAGGAGCATGTTCTCCTGGAAATAAAGACATCCCTGTTCAGTCTGGATCTACTGCTAAAGATCAGAGGTTCTCTCTGGATGACGACACAGCAGCCAGAGTCTTCACCATCACCATCACTGATCTGAGACCAGAGGATGGAGGAACATACTGGTGTGGGATACAGAAGTCTAATCTACTTCCTGATATCTACACAGAGGTTCTATTACTGGTTACACTGGGTGAGTAACAGACTCAGTTCAGACTGATATTAGTCATAAACAGAGAGATATAGAAGATAAACTTCCTGTGTGGTCAGAAAGATATTAATGGAGACAGGTGAATTCATTTAAGTTGTCTTTAATGTCTTTAATTTAGATCCCATATCTACTGCTGTCTCCTACGCCGCATATTCTCCTTCTTCAGTGCAGCCACAATTCACACATCCTTCTTCTTTAGCACCTACAGGTTTGTGTTCTTTCTCTTAGTCTGTTTTCTTATGTATCCATCAGATCATCCAAGAAAAGCATTCACACCTGATGATCTATTATAAACACTGTTATTCTGTTATAATAATTAATTAGTGTATTTCTCTGCAGTTCTATTCAGACGTTCTTCATTAGAGATTAAAGTAACACACAGGAGTTTATTCACTGTATATAAATTGTGGCCTGCATATAGGGAGGGGCTGATCGTACTGCCACAGAAAACCTCAATGGAGCTAAAAGACTTACACACAAACACTCAGCCGGATTGAACCAGAGTACTGTATTCATCCATCGTAACGAAAAAACAAACCAAAAGAAAAATTAAAAAAATATTGTTTTGATGGACAAACAGATTTGTAATCAAACACTTCAACAACAGAAGCAAGGCGGACATAACAGAAGGACAAGACAGAGTCAGAGTCAAGAAACAAGCAGACGTCAACACCAGGCAAACAATCAGGCCAGCAAAAGTACTAGAAGAGCGAAGACAAAAGAGTAAATCAGAATAAAGTCAAAAACCAGAGTGGCAAACAAGCGTGATCACAGAGAGCCACACTCAGTAAGCCCTGCGTATCAATACTTCACAAACAGCAGGGGGAGAGAGGAGTGTATATACCAACAGACTAAATTAACAACAGGTGAAATACTTGGATCTAGAAAGTGGAACGGGATTGGTCAAGGGCGGACATGTGACAGTGATGTCATCGGGTGGTGGGTTAGGGGAAATGGAGTCCGGGAGATTAGGGGAGAAGAGAGCCAGCAGGCGTGACAAATATGTCTACTCAGCTTTCAGTCAAGAGTCCTCCATCTAGAGGCCCACACTTTATTAATGACATATTAATAGCACAGTGTTTATATGATATCTAATTAAAGGGGAATTCCACCACTCTTCCTAAACTGATGGGATGCAATGTGAAGAAGAAAGTCATTCAGAGTGGGTTTGGGTTGAAATGGTTGATTTTAGAGACACAGATGTTCTTTACAGTGGTGGTAAGGAGAACTAGGGGTCACCATGGCTACAGAAGACATACAGTCTTTTTAATGACTATTTAAACCCACCAGTTAACCTACATGTGTCTTCTGTTACTCTAATAAAAAACAGCAGTAAATCTGGACTTTACAGAGAAGGTTTCCAGGGCTGGAGAGAGATCCTGACCCACAGACTGAATGGTCGTTAAGAGTTTTATAATATTTTATTATGTTTCTTTAACATATAAATAATTAAAATAAAGTAAATATACAAATTTATTAAATAAAATGTTATTAAATAAAATAAAAAAAGGAACTGTGTTCTTTGTGGTGTGTGTTTACTTATTTCCACTTAGAAAATCAAATATATATTTATAAATCAGGGCCAGAAACTTTGTTACAGGCCTTAGAGCCATTCAAGGATTTAAATATATCAGTGCTGTTCAAAAGAAAACATGTATTTCCAAAATGATACCTTTACGAGAGAGGACAAAAACCTAATTTCATTTGATTTAAGTCAATGGGACCAGACCTTTTCCCAGCCAATAATGGGCCATTTCTATTGGTCCATTCCTCATGATATTTTCGCAAAGTGTAAAAACAAAACTGGTTATCTGGTTATAGCATTCTCTTTCACTCCAGTCCATCCCTCTTTAATAGTACATGTGTTCATTCCAGGAGTAAGTACCGGTATTCCTTACACAGTTCAGAAACAACAACAGTAATTCACCTGTCCTGAGGAATGGTGATACGCCAGTATGTCCATGTGAGCTCAATGTGGGTTTTACCTAGACATGGTAAATGGCTTGTGGTGGGTTATAGCCTAGTTAGGTAACAGTCATGACCCTCAACTGGGTCATAGCTGTCCGTCCCTGTTATTCCTGTCTATGTGTGGGCCGCACCCAGGCCCTGTTCGGAAAATCATATATGTGGAATTATATTTATATAGAAGATAAACTTCCGTGTGGTCAGTAAGATATTAATGCTGACAGGTGAATTAATTTATGTTGTCCTTAATGTCTTATCTTTAGATCTCTCTCCTTCAGGTCCCCCTCCTCCTGTCTCCTACTCCACATATTCTCCTCCTTCATCAGTACAGACACAACCCACACGTCCTCCTCCTTTAACACCTACAGGTGTGTGTTCTTTCTCTCAGTCTGTTTTCTTATTTATGTGTCCATCAGATTGTCCATCAAACCATTTAAGAAGTTTTATTGTCCATACTTCAACATGTACAAGACATAGAGTTAAAGACAAGCAGATGTCAACACCAGGCAAACAATAAGACCAGCAAACATACCAAAAATAGGCAAAACGGTAAATCAGAATAAAGTCAAAAACCAGAGCAGCAAACAAGAGTAATCACAGAGAGCTACGCCCAGTAAGCACAGAGTGGGAAATCCGGGAGATCAGGAGTGAGAAAACAGCTAGCAGGCATGGCAAATAGGCCCTGTTCAGAAAAGCATATATCTGAATTTATTTTTTACAATAATATTCCAACTTTATTACCTTGTTGTTTCTGGCAGATGATATTATTCTGTATTTATTTATATATATATATATATATATATATATATATATATATATATATATATATATATATATATATATATATATATATATATATATACATAACAGCATAGTATACAAATGTCTCTCTGTGCTATGTGATTTTAAGTAACAATAAACAGCACGTAAACAACATGGAACATTTCAGGTGTCTCCCACCTTAAACAGCTTGACGTCTAGTCTTCCACTGCTAACGATGAAGATGACAGTGAACCTTAAAACATGTGAATCAGCTGATTAATCTGGCTAAGTTAACTGAAGCTAACTGTGTTAGAATGTTTTTCATAGTTGTAACTAAAGACACTTAATCTATATTACAGTATGCTGATTGTGGACTTTAAAAAAAATAAAATCAGGTTGGATTTTAGCTTAAACTTAAATGGAAATAAATGCAGTGTAATACACAGTTATGCAGATAGCTAACAGGCTAACAAGCTAGCCAAATTATACTAAAGGTTAAACTCTAAGCTAAAGTCATGTATGTTACTTGGATGTTTTTATCAGGTTTAAATGCCCATTTTAAACTTAGAAAAGTGTTAAGTAGCATTAAACACAGTGTAGGCTGTAATAGTGACTGTAAAGCATAGTGTTCTTGTACTGAAGCTTCTATTAGTGGAAAGTAGCATCTCTGCAGCAGGTGCTGCTTATGAAGTGATATCTGTATGAAATACTACTATATTATTCACATGTGCAGCAACCACAAGTTTATGTGACAAAATGTTCATACATGAAAACACTGATGTAAAAGTGTTGATATTTGCAGATACTGTGCTTGAATTCATATGGTATCTGATCAGCTTACTCTTTAAAGTTGATACTTGGTTGGTGTGGCGCAGTGGAAAACACCACTTGTCACGGAGATACCACACCACGTGGGAGACTGGGATTCGACTCCCTGTCTGGGTGACTATTGCTTCACCAATAAGTCCTTGGGAAAGACTCCTAACACTACATTGGCCTACATGTAATATGATTAACCTTGTAAGTTGTACTGGATAAGCGCATCAGTTAAATGTACTTTCTTACTGGTTTTTATCTATTTATTATGGTATATACTCAAACAGCACTCAGATTTGCATGTTGGGCCATATAGGGCATGTTGGTAACTGTAACATATATGGGATCCAGGTTTACTGGCCATCTTGCTAATATGGCTTCTGCTGAACGTCCATCTTGGCCCTATTATTTGCCCACATGGTCTAACAATGGCTAACATCCCATAAGGATAGTTTTTATAGGTCCCAGCTGGGTTGCCAAAAGGTTGAGGGGACTTGTCAGCTTATTGTTTACTCGTGTGACACCCACATGGCTGGGAATGTTTTGGCAGAGTCAGTTCTGTTTCCATTCACAGATGTGTTTTCCAGACTGTATTGTTTACTAAGAGAAGTAGCTCATTTGGAGAAAACAGAAATCATATGAGCTCATGACACTTAAACTGTATAATCTCTGATTTCAGGGTTCATCATTCTGGTTGTTTGTGTTTCACTGGTGGTCGTAGCAATCGGTTTTGGAATAATTGCACGCTACAAATGGAGGAAGTCTACAGGTACCTTAGCAGTTCTCACATGCCGTATTAAAAATACTGCTATGAACCCAGTACAATACTGACCATTTTATGTTTATTGTGTTTACCAGTACATGTAATTAAGGATTATTATGCTCTTTGTGATCATTGTGATGAAATATGCAGGTGGACAATGTCCAAGTATTGATGATCTCCATACTGTGTTCAGAAAAGTATTTGGTGATGTATCTCTTTCTTCCTTTGAGCACACATACAGTGAGGAAAATAAGTATTTGAACACCCTGCGACTTTGCAAGTTCTCCCACTTAGAAATCATAGAGGGGTCTGAAATTTTCATCTTAGGTGCATGTCCACTGTGAGAGACATAATCTAAAAAATCCGGAAATCACAATGTATGATTTTTTAATAATGTATTTGTGTGTTACTGCTGCAAATAAGTATTTGAACACCTGTGAAAATCAATGTTAATATTTGGTACAGTAGCCTTTGTTTGCAATTACAGAGGTCCTGTAGTTTTTCACCAGGTTTGCACACACTGCAGCAGGGATTTTGGCCCATTCCTCCACACAGATCTTCTCCAGATCAGCCAGGTTTCTGGGCTGTCGCTGAGAAACACAGAGTTTGAGCTCCCTCCAAAGATTTTCTATAGGGTTTAGGTCTGGAGACTGGCTAGGCCACTCCAGAACCTTGATATGCTTCTTACGGAGCCACTCCTTGGTTATCCTGGCTGTGTGCTTTGGGTCATTGTCATGTTGGAAGACCCAGCCACAACCCATCTTCAATGCTCTAACTGAGGGAGGGAGGTTGTTCCCCAAAATTTCGCAATACACGGCCCCGGTCATCCTCTCCTTAGTACAGTGCAGTCGTCCTGTCCCATGTGCAGAAAAACACCCCCACAGCATGATGCTTCCACCCCCATGCTTCACAGTAGGGATGGTGTTTTTGGGATGGTACTCATCATTCTTCGTCCTCCAAACACGGCGAGTGGAATTAAGACCATCTGACCACAGAACTTTCTCCCATGACTCCTCTGGATCATCCAAATGGTCATGGGCAAACTTAAGACGGGCCTGGACGTGTGCTGTTTTAAGCAGGGGAACCTTCCGTGCCATGCAGGACTTTGAACTATGACGTCTTAGTGTATTACCCACAGTAACCTTGGAAACAGTGGTGCCAGCTCTCTTCAGGTCATTGACCAGCTCCTCCCGTGTAGTTCTGGGCTGATTCCTCACCTTTCTTAGGATCATTGATACACCACGAGGTGAGATCTTGCGTGGAGCCCCAGTCCGAGGGTGATTGACAGTCATGTTTAGCTTCTTCCATTTTCTAATAATTGCTCCAACAGTTGATCTTTGTTCACCAAGCTGCTTGGCAATTGCCCCGTAGCCCTTTCCAGCCTTGTGGAGGTCAACAATTTTGTCTCTGGTGTCTTTGGACAGCTCTTTGGTCTTAGCCATGTTAGTAGTTGGAGTCTTACTGATTGTGTGGGGTGGACAGGTGTCTTTATGCAGACCTCAAACAGGTGCTTCTAATTTAGAACAATAAGTGGAGTGGTACATTGTGATTTCCAGGTTTTTTTTTTAGATCATTTCTCTCACAGTGGACATGCGCCTAAGATGAAAATCTCAGACCCCTCTATGATTTTTAAGTGGGAGAACTTGCAAAGTTGCAGGGTGTTCAAATACTTTTTTTTCCTCACTGTACAAACCTGCACCACTGGCAAAAACAAAACTGTGCTTGTTCTGTTTTTCCTCCAGATATCCAAAGCTATCGAGTAACCCCTAGAAGAGATGCTGGAGGAGACATAGTAAGTAAACTGTAAATATTCAGAACCTAGAAGATGTATTCATTGTACTGGTGTAATTGTTTTATTTTTTATAGGATGCAGCTGATTTTGAAAACGATGCACAAGCAAACCAATATTCCATGGCAATGGGCTCTGTCTACCAGAGCCTACATCCAAACACCAACGCATCAGATTCAGTCTACCAAAGCCTAAATCCAAATACCAACCAATCAGACGCAGTCTACCAAAGCCTAAATCAAAATTTCAGCCAGTCAGATTCAGTCTACGAAAACCTAAATCTAAACACCAACCAATCAGATCCAGTTTACCAACTCCTAAAGTAGATCTTGGAGCTGGGAGCTCCCTTGACACAGGCACAGATGATGTCCTAGATCTTCCACTTGGTGGTGGAGTTAAATGGTAATAGTGTTTAATGCTGAGCTGTAGTAAACAAACAGCATTTAAACATAATTGCCCCCCATTTCTGCTTTTTGGGGATGATGGTCTCCTTTTGGCTACCTCACATGAAAGCCCCCAGCATGCAATGGAGCGGTTTGCAGCTGAGTGTGAAACGGCTGGTATGCGGATCAGCATCTGCAAATCTGAGTCCATGCCACTGTCCCAGTAAAGGATGGCACAAACTTCCTGAGTAAGGACAGCACTCAGCCCCAGGTAGAGGAGTTTAAATATCTCAGGGTTTTGTTGATGAGTGAGGGGATGTTAGATTGGCCACAGGGTGGTGAATCTGGATGTGACAGATTTTGTCACAGAACGGATCCATAACCGAGGTGAAGACTCAAGTGCAGGTTTAATAGGCAAATATTCAAAGTCCAAAAACAGTCCAGGTTCGATATCAGAAAATCCGTCCAATGACAAACAAACAAGAATGCAGCCAAAAACCATAAACGAAGCAGGGGTACAAAACCAGGAAACGCAATACATACAAAGGAATGGTTCAGAATTGTAGGGAACACCAAACAAGACTTCACACTCAACAAAGGCCAACATGGAGGTTTTAAACATACAAAATGGCCTCTGATTGCAATCAGGTGGGAAACCCAGGACTAGAACTCAGGTGAGGGCGACCTCTGTGGGCAGGGAGGGGCAACAGCAGCCTGAGATGTGACAGATTTGAAGTTCAGTTTTGTATCATGTTATCACATTTCTGTAAGTTTTTTTTTTTTTTTTCATTTATTGGTTTTATTTTATTCTTTGTTCTTCTGTTCTCATTGTTCTTTTTTTGATAGTTTTAATAAGAAAATAGTTGTTGCCTAAATGTAAATTATTATTTAAAATTTTTAATTATCTTTCATTTTATTTCTGTTAATTTTGGTAGACTTTGTCAGCTTTTGAAATGGGAAATATCTGAAAATGTCTCAGCAGTTTATTGTTCACATGCAGTGTTGAGTAAAGGTTTTTAATAAATGTCTATTTTGTATGGTACATGGACGTCAGTACAATATTTCAAACTGCATTTGTTACAGGCCTGGATTCATTCTTGTTTACCATCTAATATTTAATAAGACATTATCCTGAATATGTGCCCAATACAGATTTCTCTCTATACTGATACCCCAGCTCTACTAAAAGCAGAGCACAGATCAAGATCGCTTTGCTGCGTTCTGTTCATATTCATATTCCTTTTTTCAGTGTGTTACTGCCATCTAGAGGTGGAATGGAAAGTGAAGATCTTAGCCGTAAAAAATTATTTACCCATCTACCATGCAGCTTGTGGTGGATGTAATCTCTGCGTGTTTTGATGTGTTAAGGCGGGGAAGAGACTGCCAGTGTGAACCCCAGAAGTGGAAGATGGCTCTTGGCACAAAGAACATAACCTCACCTGGGCGAGGGAGCCAGAGCTGGTGCAGGAGGCAGAGAGGTACCAACTAGATATAGTTGGGCTCACCTCCTTCCACAGTGTCAGCTCTAAACCCAAACAGGCTGAGAGGTGCTGCATGGGTGTGGGGATACTCACAAGCCCTTGCTGGAGGCTGTAGAGATAAGGTTTAACCTGGCAACCCAGGAACCTGCTGGTGGACACTGGTGGTGAGAGAGCAGAAGTGGAGAAACTCTGACTACGAATGAAGATATTGGTTAGAAATGCTGAAGGCTTTGGATATTGTGTCGCAACCATGGCTGATACTCCTGGGCAACGTCGGGAACAGTACCTTTAGACAGGCAGACTGGGGTGGTGGATCCCATTTTTTAAAAAGGGGGACTGAAGAGTGTGTCCCAGTTACTGGGATATCGCACTGCTCAGCCTGCCTGGGAAAGTTTATGCCAAGGTGCTGGAAAGGAGACCTTGACAGATGGTTTAACCCCAGACTGAGGAGAAACAATGCTGATTTAATTCTGAATTTATTTAACACAGAAGTCACAGAAATATCAGAAATTTGGACTTCAAGTAACACAAAGTCTAATATATTAATATTAATATTAATAATATATTAATATCAAAACTTACAATTAATTTAAACAATTACATTTTAGTCAGACATGAATAAGCATAACAAGATGTGGAAATACACATGAAGGTTAAGGAACTGAAGTCAAAAAACATGTTTTAAATACAGCAAATCAAAATGATGATATAATATGTACTTAAAAAATGAAATGATATACCAAAATATTAAACATTTAAATATTAATTAGTCCTTATACAACTCATAGTTCTGTTTCATGTAAAGACAACAAGGCCTGCACAACTCTCCCAGACACCCAGACATTTCTTCATAAGCTCTCTCTGTCTCGTTCTTTCTCTCTCTCAGTCTATGTATAGCAAATTTTATCTACATCTGTTTTCTTACAGAGCTGTAGATCACTGAGGGCTCCTCCACTTTCTGAGTTTGTGACCTACAAAACAAAGAAAACATCCAAAATCAAAGATGCAAAATAACCACAACTTTACATTTCATAACATGTTAATTACACTTGATTTATTCCAACAACACAAAACACAGTGTTTATGCAGCAGATGATACTGAGAATTGTTTAAACAGGCAAGGGAAAAAAAAAAACACCCTCGAGTTCAACATAACAGCACCCTAAAACAAAGTTGTTGGCACATTGGACAGCACAGAAAGCACAAGGCGGTAGGGAGGAGCACTTCTGCTTCTGCTGTCATTCCCCATTAGCAGTGGATCTGACATAAATAAGTTGTGAGGAGTTCTGCCATACTCAGGAGGAGGCCACAGAGCTCCCTGGAAGTCTTCAGGAGCTTGTTGGAGTTGGAGGAGTACAGCAAGGAGCTCAATTACCATCTCCACACTGAACACCAGCTCACCTGGGACCATCGAGGCAAGGCCAAGCATGTGAGCTGACTGTTACCCTGGTGGTGGTGGGGTGGGGGTAGGCGATGCCTGGGCGCAGTAGTGCATCAGGTTCAGGTGGAGACGGTTGTATTTTATGATGACTGATTTGCCCTGTAACAGCCTCATGAACAGGAGCCCACCTAGGGCCAGGTGGAACCGTCACTGCAGGAGCCTTGCCCCAGAGAGGAGTTGGAAGCATCCAAGGTCAAGCGTCATGCTACCCCCGTGTTCATGCTACCCAGGAGATTGGACATTCTAAGACTGCAAAGAGGGTGACGTCTTCCGGCACACCTAAACGTAGTCATAGTATGTGTATCTGTGAGCTGGAAAGAGCTGTTGATGGTGGAACTCACTTATAGGCAGCAGTGCGGTCCTGGAATACAACACTGGCATACTGTGCCACCCCCTGCTGGTCAGTGCTGGTCACTCCATCACTCTGAATTCTGACTGTCTGTAAAGCAGAAGAGATCATCCTGAGAGTGAGGCATTCATGGAAAACAGTTTAAATGTCTGATGCTCTAAAAATCTTACACACACACACACACACGCATCTTACACTGACTTCTGTTCTGCCTGTGATTGAACCTAAGCGTAGGTTGGATTAAGACTGTGTGAGACTGAATGTTCTCTAAGCAGACAAGAAAGCATCTTCTTAAGACTCTCTGTATAAGACTTTTGCTAGGTGCCATGAATGTAAATGTACCTCCTCTTGTGTCTCGCTGTGATCAGATCCAGCAGATCTTTTCCTCATTCTGAGAAAAAAAGACAGGAACACAGTCTAATTAGTCTAGGGGCAATCTATTTCCATTTCTATAACTCCAGACAAGTCACGTCTCAGACTGTAGGAGGACTTTTACTGGACATTACTGACCTGCAGACGCAGATGAAGACAGTAAGAAGCAAAAGAAGAGAACTTCCTCCTCCCACTGCAATACACACTGCAGATAAACTCTGAGCTGCAGAAGAGAAGATCATTTCTATCACTTTAATCTGTCGTTCATTTAAAAGTGGAGACTGAAATACAGTACATCTCTTATTATTCACCACCTACTCTTAACAGTGACCATCACAGTTCCATTCTGAGCTCCATGTTCATTCAGAGCTACACACGAATACAGTCCAGTGTGTTCAGCAGTGATGCTGGTGATGCTGTAACTGTGTCCAGATCCTACAGGTGAGGCTCCACCTTCTTTAAACCAGGTGTAGTTCTTAACAGGTGGGTTTGCATCACTACTGCAGGTCAGAGTGACTGAACTGCCCTCCACTGTTTTACCAGAGGGACTGATGGACACTGAGACCTTCTTTGGAGGATCTACAATTAGATATAATTAATATATTATGAGGTTTGGCCACCAGGATTTATCCCATTATTACATTTCTGTAAATATTACTGTGTAATGTTGCTGTTATCACGAATTACAAGTAATTATGAATTGCCAAAATAAAAAAATAAAAAATAAAAATAAAAATAAAAAACAAAAACTCACATCTGACTCTGAGGGTCTGATCAGTAGAGCGGAGATGTTTGTATCCTCTTATAGCACAGCTATAACTGCCTGCATCCTCACTGCTGACTGGCTGCAGGTGGAGCTGGTTGTTCTTTGTGGTTAAAGGACGTCCATTTTTGTACCAGATGAATGTTGGATCAGTCAGACTGCAGGTGGTTCTACATGTCAGAACTGCTGTTCCTCCCTCGGTCACTTCTCCAGGAGCTTCCACATGGAGATCTAAGACAGTAAGAGGAAGAAATGAGACAACCCGAATAGACAGTTTCTATACAAGGACACGTCCTGTCATTTCCAGCATGAAAATCCTAATGTTAAACTCATATAGAGATAATCTGTTGGCAACAGGACAGTTGGTCAGAATGTATTGCTGAGAATCAGTTGCTTAAAATTCAGTCCCCCAAAAAAGGTCGGCGATGGCAAGAGCCAAGGCCCCCAGGGTCTGATGGCTGAATTGCATGAGAGTGGAGTCATAAGGCAAGGGAAAGTCAAATTAGCGGTGGCAGAAAACTGCCTGGGGTGATTTACAGGGCTACAGCATCTTCGCAAACAAACCAGTATAACTCCAGCGTGAGGGGGGTATAGGAGGGGCATACTATAAGTGAGGTGTTTAGAGCCCTGATGGCCTGCTGGGCAGTAACGGTTGCATGATCTGGTGGTCCTTGATTTCACACTCCTGTTTCTACTGCCAGAAGGGAGAAGTGTGAAGAGGTTGTGTTGAGGATGAGGATGTGGTCAATGTCCTCTAATTAAAAGAGGGGCCATTCCTGAGTTTATCTGGGCGGTCCTAACCACTCTCTGCAGACACTTGCAGTCCTGGGTGGAGCAATTTCATGACCCCTCCTCTCAGTGTTCTGGATAGCATGGCAGTTTTTTTGAGTCTTTGCAGAAAATGCAGATCTTTACGGATGTTGATGGAAATTTGAAGGTACGCATTTTGAGGGTCTCTCTACTGCCCTCTTATGAACAAGCAGTGGTTTGTGCTGGGCTGCTGTTGTCTGATAGTCCACAATCATCTCCGTTGTCTTGTCTTTAAGGAGAGATTGTTGACCTGACACCATGCCACCAGATTTGCCACCTCCTATGCCACCTTCGCCCTATCCCAGTGATCAGTCCCATGACCGTAGCATCATCAGCTGATCTGATGATGGTGGTGTTACTGTGAGAGGCAACACAGTCATGAGCGAACAGCGTGTACATGCATCCCCGAGGTGTACCTGTGTTTATTATCCGTGTGCTGGAGGTGTGGTTTCCAGTTCTGACAGACTCTGGTCTGACCGTCAGGAAATCCAGCACCCAGTTACACAGGAAGGATGCCAGTCCAAGAGTGTGAAGCTTATCAGTCAGCTTGGCTGGGATAATAGTGTTGAATGCTGAGCTGTACTCAATGCACAGCATTCTCACGTAGCTGTCTTTGCTCTCCAGGTGTTCTAGAGCGGTATGGATGGGAGAGCGCAGATGGCATCTTCTGTGGATCTATTTGGTAGATGCGCAAACTGGAGTGGGTCCATAGCAAGCAGGAATTAGTGCATGTGCTAAAGAAAGGTTGTGTATCATCCCAGTTTAACATCAGCCAGTTCTACAGCACATTATCTGAGTGCACCACCAGGTACGTTGTCGGGGGCGATTGCCTTTAATTGGTTAATTTAGTTCAGGATCTTCCTCACATCTGCAGGTGAAAGTGTAAAAGCTGCCTACTGTGATTCCTCATTCACCTGAACTCTCTTTGGTGGCTCTGTATTGAGGGCTTTAAAGTGAGCATAGTTGTTATTCAGCTCATCTGGCTGGGCAGTATAGCAATTGATTTGCTTTCTGTGCTTATTCTGGTAGTCAGGGGAGCTGTTTCAGACCCTGCCACATGCACCTGGTGTCAGGGGTGCTGTTTCAGTCCATGCCTTAACTGTCCTAATTACTGGGGGAACTTGTGAACTCGCCTGAGTACAAAAATATGGAGATGTCTAACTGTCCAAAGTGGGGGCAGGGCACTGCTCTGTAAGCATCCTTACGCTGCAGTAGAGATGATCCGGACTGCTTGTTTTTCTTGTGAGAAATTGCATCATAACGAAGTCTGAGGTCTGAGTGCAGCCATGTTGATGATAGGCCTTGCTAATACGAGTACGAGAGGCAGTCCAGACTGGAAAGGTTTAAAGTGAGTTCATGGTAAACTTCTCAGATCTCCAGCAGCGTATTCTTTGTACATAGAGAGTTACTACACTAAAATAAAAATAAAAATGTGATGTATGGATGTTGACTGGACTGTATTGGTAGAAGGAACAGGGAGATAGAACAACCCGTAGCTGAACTGTGTTAGGAATGTAAGGGGTTAATGTTTGCATTCACACATTGCATTCTGGTAATCACTACTCTGAAACCAGAGCTGTGTCCTTTAGCTGGATCATCTGATGATGTAACTCACCTGTAACTCTGAGCTGAACTCCAGGTTTACCCGTCCATCTTTCTTGTTCTTTTTTGGTTATCATTCTGAAGCAGTACTGATGTTCATCCTTCTTCATTACATCTCTCAGCCTGAGGGAGAAGTTTTTCTTTTTTGCAGATAAATATTCCACTCTGCCTGAGTAACCTCTGTCTTTACTTAGATCAGTCGGCCCTTTACCCTGAACTGGTTCTATAGTCCAGAAAAGCTCTCTTACTGTAAGACCTTCTGGGTGAGTATAAGATCCATTCATAAACACTGTGGATCCTTTTAAAGCACATATCTCCTGTTGGTTGTACGTCACACTCCACTCTGTTCCAGAAGCTCCTGAAACACATGATGCAGGAAAGATCTGATTACAGAGCCTGGAGCCCATAAGACACTCAGAGTTACTGTAGCTTACAGCTTCACCTCTCTCCTCTCTTCAGCAGATACTCTACAAAACTGAGCTGATTCTGAGAGAAACCACACACCACAACACACACTGACTCACCAACAGCCATGAGCAGAAAGAGCAGAGGAAGAGGAGGAGCCATTCTGAATGACCTCATCACAGCAGCCTGTAGGACATTTATAGTTAGAGACATGACCAGCAGGATCTTTCCCAAGTCAAGTCCACATTCACAAGACATATTCCAAATATAAGTTTCTATATATCTTTATATTTCATTTTATATCATATATATACACACGTGGACAAAATTATTGGTACACCTCGTTTAATGAAAGAAAAACCAACAATGGCAACAGAAATAACTTAAATCGGACAAAAGTAATAATAAATAAAAATTCTATGAAAATAAACAAATCAAAAGTCAGACATTGCTTTTCCACCATGCTTTAACAGAATTATTTAAAAATGAACTCCTGAAACAGGCCTGGACAGAAATGATGGTACCCTTAAATTAAAATTTTGTTGCACAACCTTTTGAGACAATTACTGCAATCAAACGATTCCTGTATCTGTCAGCATGTTTCAGCTCCTCACACAGATGCTCAATAGGATTTAGGTCAGGGCTCATAGAAGGCCACTTCAGGCTAGTCCAGTGTTTTCCTCTTAGCCATTCTTGGGTGTTTTAGATGTGTGTTTTGGGTCATTATCCTTTTGCAAGACCCATGACCTGCGACTGAGACCAAGCTTTCTGACACTAGGCAGCACATTTCCCTCTGGAATTCCCTGATAGTCATGAGATTTCATTGTACCCTGCACAGATTCAAGACACCCTGTGCCAGATGCAGCAAAGCAGCCCCAGAACATAACAGAGCCTCCTCCATGTTCCACAGTAGGGACAGTGTTCTTTTCTTGATAGGCTTCCTTTTTCCGTCTGTGAACATAGAGCTGATGTGCCTTGCCGAAAAGTTCCATTTTTGTCTCATCTGTCTATAGGACATTCTACCAGAAGCTTTGTGGCTTGTCAACATGTAGTTTGGCAAATTGCAATCTGGCTTTTTTATGTTTTGTATTCAACAATGGTGTCCTCCTTGGTCGTCTCCCATTAAGTTCACTTTGGCTCAAACATCGACGGATGGTGTGATCTGACACTGGTGTTCCCTGAGCTTGAAGTTCACCTTTAATCTCTTTAAGTTTTTCTTGGCTCTTTTGTTACCCTTCGTATTATCCGTCTCTTTGATTTGTCATCAATTGTCTACCCGCGTCCATGTCCAGGGAGGTGGGCTACAGTCCCATGGATCTTAAATTTCTGAATAATATATGCCACTGTAGTCACAGCAACATCAAGCTAATTGGAGATGGTCTTATAACCTTTACCTTTAACATGCTATACATGTCTATAATTTTCTTTCTAATGTCCTGAGACAACTCTTTTCTTTGCTTCCTCTGGTCCATGTTGAGTATGGTACACACAATGTCACCAAACAGCACAGTGACTACCTGTAGGCCTATATTTGGGCCCACTGACTGATTACAAGATTGTAGACACCTGTGATGCTTATTAGTGAACACACCTTGATTTAACATGTCTCTTTGGTCACATTTTTCAGGGGTACCATCATTTCTGTCCAGGCCTGTTCCAGGAGTTTTTTTTTTTTTTAATAATTCTGTTTAAGCATGGTTGAAAAGCAATGTCTGACTTTCATTTGTTCATTTTCATAGAATTTTTATTTATTATTACTTTTGTCAGATTAAAGTTTTTTCTGTTACCATTGTGGGTTTTTCTTTCATTAACCGAGGGGTACCAACAATTTTGTCCATGTGTGTATATATATACCTCACAATAGGCTTCTTACTTTAGAAAACAATGTAGAACTATGCAAAATGTTGGGTTTCAGTGAAACCACGGAAGTCGACACAATTATGGCTAACTGCAAAAATATTAACATACATGCACACAACATACTACACTTAACAAACACAGGATGAAAAAATAAATCCCACCCCTCCTAACACTTCCCAACGAATGCCACCTTATCTCTGAAGATAGGAAACAAAAAAATACCAGATCTTTTTAAATTGGCCAAGTGTATCCTTAAACATATCCCTTATTCTCTCTAGATGCCACTCTGATGTCTGCAAACCACTGTCCTAAAGACGGCACTTCTTGGCAATGATTAGACCATAGGCAACAGTTTGTTGCTGAGCTAATCTAAATCTAAGCAGAGTTTCTTACACTCCATATATAAGAAGTACTGGATCTGCTCTATCTGCTCCCCAAGCATATAAAATATTTCCTGAAATAAAGAAATCTTACCGCTCTGTGTTGTCTCTGACCTGTAGCGTCTCCAGGGTCTAAAGGAAAAATGGTAGATGCAGCACTGACGGTGTTCAACTAGATGTGGTTACTTATTAATAGCTGGCATCCGTTTGCAGAAGTTCCAGTAAGAGACGCACTTTACCTCAAACTTCAGGCAAAGTCTGATATAAATATCAGTGGAACGATGATGTCATTAGGTTATAAATGCCTCATATTAAAATTCGTTTAAATAAGACCTGTAAACACGTAACACAGGAAAGATAGAAAAGGGAATAACCCATTGAGGCTCTGGACCTTGTTCTACGTCATCCATCTACACTACAAATAACTTAATCTTGTCAAGAAAAAATCTTAAAAATAGCCAATATGTAATATGTCTCATTTTGAGATTGATGTAAATAGATTGTTTAAAATATCCACTTTAAAGTAAATTGTTATTAAACTTTTGTGTTCGAACATGTATGCCATGAAGTCTGTAAGTGTTTGGTGTAGCTCAGCAGATAACACCACTACCTGCCAGGGAGCCACCACCATATGTGGAGAGTGGGGTTCGAATCCCAGTCTGGGTGACTATGCTGTGCTACACCTATAAGAGTCCTTGGGCAAGACTCCTAACACTACGTTGGCCCACCTGTAATATGACTAACCTTGTAAGTTGCTCTGGATAAGAGCGTCAGCTAAATGGCATGACAGCTGAGATTCCTGGCTGGCTTCCATTATTTCACCAGCTTAGGCATGCAACATTCCCTGCCATGGTGTTCCCTCTTCCTGCATGGCCAGGAAACTAATTACTGCTTGCTCTGCCACTGCTCAGTCGGGGTCCTTCAAGAGTAGCTTCTTGACTGCTAGTGTAGCCAGCTCCAGCTGGGCTCCGCCATCCCTCACTGCCTGATCCATGTGCGGCTGGGTTCTGGCACACCGCACTGACACCTTCGCCAGCTGGGCTCCACCGAACCCCACCACAATTTGTGATTGTTTTGGGCGTTGTTAGATGTAAAAGTTTCTTCCTCTTTGTTTTGTAGGAATCTTTCATAATCTACAGACAGCAAGCGATAGAGACCGCTGTGAATGGATAAGGTTCTGTGTATGAAACTGTACCGTCAGCAGTTATGAAGACTGATTACAGCTTATTTTTTTTTACCTTTTAAGTAAATTTTGTCATAGTTTTATACGTAACTTATTTACCTCCAATATGTTTATTTGTTCAGTTTATATGTAATATTTATTTGCAATTCTAAAGTGTGAATTAGAAACTGTGTTTATAAAATATAAAAAATTGTGCCTTTTCATATTTTGGAATGCATTTATTCATACAGTTATTCATATTTTAATGTCATTTATCAATTTTTTTGTGTTGTTTAAGACAATTTTGTGGGGATTGGTAATAACAATAATAATAATAATAACAATAATGTCTTTCATTTCCCTTACCAACACAAAGTTGATATCAGTTGATTTTTTAATGTTTTTTTTAGATTTGTAAATGCCATGTTAATGTAGTTTTAAATAAATGCTTAAAAAGATACATATTTAAATGTTTCTTAAATGTGACCACTGTTTAATAGAAACTAGAGCATAGCAACAGAAGGTAGATCTAAGATTACAAGCTGGCACATAAACAAAGAGGCATTCTGTGATGTGAGCAGTTGCTATTTTAACGTTTGTTTGTTTATTTCTATAGTTTCTAACTTGGAAATTTAGTCCAATACCCTTTACTGTTCACCCCTCTGAAAGCAGAGACGCTGAGCAGAGGTTTGGACTGGGTATTTATGCCATGCCACACATGTGCTCATGGTTAGTGGCAAAACTGCTGGGTCTTGGGCTTTTTTGAAAATCAAATCCTATCCCCATTGTTTTGTGCCGAGTTCATTTTATACCAGGGCTGACCAAAGGATTCTGATATTATAATTCATGAGGTCGGAAGGGTAAAGAGGGTTTGGTCTAGACGTGTTTATGACCAGCAGGCTCTGCACAGTAAGGTCTGTACTGAGCTACACAGAGCACCTTCTTCATTTGGAGCTGTTCTCCCCACACAGTGTAGATTAACATAACTCAGACAGTAACAGAGGTTAACTGTCATATACATCTTTACTAATGTCATGTGACCACACACTCCCAGGCAGTACAGTGTTACCCAGCTGATAGAATACACATGATCAGAAGATCTGAAGAACAGATCGACTTGGTTGTGCAGTGCCCCCAGTGGTGGAATACCAGATAACATCTTAAGGTCAGCTCTATTACTATATTAGTGCAGGGTAAGCTGTTAGACAAGAGTTTTAGGTGCAAGTTAACAGGAAGAGGTCACCGTTTGATCTGCTGTGTGAAATTAGAGACTGAAACTGTGTTAATGTCCACATGCAGTTCCACACTATCATTAGAGTTAATAGAAGATGTACAGATGTATAATGATGATGAATTTGACTACAGGAGGAAGAGATGATGCAGATACAACAGCTAATGAGGATCCTGATAACAATAACAATACAAGAACAAGAACAATAAATCAGTTTATCTGACCTTGAAATGACCTTCAATATACAGAACCATTTTACAAGACTGTATATTTTAATATCTTTATTAAACAGGAATGTAGAATCATAAACATACAGAACTACAGAGAGCTGAGCTCCACCCAGCATGTGGACGAGGAGAGAGAACACAGTGCAGATCACTAACAGCTGAACACACTGAGCTTAACACACTGAGTATAAGAGCTGATACACAACATTTCTATCAGAACGATTTCAGCTCTTAGCATTTCATCCTCTTCACAGAGAGAAGACCTTCTGCAGTACATCATGCACAGATCTAAATACACTCAGCATCAAAAGGACAGCTGCACCCAGACGGAGGTGTGGGACTGCAGTGCTGTTGGGACGGAAGATAAAGGTTACCAGGAACAATAAATGATTATACATTTAGACCGATATGGGGAATATCTAGCTACACATACAGACGTAGCTAACGCAACATGCCAGACGTCATGGAGTTGTAGAGGTTCCCAATGACAGCACAGGTTCATCTCATCATCTTTCTTCTATTCATTGTCACCAACATAGTGCTGTGGTAGTGTTTGTACAACCAGTGACCCCGCTCAAACTTCCCCACCTGCTCCATCTGCTTTCATACTCTCCTCTGAGGCTCACAGGAGTTATAAGATAAACAGAGCTCCAGAAACACTGTACACACAGATCTCATACAGAACCATCAAGAACAAAGAAACAGACACCCTCAGAACAAACATCCACAATCCCAGTTCCACACAACATCCTTAACCTTAGTCCTAATCCAGCATCTCCATTCACACTGTATCATGATGAAGGTCTAAGTGAACACACTGTATATGGAGTTTATCACCTCCTCTGTTACTGAGTACCACAGCTTACTGTGAGGAGCTCACTGCCAGAGTCTCGTACTCAGGAGAACTGAGGGACTGAGGGTCCAGAGCTGTGTACGTGTCATCAGGAGAACCGGACTGAACAGCCTGTGTGAGGGAAAGAGAGAATGATCCAGAGGAGGAGAAATGAAGAACTCTGTTTAGTTTTCCATGATAGGAATTCTGTACGGATGTAGAGGGAGGATTTGGGAAGAGACACTTACACCAAGTGTGTGGTACACATCATCAGAGGACCTAGCTGTGAGCTGAAGAGCTGTGTACGTGTCCTCCTTAGCGTTAGGGTCAGCGTTCTGCACAGAGGATGGTTAGAGGAGGTGTAGTGAGGAGACTGGAGGAGTTTATGGATCAGTAAATAATTTCACTGTAAGAACTTTTACTGAAGAGGAAAAGCAGCTTCATCACATTCCAGCTTCTTCATCTTCAGTCATGATTTACTGACTAAGAACAGAAACCCAGTAGCTTTAAACAGCACCTTGGACAGCACCCCCACCTTCTCACAGCTACGCCCTACAAACCTCATTCTGACTGACTTAGTCTTATATTACCTTCTCTACCAGATCAAAGGGTTAATGGCTCCTCTCTACAGGTCAGTAATAAGTGGGTAATGATACAGTGATACTATAATAACCAGCTACACTAAAAACCAGCTACACTATAAATGACAGGCTAATCTTCTATCTGTTAATAAATAATACGGTAATTAATAAGTTATTTAGAATATGTTACTGTTACAATTAATTACATGATTTAATATAATTATTTGTTGAAATAATTTAATAACATTGTTTAGATCTAAATAATAAAATCAATGAAAGATAGGCGTACTTATTGCTATTTACTATAATATTACTATAATATTACTATGTTATTACTCGTTTATTACCAATATTTAAAGTACACTGTTATTAAGTTGACCATTGATCCCTGAAGATCACTAATTTACCTCATAATGACATTCTTCCAGGTTTCTGTTCTGCCTCTTCCACCTAAGGAAGTTAAGCAGACCTGATATTAGTGACTGATATCATAATATCAATCACTTAGCATAATAATAATAATAATAATAATAATAATAATAATAATAATAATAATAATAATAATAATAATAAAAATATAGTGGTGAACAATAATAATAATTATATACATTATATATATATATATATATATATACATATATATATATATATATATATATATATAATGAAATATTAAAGATTATATATAATAATAATCAATATAATCAATCAATCAAAACCCCGACAACTCACTCTCCTAATCTGCAGGAAGACTTTTACTGGATATTACTGACCTGTAGACGCAGATGAAGACAGTAAGAAGCAGAAGGAGAGAACTTCCTCCTCCCGCTGCAATCCACACTGCAGACAAACTCTGAGCTGCAGAAGAGAAGATCATTTCTATCACTTTAATCTGTCCTTCATTTAAAAGTGGAGATTGAAATACAGTACATCTCTTATTATTCTCTACATACTCTTAACAGTGACCATCACAGTTCCATTCTGAGCTCCATGTTCATTCTGAGCTACACAGTAATACAGTCCAGTGTGTTCAGCAGTGATGTTGGTGATGCTGTAACTGTGTCCAGATCCTACAGGTGAGGCTCCACCTTCTCTAAACCAGGTGTAGTTCTTCACAGGTGGGTTTCCATCACTGCTGCAGGTCAGAGTCACTGAACTGCCCTCCACTTCTTCACCAGAGATGGACACTGAGACCTTCTTTGGAGGATCTACAACAGACAACATTGATCTGCTCAGCAGTGGATTTTCTCCCTCCATGTTCATTACGACTCTGGCATGTATATCCTCCACTGTGCTCAGATCTGATGTTGGGAATGTTGTAGGTGTCTCCGTTTCCTACTGATGTTGATCCCTTAAACCAGGTGTAGATCTTCACAGCTGGGTTTGCATCACTGCTGCAGGTCAGAGTCACTAAACTGCCCTCCACTATTTTACCAGAGGGACTGATGGACACTGAAACCTTCTTTGGAGGATCTACAATTAGATATAATTCAAATATTATGAGGTATGGCCGGCAAGATTGATCCCATTATTGAATTTCTGTAAATATTACTGTGTAAGTTTGCTGTTATCACGAATTACAAGTAATTATAAATTGCCAAAAAAAATAAAAAAAAAAACCAAATAAACTCACATCTGACTCTGAGGTTCTGAGCAGTAGAGCGGAGATGTTGATATCCTCCTACAGCACAGCTATAACTGCCTGCATCCTCACTGCTGACTGGCTGCAGGTGGAGCTGGTTGTTCTTGATGGTCTTTGTGGTTAAAGGATGTCCATTTTTGTACCAGAGGAATGTTGGATCAGTCAGACTGCAGGTGGTTCTACATGTCAGAACTGCTGTTCCTCCCTCAGTCACTTCTCCAGGAGATTCCACACGGAGATCTAACACAGTAAGAGGAAGAAATGGGACAATCCGAATAGACAGTTTCTATACAAGGACACATCCTGTCATTTCCAGCATGAAAATCCTAATGTTAAACTCATATAGAGATAATCTGTTGGCAACAGGACAGTTGTTCAGTATGTATTGCTGAGAATCAGTTGCTTAAAATTCAGTCCCCCAAAAAAGGTAAGAGATGGCAGATGTCACTGCCCCCAGGGTCTGATGGCTGAATAGGATGAGAGTGGAATAATAAGGGAAGGGAAAGTCAAATCAGCGGTGGCAGAAGACTGCCTGGGGTGATTTACTGGGCTACAGCAACTTCGCAAAAAAAACAGTATAACTCCAGCGTGAGGGGGGTAAAGGAGGGGCATACTATAAGTGAGGTGTTCAGAGCCCTGATGGCCTGCGGGCAGAAATGGTTGCATGATCTGGTGGTCCTTGATTTCACACTCCTGTTTCTTCTGCCAGAAGGGAGAAGAGTGAAGAGGTTGTGTTGAGGATGAGGATGTGGTCAGTGTCCTCTAATTAAGAGAGGGGCCATTTCTGAGATTATCTGGGCGGTCCTTACTGCTCTCTGCAGACACTTGCAGTCCTGGGTGGAGCGATTTCATAACGCCTATTCTCAGAGTTCTGGATAGCATGGCAGTTTTCTTGAGCCTTTGCAGAAAATGCAGTAATTGTTATGCTTTGTTGACCACTTGTGTTGTGTCATGTGACCAGGTAAGATCTTTACGGATGTTGACCCCAAGAAATTTGAAGGTATGCATTTTGAGGGTCTCTCTGCTGCCCTCTTATGAATAAGCAGTGGTTTGTGCTGCGCTGCCGTCCTCTGATAGTCCACAATCATCTCCGTTGTCTTGTCTACATTTAAGGAGAGATTGTTGACCTGACACCATGCCACCAGATTTGCCACCTCCTATGCCACCTTTGCCCTATCCCAGTGATCAGTCCAATGACCGTAGCATCATCAGCAGATCTGAAGATGGTGATCTGATTACTGTGAGAGGCAACACAGGTGTACCTGTGTTTATTATCCGTGTGCTGGAGGTGTGGTTTCCAGTCCTGACAGACTCTGGTCTGACCGTCAGGAAATCCAGCACCCAGTTACACAGGAAGGATGCCAGTCCAAGAGTGTGGAGCTTATCAGTCAGCTTGGCTCGGATAATAGTGATGAATGCTGAGCTGTACTCAGTTCTGTATTGAGGGCTTCAAAGCGAGCGTAGATGTCATTCAGCTCATCTGGCAGGGCAGCGTGGCAGTTGATTTCCCCTCTGTGCTTATTCTGGTAATCAGGGAGCTATTTCAGACCCTGCCACATGCACCTTGTGTCAGGGGTGCTGTACTGGTGCTCCTGTTTGAGTTTGTATTGTCTCTTGGCTCCCTTAATGCAGTGAAATGATCACACAGCATGGACTAAACCTCACCGTTTATCCAGGGTTTTTGATTTGGGTGTGTCTGGATGTGCTTGGTGGGCACTATGTTTTCAACACAGGTGCTGATATAGCTTGTCACACCTGTGGCATGTTTTCCCATCCTCCTGCATGGAAGCATCTTTGAACACCTCCCGGCTGGTACTAGCACACTGGTCTTGGACAATGTGATCTGCTTTTTCAGTCCATGCCTTAACTGTCCTAATTACTGGGGGAACTTGTGAACTGGCCTAAGTACAAAAACATGGAGATGTCTAACTGTCCAAAGTAGGAGCAGGGCACTGCTCTGTAAGCATCCTTACTCTGCAGTAGAGATGATTCGGACTGCTTATTTTTCTTGTGAGAAATTGCATCATAACGAAGTCTACCGAAGTGCAGTGGAGGAATTGCACCATGTCACGTCACAGCACCACACGTAATAAACGCTGCCTCTCTTGTTCTTTCCCAGCACAGTCATGCAATGCACTGCTCGGTAGACATAATGTGTTTGTAGCTGGACCACAGTTTCTGGAATGTTGTCTGAAGACCAGGTCTCCGTAAATATGAGAGCACAGAAGTCCCTTAATTCCATGTTGTCTTTTGCATAGGTCTCTCACCATGTTGATCATAGGCCTTGCTGATACGAGTCCGAGAGGCAGTCCAGACTGAAAAGGCTTAAAGTGATTTCATGCTAAACTTTTCAGATCTTCAGCAGGGTTTTCTTTGTACATAGAGAGTTACTACACTAAAATAAAAATGAAAATGTGATGTATGGATGTTGACTGGACTGTATTGGTAGAAGGAACAGGGAGACAGAGCGGCTCGTAGCTGAACTATGTTGGGAATGTAAGGGGTTAAGGTTTGCATTCACACGATGCATTCTGGTAATCACTACTCTGAATTCAGAGCTGTGTCTTAAAGCTGGATTATCTGATGATGTAACTCACTTGTAACTCTGAGCTGAACTCCAGGTTTACCCATCCATCTTTGTCCTGCAGTTGTTATGATTCTGAAGCTGTACTGATGTTTATCCTTCTTCGTTACATCTCTCAGTCTGAGGGAGAAGTGTTTCTGTTTATCAGTGAAAGTCTCCACTCTGCGTCGATAATAAGAGTTTTTAGACATATCAGGCAGATTGGGATTCTTATCTGGATCTAAAACCCAGAAAGTCTCTCTCACTGTAAGACCTTCTGGGAGAGTATAAGATCCATTCATAAACACTGTGGATCCTTCTAAAGCACATATCTCCTGTTGGTTGTACTTCACACCCCGCTCTGTTTCAGAAGCTCCTGAAACACATAATGCAGGAAAGATCTGATTACAGAGTCTGGAGCCCATAAGACACTCAGAGTTACTGTAGCTTACAGCTCCACCTCTCTCCTTTCTAACTCCAGCAGATACTCTACAACACTGAGCTGATTCTGAGAGAAACCACACACCACAACACACACTAACTCACCAACAGCCATGAGCAGAAAGAGCAGAGGAAGAGGAGGAGCCATTCTGAATGACCTTATCACAGCAGCCTGTAGGACATTTATAGTTAGAGACATGACCAGCAGGTTCTTTCCCAAGTCAAGTCCACATTCGCAAGACATATTCCAAAAATAGGTTTCTATATATCTTTATATTTCATTTTATATCATATATATACACATGTGGACAAAATTGTTGGTACACCTCGGTTAATGAAAGAAAATCCCACAATGGTAACAGAAATAACTTAAATCTGACAAAAGTAATAATAAATAAAAATTCTATGAAAATAAACAAATAAAAAGTCAGACATTGTTTTTTTACCCATGCTTCAACAGAATTATTTTTAAAAATGAACTCCTAAAACAGGCCTGTACAGAAATGATGGTACTCTTAACTTAATATTTTGTTGCACAACCTTTTGAGACAATTACTGCAATCAAACGATTCCTGTATCTGTCAGTGAGACTTCTGCACCTATCAGCAGGTATTTGGCCGGCTCCTCATGAGCAAACTGCTCCAGTTGTCTCAGGTTTGAAGGGTGCCTTTTCCAGACGCCATGTTACACCTCCTTCCAAAGATCCTCAATAGGATTTAGGTCAAGGCTCATAGAAGGCCACTTCAGGGTAGTCCAGTGTTTACCTCTTAGCCATTCTTGGGTGTGTTTAGATGTGTGTTTTGGGTCATTATCCTGTTGCAAGACCCATGACCTGCGACTGAGACCAAGCTTTCTGACACTGGGCAGCACATTTCTCTCTGGAAGTCCCTGATAGTCTTGAGATTTCATTGTACCCTGCACAGATTCAAGACACCCTGTGCCAGATGCAGCAAAGCAGCCCCAGAACATAACAGAGCCTCCTCCATGTTTCACAGTAGGGACAGTGTTCTTTTCCTGATATGCTTCATTTCTCCGTCTGTGAACATAGAGCTGATGTGCCTTGCCAAAAAGTTCCATTTTTGTCTCATCTGTCCATAGGACATTCTACCAGAAGCTTTGTGGCTTGTCAACATGTAGTTTGGCAAATTCCAGCTTGTTTTTTTACAACAATGGTGTCGTCCTTGGTCGTCTCCCATTAAGCCTCAAACATTGACGGATGGTGCGATCTGACACTGATGTTCCTTGAGCTTGAAGTTCACCTTTAATCTCTTTAGAAGTTTTTCTTGGCTCTTTTGTTCCCATTCGTATTATACGTCTCTTTGATTTGTCATGAATTGTCTACCCGCGACCATGTCCAGGGAGGTTAGCTACAGTCCCATGGATCTTAAATTTCTGAATAATATATGCAGCTGTAGTCACAGCAACATCAAGCTGCTTGGAGATGGTCTTATTGCATTTACCTTTAACATGCTTGTCTATAATTCTCTTTCTAATGTCCTGAAACAACTCTTTCCTTTGCTTCCTCTGGTCAATGTTGAGTATGGTACACACAATGTCACCAAACAGCACAGTGACTACCTGTAGGCCTATATTTGGGCCCACTGACTGATTACAAGATTGTAGACACCTGTGATGCTAATTATTGAACACACCTTGATTTAACATCCCTTTGATCACATTTTTCTGTTCCAGGAGTTTATTTTTTTAAATAATTCTTTTAAAGCATTGTTGAAAAGCAATGTCTGACTTTCATTTGTTCATTTTCATAGCATTTTTTTTTATTATTACTTTTGTCAGATTAAAGTTATTTCTGTTACCATTGTGGGTTTTTCTTTCATTAACCGAGGGGTACCACATGTGTATATATATATACCTCACAATAGACTTCTTACTTTAGAAAACAATGTAGAACTATGCAAAATTTTGGGTTTCAGTGAAACCAGGGAAGTCGACACAATTATAGCTAACTGCAAAAATATTAACATACATGCACACAACAACATACTACACTCAACAAACACAGGAAGAAAAAATAAATCCCACCCCTCCTAACACTTCCCAACGAATGCCACCTTATCTCTGAAGATGGGAAACAAAAGGATCCCAGATCTTTTTAAATTGGCCAAGTGTATCCTTAAACATATCCCTTATTCTCTCTAGATGTCACTCTGATGTCTGCAAACCACTGTCCTAAAGACGGCACTTCTAGTCTTTCCAAAAATGGCGAACAAGTTTCTTGGCAATGATTAGACCATAGGCAACAGTTTGCTGCTGAGCTAGTCTCAATCTAAGCAGAGTTTCTGACACTCCATATATAATGAGTACTGGATCTGCTTTATCTGCTTCCCAAGCATATAAAATATTTCCTGAAATAAAGAAAACATCTTACCGCTCTGTGTCGTCTCTGACCTGTAGCGTCTCCAGTGTCTAAAGAAAAAATGGTCTGAGTAGAGGCAGCACTGGCGGTGTTCAACTAGATGTGGTTACTTATTAATAGTCTCCATCCGTTTGCAGAAGTTCCAGTAAGAGACGCACTTTACCTCAAACTTCAGGCGAAGTCTGATATAAATATCAGTGGAACGATGATGTCATTAGGTTATAAATGCCTCATATTAAAAATTTGTTTAAATAAGACCGGTAAACACGTAACACAGGAAAGATAGAAAAGGGGATAACCCATTGAGGCTCTGGACCTTGTTCTACGTCATCCATCTACACTACAAATAACTTAATATTGTCAAGAAAAAAAACTTAAATATAGCCAATATGTAATATGTCTCAATTTGAGATTGATGTAAGAAGATTGTTTAAAATATCCACTTCAAAGTAAATTTTTATTAAACTTTTGTGTTTGAACATGTACGCCATAAAGTATGTAAGAGGTTGGCGTAGCTCAGCAGATAACACCACTACCTGCCAGGGAGCCACCACCATATGTGGAGAGAGGGGTTCGAATTCCACTATCCCTGACTATGCTGTGCTACACCTATAAGAGTCCTTGGGCAAGACTCCTAACAGTGCGTTGGCCCACCTGTAATATGACTAACCATGTATGTTGCTCTGGATAAGGGTATCAGCTAAATGGCATGACAGCTGTGATTCCTGGCTGGCTTCCATTATTTCACCAGCTTAGGCATGAAACATTCCCTTCCATGGTGTTCCATCTTCCTGCATGGCCAGAAAACTGATTACTGCTTGCTGTGCCACTGCTCAGTCGGGGTCCTTCAAGAGTAGCTTCTTGACTGCTAGTGTAGCCAGCTCCAACTGGGCTCTGCCATCCCTCACTGCCTCCTCCATGTGCGGATGGGTTCTGGCACACCGCACTGACACCTTCGCCAGCTGGGCTCCACCGAACCCCACCACAATTTGTGATTGTTTTGGGCGTTGTCAGATATAAAAGTTTCGTCCTCTTTGTTTTGTAGGCCACCAACATTGAAAGTGTGGCGGAATCTTCCATAATCTACAGACAGAGACCGCTGTGTATGGATAAGGTTCTGTGTATGAAACTGTACCGTCAGCAGTTATGAAGACTGATTACAGCTTAATTTTTTTAATTAAATGTTTTTTTTACCTTTTAAGTAAATTTTGTCATAGTTTTATACGTAACTTATTTACCTCCAATATGTTTATTTGTTCAGTTTATATGTAATATTTATTTGCAGTTCTAAAGTGTGAATTAGAAGCTGTGTTTATAAAAATATAAAAAATTGTGCCTTTTCATATTTTGGAATGCATTTATTCATACAGTTATTCATATTTTAATGTCATCTATCAATTTTTTTTGTTGTTTAAGACAATTTTGTTGGAATTGGTAATGATAATAATAATAATAATAATTCCACCACTGTTTAATAGAAACTAGAACGTAGCAACAGAACGTAGATCTAAGATTACAAGCTGGAACATAAACAAGGAGGCATTCTGTGATGTGAGCAGTTGCTATTTTAACGTTTGTTTGTTTATTTCTATAGTTTCTAACTTGGAAATTTAGTCCAATACTCTTTACTGTTCACCCCTCTGAAAGCAGAGACGCTGAGCAGAGGTTTGGACTGGGAATTTATGCCATGCCACACATGTGCTCATGGTTAGTGGTAAAACTGCTGGGTCTTGGGCTTTTTTGAAAATCACATCCTATCCCCATGATGATTGTTTTGTGCCGAGTTCATTTTATACCAGGGCTGACCAAAGGATTCTGATGTGATAATTCATGAGGTCGGATGGTAAAGACGGTTTGGTCTAGACGTGTTTATGACCAGCAGGCTCTGCACAGTAAGGTCTATGCTGAGCTACACAGAGCACCTTCTTCATTTGGAGTTGTTCTCCCCACACAGTGTAGATTAACATAACTCAAACAGTAACAGAGGTTAACCGTCATATACATTTTTACTAATGTCATGTGACCACACACTCCCAGGCAGTACAGTGTTACCCAGCTGATAGAATACACATGATCAGAAGATCTGAAGAACAGATCGACTTGGTTGTGCAGTGCCCCCAGTGGTGGAATACCAGATAACTTAAGGTCGGCTCTATTACTATATTAGTGCAGGGTAAGCTGTTAGACAAGAGTTTTAGGTGCAAGTTAACAGGAAGAGGGCGCTGTTTGATCTGCTGTGTGAAATTAGAGACTGAAACTGTGTTAATGTCCACATGCAGTTCCACACTTTCATTAGAGTTAATAGAAGATGTACAGATGTATAATGATGATGAATTTGACTACAGGAGGAAGAGATGATGCAGATACAACAGCCAATGAGGATCCTGATAGAACAATAAATCAGTTTATCTGACCTTAAAATGACCTTCAATATACAGAACCATTTTACAAGACTGTATATTTTAATATCTTTATTAAACAGAAATGTAGAATCATAAACATACAGAACTACAGAGAGCTGAGCTCCACTCAGCATGTGGACGAGGAGAGAGAACACATTACATTTGCCTCACACTGAACTTAACACACTGAGTATAAGAGCTGATACACAACATTTCTATCAGAATGATTTCAGCTCTTAGCATTTCATCCTCTTTATAGAGACAAGACCTTCTGCAGTACATCATGCACAGATCTAAATACACTCAGCATCAGAAGAACAGCTGTTGGGAAGGAAGATAAAAGTTACCAGGAACAATAAATGATGATACATTTAGACTGATATGGGGAATATTTACTGAGCTACACATACAGATGTAGCTAACGCAACATGCCAGACGTCTCGCCATGGAGTTGTAGAGGTTCCTAATGACAGCACAGGTTCATCTCATCATCATTTTTGTTCTATCCATTGTCACCAACATAGTGCTATGGTAGTGTCTGTACAACCGGCAGGGTGCACAATACAATCATCCAACTTCCCAAAATCCTATTATGTGACCCCTCTCAAACTCCTCCAACTGCTTTCGTACTCTCCTCTGAGGCTCACAGGAGTTTTAAGATAAACAGAGCTCCAGAAACACTGCACACACAGATCTCATACAGAACCATGAAGAACCAAGAAACAGACACCCTCAGAACAAACATCCACAATCCCAGTTCCACACAGCATCCTTAATCTTAGTCCTAATCCAGCATCTCCACTCACACTGTATCACGATGAAGGGGTCTAAAGTGAACACACTGTATATGGAGTTTATCACCTCCTCTGTTACTGAGTATCACAGCTTACTGTGAGGAGCTCACTGCCAGAGTCTCGTACTCAGGAGAACTGAGGGACTGAGGGTCCAGAGCTGTGTACGTGTCATCAGGAGAACCGGACTGAACAGCCTGTGTGAGGGAAAGAGAGAATGATCCAGAGGAGGAGAAATGAGGAACTCTGTTTAGTTTTCTGTTAGGAATTCTGTACGGATCTAGAGGGAGGGTTTGTGAAGAGACACTTACTCCAAGTGTGTGGTACACATCATCAGAGGACCTGGCTGTGGGCTGAAGAGCTGTGTACGTGTCCTCCTTAGCGTTAGGGTCAGCGTTCTGCACAGAGGATGGTTAGAGGAGGTGTAGTGAGGAGACTGGAGGAGTTTATGGATCAGTAAATAAGTTCACTGTAAGAACTTTTACTGAAGAGGAAACACAGCTTCATCACATTCCAGCTTCTTCATCTTCAGTCATGATTTACTGACTAAGAACAGAAACCCAGTAGCTTTAAACAGCACCTTGGACAGCACCCCCACCTTCTCACAGCTACGCCCTACAAACCTCATTCTGACTGACTTAGTCTTATATTACGTTCTCTACCAGATCAAAGGGTTAATGGCTCCTCTCTACAGGTCAGTAATGAGTGGGTAATGATACAGTGATACTATAATAACCACCTATACTAACCTATAAATGACAGGCTAATCTTCTATCTGTGATTAAGTTATTAAGAACATGTTACTGTTACAACTAATTACATGGTTTAATACAATTATTTGTTGAAATAATTTAATAACATTATTTAGATCTAAATAATAAAATCAATGAAAGATAGGTGTACTTTTTAGGTCAGTGATGCTTATTGCTATTTACTATAATATTACCATGTTATTACTCGTTTATTACCAATATTTAAAGTACACTGTTATTAAGTTGACCATTGATCCCTGTAGATCACTAACTTGCCTCATAATGACATTCTTCCAGGTTTCTGTTCTGCCTCTGCCATCTAAGGAAGTTAAGCAGACCTGATATTAGTGACTGATATCATAATATCAATCACTCAGCATAATAATAACAATAACAATAGTAAAAGCAACAACAACAACAACAACAATAATAATAACAATAATAATAATAATAAAATAGGGGTGAACAATAATAATAATTATATACATTATATATAATTAAATATTAAATATTACATATAATAATAATTAATATAATCAATCAATCAAAACCCAGACAACCCACTCTGTCAAACTGTAGGGAGACTTTTACTGGTTATTACTGACCTGCAGACGCAGATGAAGACAGTAAAAAGCAGAAGGAGGAAACTTCCTCCTCCCACTGCAATCCACACTGCAGATAAACTCTGAGCTGCAGAAGAGAACATCATTTCTATCACTTTAATCTGTCCTTCATTTAAAAGTGGAGACTTTAATACAGTACATCTCTTATTATTCACCACCTACTCTTAACAGTGACCATCACAGTTCCATTCTGAGCTCCATGTTCATTCAGAGCTACACAGTAATACAGTCCAGTGTGTTCAGCAGTGATGATGGTGATGCTGTAACTGTGTCCAGATCCTACAGGTGAGGCTCCACCTTCTCTAAACCAGGTGTAGTTCTTCACAGATGGGTTTGCATCACTGCTGCAAGTCAGAGTCACTGAACTGCCCTCCACTATTTCACCAGAGATGGACACTGAGACGTTCTTTGGAGGATCTACAAGAGACAAGAATAACATGTGAGATAAAGAAATTATGAACACCTAAGATTGATTAGGTGTTCGAAATCAAAAGCTTCTGAATCATTATTAGAACATTCACTTACACTGAACATTTATCTGCACAGCCGTGGATCTTCTCTCTCCATGTTCATTACGACTCTGGCATGTATATTTTCCACTGTGCTCAGATCTGATGTTGGGAATGTTGTAGGTTTTTCCATTTCCTACTGGTGTAGATCCCTTAAACCAGGTGTAGATCTTCACAGCTGGGTTTGCATCACTGCTGCAGGTCAGAGTCACTGAATTGCCCTCAACTATTTTACCAGAAGGACTGATGGACACTGAGACATTCTTTGGAGGATCTACAGTAGATAAGAATAAAATGTGAGATTATGTATACATGAGGTTGATTGAGGAGTTGAGGAAATTGGAAGCTTGTAAGTCATATTCAGTTTATTGACTTACACTGAACATTGATCTGCATAGCAGTGGATCTTCCCTCTCCATGTTCATTACGACTCTGGCATGTATATTTTCCACTGTGCTCAGATCTGATGTTGGGAATGTTGTAGGTTTTTCCATTTCCTACTGGTGTAGATCCCTTAAACCAGGTGTATATGGTCACAGGTGGGTTTCCATCACTGTTGCAGGTCAGAGTCACTGAACTGCCCTCCACTATTTTACCAGAGGGACTGATGGACACTGAAACCTTCTTTGGAGGATCTACAATTAGATATAATTCAAATATTATGAGGTTTGGCTGGCAAGATTTATTCCACTATTCAATTTCTGTATATACTACTGTGTAATTGTGCTGTCATCCTGAAATACAAATAATTATACAGTAAATAAAAATAAAAAAAATAAAAAATTAACAAGCAAATAAACTCACATCTGACTGTGAGGTTCTGATCAGTAGTGCGGAGATGCTGATATCCTCCTACAGCACAGCTATAACTGCCTGCATCCTCACTGCTGACTTGCTGCAGGTGGAGCTGGTTGTACTTGATGGTCTTTGTGGTTAAAGGACGTCCATTTTTGTACCAGATGAATGTTGGATCAGTCAGATTGCAGGTGGTGTTACATGTCAGAACTGCTGTTCCTCCCTCTGTAACTTCTCCAGGAGCTTCCACATGGAGATCTATGACAACGAGAGGAAGAAATGAGACAACCTGAATAGACAGTTTCTAAGCAAGGACACGTCCTGTCATTTCCAGCATGAAAATCCTAATGTTAAACTCATATAGAGATAATCTTTTGGCAACAGGACAGTTGTTCAGAAAGTATTGATGAGAATCAGTTGCTTAAAATTCAGTCCCCCAAAAAAGGTCAGTGATGGCAAGAGTCACGGCCCCCAGGGTCTGATTAGGATGAGAGTGGAGTCATAAGGGAAATGAAAGTCAAATCAGTGGTGGCAGAAGACGATTTACAGGACTACAGCATCTTCGCAAACAAACCAATATTACTCCAGCGTGAGGGGGGCAAAAGAGGGGCACACTATAAGTGAGGTGTTTAGAGCCCTGATGGCCTGCTGGGCAGAAACGGTTGCATGATCTGGTGGTCCTTGATTTCACACTCCTGTTTCTCCTGCCAGAAGGGAGAAGTGTGAAGAGGTTGTGTTGAGGATGAGGTTGTGGTCAATGTCCTTTACAGGTGCTGGTCATAAAATTAGAATGTCATGAAAAAGTTGATTTATTTCAGTAATTTCAGTAATTTTGTTTCAGTAATTCCATTCAAAAAGTGAAACTTGCATATTATATTCATTCATTACACACAGATTAATATATTTCAACTGTTTATTTCTTTTAATTTTTATGATTATCACTGAATCCTACCAAAAAACCCAAATTGAGTCTCTCAGGAAAATAGAATATTGTGAAAAGGTTCAATATTGAAGACACCTGGTGCCACACTCTAATCAGCTAATTAACTCGAAACACCTGCAAAGGCCTTTAAGTGGTCTCTCAGTCCAGTTCTGTAGGCTACACCATCATGGAGAAGACTGCTGACTTGACATTTGTCCAAAAGATGACCAATGACACCTTGCACAAGGACGGCAAGACACAAAAAGTCATTGCTAAAAGGCTGGCTGTCTTGCACAGACGTATGCAACGCACGGGTTTCAGCTGTCGCATTCCTTGTGTGAAGCCACTCTTAAACAAGAGACAGCATCAGAAGTGTCTCGCTTGGGCTAAAGACAAAGAGGACTGGAGCAGTCCAAAGTTCTGTTCTCTGCTGAAAGTAAATTTTGCATTTCTATGGGGTATTGTGAAGAGGAAGATGTGATACGCCAGACTCAACAATACAGAAGAGCTGAAGGCCACTATCAGAGCAACCTGGGCTCTCATAACACCTGAGCAGTGCCACAGACTGATCCACTCCATGCCACGCCGCATTTCTGCAGTAATCCAGGCAAAAAGAGCCACAACTAAGTACTGAGTGCTGTACATGTTCATACTTTTCATGCTCATACTTTTCATGCTCATGCTTTTCAGTCGGCCAACATTTCTAAAAATGTGATATTCTAATTTTCTGAGATACTGAATTTGGGGTTTTCATTAGTTGTCAGTTATAATAATCAAAATTTAAAGAAATAAGATATTAATCATCAAATATTAACATTTGAAATATATCAATCTGTGTGTAATGAATGAATATAATATACAAGTTTCACTTTTTAAATAGAATTGCTGAAATAAATCAACTTTTTCATAATATTCTAATTTTATGACCAGTACCATTAATTAAGAGAGGGGCCAATCCTGAGATTATCTGGGCTGTCCTTACTGGTCACTGGGTGGAGCAATTTCATGACCACTCCTTTCAGAATTCTGGATAGCATAGCAGTTTCCTTGAGTCTTTGTGGGAAATACAGTCATTATTATGCTTTTATGACCGGTTGTGTTGTGTCATGTGACCAGGTAAGATCTTTGAAGGTTTTGAGGGTCTCTCTACTGCCCTCTTATGAAAAAGCAGTGGTTTGTGCTGCTCTGCCGTCTTCTGATAGTCCACAATCATCTCCGTTGTCTTGCTTACATTTAAGGAGAAATTGTTAAACTGACACCATGCCACCAGATTTGCCACCTCCTATGCCACCTTCGCCCTATCCCAGTGATCAGTCCCATGACCATAGCATCATCAGCAGATCTGAAGATGGTGGTGTTACTGTGAGAGGCAACGCAGTCATGGGCGAACAGCATGTACAGCATAGGACTCCCCGAGGTGTACCTGTGTTTATGATGTGTGTGGTGGAGGTGTGGTTTCCAGTCCTGACAGACTCTGGTCTGACTTTCAGGAACATTACAGAGGATGTCAGTCAAAGGTTGTGGAGCTCATCAGTAGCTTTGATGGGATAATGGTGTTGAATGCTGAGCTGTACTCAATGCCCAACATTCTCACGTAGCTGTCTTTGCTGTCCAGGTGTTCTAGACCTGTATGGATGGGAGTGCAGATGGCATCTTCTGTGGATCTGTTTGGTAGATATGTAAACTGGAGTGGGTCCATAGCACCTGAACTCTCTTTGGTGGTTCTGTGTTGAGGGCTTCAAAGTGAGGATAGATGTCATTCAGCTCATCTGGCAGGGCAGCATAGCAATTGATTTGCCTTCTGTGCTTATTCTGGTAGTCAGGGGAGCTGTTTCAGACCCTGCCACATGCACCTGGTGTCAGGGGTGCTGGTTCAGTCCATGCCTTAACTGTCCTAATTGCTGAGGGAACTTGTTTGAGAACTGGCCTGAGTACAAAAAACATGGAGATGTCTAACTGTCCAAATGGGGGCAGGGCACTGCTCTGTAAGCATCCTTAAGCTGCAGTAGAGATGATCCAGCCTGCTTGTTTTTCTTGTGAGAAATTGCATTATAATGAAATCTGAGGTCTGAGTGCAGCCATGTTGATGATAGGCCTTGCTGATACGAGTACGAGAGGCAGTCCAGACTGAAAAGGCTTAAAGTGAGTTCATGGTAAACTTCTCAGATCTCCAGCAGCATGTTCTTTGTACATAGAGAGTTACTACACTAAAATAAAAATGAATATGATGTATGGATGTTGACTGGACTGTGTTGGTAGAAGGAACAGGGAGACAGAGCGGCTTGTAGCTGAACTATGTTGGGAATGTAAGGGGTTAAGGTTTGCATTCACACATTGCATTCTGGTAATCACTACTCTGAAACCAGAGCTGTGTCTTTTAGCTGGATCATCTGATGATGTAACTCACCTGTAACTCTGAGCTGGACTCCAGGTTTACCCATCCATCTTTGTCCTGCAGTTGTTATGATTCTGAAGCTGTACTGATGTTCATCCTTCTTCATGGCATAAATCAGTCTGAGGGAGAAGTGTTTGTGTTCATTAGTGAAAGTCTCCACTCTGCCTGAGTAACCTCGGTCTTTACTTAGATCAGTTGGCCCTTTTCCCTGAACTGGATCTATAGTCCAGAAAGCCTCTTTTACTGTAAGACCTTCTGGGTGAGTATAAGATCCATTCATAAACACTGTGGATCCTTCTAAAGCACATATCTCCTGCTGGTTGTACGTCACACTCCACCCTGTTCCAGAAGCTCCTGAAACACATGATGCAGGAAAGATCTGATTACAGAGTCTGGAGCCCATAAGACACTCAGAGTTACTGTAGCTTACAGCTCCACCTCTCTCCTCTCTAACTCCAGCAGATACTCTACAACACTGAGCTGATTCTGAGAGAAACCACACACCACAACAAACACTGACTCACCAACAGCCATGAGCAGAAAGAGCAGAGGAAGAGGAGGAGCCATTCTGAATGACCTCATCACAGCAGCCTGTAGTTAGAGACATGACCAGAAGGTTCTTTCCCAAGTCAAGTCCACATTTGCAAGACATGTTCCTAATATAGCTTTCTATATATCTATATATTTCACTTTATTTCATAAAATATATATACCTCAACAGAGGCTTCTCACTTTAGACAACAGCGTTATAATGTCGAACATTAAAAATTGTTGGGTTTCGGTGAAACCATGGAAGTCGACACAATTATAGCTAATCTAATCTTTTTGTATTGGTACTGTAGGCTTAAGTCTCATATTCTCATTAAACATATTTAATGATTTTAATATTTTTTTATTATGAAATGTTTTGTTACATATGCAGTGTAATGAGAAAACACTTCAGTACTTCCATTTTAAACAACTGCAAAAATATTAACATGCATGCACACAACAACATACTACACTCAACAAACACAGGAAGAAAAAATTAATCCCACCCCTTGTAACCCTTCCCAATGAATGTCAACCTTATCTCTGACTAAGCATGTGAACAGACAGTTAAATTTCACCACCATCTCTCTGAAGATGGGAAACAAAAGGATCCCAGATCTTTTTAAATTGGCCAAGTGTATCCTTAAACATATCCCTTATTCTCTCTAGATGTCACTCTGATGTCTGTAAACCACTGTCCTAAAGACGGCACTTCTAGCCTTTCCAAAAATGAAGAATACATTTTTTGGCAATGATTAGACCATAGGCAACAGTTTGCTGCTGAGCTAATCTCAATCTAAGCAGAGTTTCTGATTTTTCCCAAATATAATGAGCACTGGATCTGCTCTATCTGCTTCCCAAGTGTATAAAATATTTTCTGAAATAAAGAAAACATCTTACCGCTCTGTGTCGTCTCTGACCTGTGGCGTGTTCAGTGTCTAAAGGAAAAATGATCAGAGCAGAGGCAGCACTGACGATGTTCAACTAGATGTGGTTACTTATTAATAGTCTCCATTCATTTACAGAAGTTCCAGTAAAAGACGCACTGTACCTCAAATTTCAGGTGAAGTCTATATATATATATATATATATATATCAGGGGAGCGATGATGTCATTAGGTTATAAATGCCTCATATTAAAATTCTTTTAAATTAGACCTGTAAACACGCAGGACAGGAAAGACAAAAAAGGGGATAACCCATTGAGGCTCTGGATCTTGTTCTACATCAACCATCTACACTACAAATAATTTTATCTTGTCAGGAAAAAAATGTCTCAATTTAAGACTGATGTAAGAAGATTGTTTAAAATATCCACTTAAGAGGATTTTATTTACCACAAACACTAATAATCATTTCCACATGGCCTTTCCTCATGTCTTACAATTAAACAGGCTGGTTTTATTACTGTGCCTTGAAGACTGGCATATCACTGGGGGTCAAGCTAGCAGTGGGTAAATCTAGCAGGGGTTAAACCTAGCAGTGGGCAAATCTAGTAGGGGATAAAGCTAGCAGTGGGTAAACCTAGCAGGGGATAAAGCTAGCAGTGAGTTAATCTTGTTGGGGTTCAAACTAGCAGTGGGTAAATCCAGTAAGGGATAAAGCTAGCAGTGGGTAAACCTAGCTGGGGTTAACCCTAGCAGTGGCTAAATCTAGTAGGGGATAAAACTAGCCGTGGGTAAATTTAACTGTGGTTAAAGATAGCAGTGGGTTTATCTAGCTGGGGTTAGAGCTAGCAGGGGATAAAGCTAACAGTGGGTAAATCTAGCAGGGGATAAAGCTAGCAGTGGATTCAACCTGTTGGGGTTCAAGCTAGCAGTGGCTAAATGTAGCAGGGGATAAAGCTAGCAGTGGGTAAACCTAGCTGGGTTTAAACCTAGCAGTGGATAAAACTAGCCGTGGGTAAATCTAACTGGGGTTAAAGATAGCAGTGGGTATATCTAGCTGGGGTTAAAGCTAGCAGGGGATAAAGCTAGCAGTGGGTTAATCTTCTTGGGGGTTCAAGCTAGCAGTGGGTAAATCTACCAGGGACAAAATATAGCAGGGGATACTGTATATCTAGCAATGGATAAATCTTCTGGAGACTAAATCTAGTGATTAGGGGTTAAACCCTGCATGAGATATAACTAGCAGGTGTTAAAGCTAACAGTAAGTAAATCTGGCAGTGTGTCTAGCAGGGGCTAAAACTGGCAATGGCATGACTAATACTAGAATAAATAACTATATGTATATGGGTATATAAAGCTGAAACTTCTGTCACAGTATGTTTGAGGTTGATGACAACATTCATGGCTAAATTATCATCTAAATGTGTTTGGCACACCAACTCAAGGAGCTCAGATCAGCAGATATCCCTTATTTCTAGATTTTTTTTTTGTTTAAGTGGTTCCACAGGGAGGAGTGGGGTATTGTTGGGTTTTTTCTTGGTGGCATGAACTTGTAACAAACTTGGGTGGTTGGGTGAAGGCTCCCGGCGAGAGAGATGAAATAAGTGGTTAGCAACATGCCCCGACCTCCGTCGAGAAACCTACGCAGGAGACAGCCATAGAGGTATACTAGAGACCATTTATTGGCATGGGGGCTCCCACACCTCATTCATCACAATCCCGGATTACAGCAGTGTGCCAGGCTACAACCTGTAGCAACCATCCTGCGTGCATAACTGTTATGCTGTTAATGTTTTCTTCCTCTCTCGTACAGCCTTAAAACAGGCACTTAACGTGACTGCTACAAACTCCTGTGATAGAAACTAACTTTTGGTGGGCACATGAAGCAGCAACTTGAGAGGAAAGAGCCAGAGCTTCTGTGTGAGGTAGAGAGGTCCCAACCAAAAGTAGTATGTTTGGTTCACCTTCAGTATGACTGGGAAACCTGGAGGTGGATGACTTGGACGACCAATCTAAACCCAACTGGCAAATTGTTAATAAACTTTTGTGTTTGTCATGGATTGTCCATAACGTATGTCATGTTCCAACACAAAGAAGAAGTCTGTAAGTGTTGTTGGTATCAGAGCTCTCTGGATCAAAGGGCACTCTTTGACATCAAAGGCGTGACCACCGTTGAAACTTAAATAATTTGCATATCTCACAATGTCAACCCTACCCATCAAGTGTCATTCTTGGCAGTGAAGTGCAACTTTTAATTTCCTGATAATGAACGTACATGGATTTGAAGGTATACAAGGCAAGTGAAATAAAACATCCACTGCATTCTCAATATTGAATTTTTATATCTTTATTTTATTCGGTTGCCATTTACACTTAACCATGAACCATGATAGACTAACAGCTTATGAGACCCGTGAGGGCTTACCAACCTAAGAAACAGTTAACCCATCCATTCTGTAATGCACTAGGGGATGTGGTGAGCACAAGCTGGCAGCAGTTGTGGGTTAGGTGTCTTGCTCAAAGGCACCTCAATCGTTTCCTGTCAGTTCAGGGGATCGACCTGGCGACCTTCCAGTCACAAGGCTGGTTCCATAACCTCCAGTCCATGACTTGTCATTCCTCTGTGCCACTCTATATTAGAAGAGCTCAATGAAACTCACCTGGTGGCAGCAGTGTGGTGGAGGAATGTAACATTATCATATTGGGGCTCCCCCTGCTGGTCAATGCTGGTCACTTCATCACACTGAATCCTCACCGTAGAATACAGTACATCAGCAGCTCCGGAAGGAGCAGACTTTACAGGTCTAGATCTGCTGTGTGTTACTGTGGTGTAAAGGACATCATCCTGAGAGTGAAGCGTTCATGGAAAAACGTTTTTGAGTTTTTATGTTCTTTCTGTGATTCTTAAATAATATAAAAATATAGCCTGCAATGGAAACTGCTGGTGGACGACTGAGTTGCGTCCATCTTACCTGTTTTGTCTCACTGTAGCCGGTTCTAGCAGGTCTTTTCTGTGCTCTATGAAACATATAAGGCCAAAATATATTTTATCTTCTGTTTCATTACTAATAATACCAAACAAGTCACCTACTGCAGGAAGACTTCTATATTACTGACCTGTAGACGCAGATGAATACAGCGAGAAGCAGAAGGAGGAAACTTCCTCCACCCACTGCAATCCACACTGCAGACAAACTCTGAGCTGCAGAAGAGAAGATCATTTCTATCACTTTAATCTGTTGTTCATTTAAAAGTGGAGACTGAAATACAGTACATCTCTTATTATTCACCACCTACTCTTAACAGTGACCATCACAGTTCCATTCTGAGCTCCATGTTCATTCTGAGCTACACAGTAATACAGTCCAGTGTGTTCAGCAGTGATGTTGGTGATGGTGTAACTGCGTCCAGATCCCACAGGTGAGGCTCCACCTTCTCTAAACCAGGTGTAGTTATTCACATGTGGGTTTCCATTACTGCTGCAGGTCAGATTCACTGAACTACCCTCCACTATTTCACCAGAGATAGACACTGAGACGTTCTTTGGAGGATCTGCAGGAGAGAACATCACATATGACATCATGTGTAACTGAGAAGGATTAAGTTCTAGAGTTGAGAATACTGGAATCTTATAAATCACCATCATTCACTTACACTGAACATTGATCTGCACAGCAGTGGATCTTCTCTCTCCATGTTCATTACGACTCTGGCATGTATATTCTCCACTGTCCTCAGATCTGATGTTGGGAATGTTGTAGGTGTCTCCATTTCCTACTGATGTAGATCCCTTAAACCAGGTGTAGATCTTCACAGGTGGGTTTGCATCACTGCTGCAGGTCAGAGTCACTGAACTGCCCTCCACTATTTTACCAGAAGGACTGATGGACACTGAAACGTTTTTTGAAAGATCTGCAGACAGGGTTCCTAAATGTCAGTTGGCTGCTTCGTATGGCTATGACTATGTATTTCTCAAATATCCCAATTTGCTTATCTGTACATAGTTGTAATGTTAGATATATAAACCCCCAGAAGACACATATAGAGTTCATAGTGGTTTTGGACATGGCTTGTGTTGGTGACAGGTGGTTCCCATCCTAGGCTACAGTTTTCTGTATAACAGTTAATTCACGTCAAACCACTCTGATTAACTTTGCTTATTTTCCAACAACTGAACTCAACCACTCCTCAAAAACTTTAACCTCCTGAGACCTTGCATCTTCATGTGGGGACATTACATTTCTGCTTCTCTGCACCATGATACTTAATCTTTTTAAAGTGTTGTCCTATTGGCCTCATATGAAGACTCATATGTTTTTTTGCGTAAACAACTTCCTATACAAAAAATAAAAAGTTTAGTTTTTATGCTTGTTAGGTCCTACTAATCTCAAATATATAATAGCTAGAAGAAATTAAAAATGAACACCAAGCAAAAGTCTAGGTCTCAGGATGTTAAGCAATTCACACAAAACACCTCAGAGAGAACAGGAATTGGCCCTACAAGCAACAGAAGCCATAGAAAAGACAGAGGAATTGATCGTTTGATGGATGTTTTGATGGATATGTCAGTAAGAAAACAGACCGAGATAGCACAAACCTGCAGGTGGAAAAGAAGAAGGACGTGTGGGTCGTGTTTGCACTGAAGAAGGAGGTGAATATGTGGAGTAGGAGACAGGACGAGGCGGAGCTGAAGGAGGGGGACCTGAAGACAACACAAAATTCACCTGTCAGCATTAATATCTTACTGACCACACGGGAAGTTTATCTTCTATATCTCTCTGTTTATGACTCACTAATATCAGTCTGAACTGAGTCTGTTACTCACCCAGTGTAACCAGTAATAGAACCTCTGTGTAGATATCAGGAAGTAGATTAGACTTCTGTATCCCACACCAGTATGTTCCTCCATCCTCTGGTCTCAGATCAGTGATGGTGATGGTGAAGACTCTGGCTGCTGTGTCGTCATCCAGAGAGAACCTCTGATCTTTAGCAGTAGATCCAGACCGAACAGGGATGTCTTTATTTCCAGGAGAACATGCTCCTCTACAGAGATACTTCATGTAGCTTTCATATCCAGAGTTGTAGGGACATCTAATCTGAACTGAGTGTCCTCTGTGTCCAGTTACTGTAGTTACAGCACTGACTCCAGCTGTAAAAGAAGATGGAGTATATGGGTGTAGTAAACACACTCTGAGCTCTGAGATCTTCTTCCTCCAGACAGTTCAGTCTGATAAAGTTGGCTGTGGAATACGAGTCACTGAAACGCTACACAGACACGTCTTACTAAGATGGTGAGAGAGATAAACAGAGAGAGAGAAGGAGGAACGACTCTGTTCTTTATCAGACACTGATCTAACACACTGCATGTTTCTGAGTTTGTAGAAGATCGTCTTAAACACAGATGTGAGAGGTAAAACTCACCAGGAGGAAGAATGAAGATGAAGATCCTGATGATGGTCATGTTTAGAACAGCTAACAGCTCTCCCTCTCCCTCTCCCCCCCTCTCTCTCTCTCTCCCTCTGTTTCCTCATGCTTGCTGTCTACACCTACTTTTGGTCTGTGGTTGGAACCACATAGCTTAGCAACCAAGTCAACCACTTCCTCTTTAGTCATGGGTCATCCTGGGTAGAAGATGATCTGAGATCAGTTTGACTGTCTCTAATATAACAGGTACAGTGGTTATTAAAGTGCAGCACACTGATCCTGAATCAGGATAAACTGTCTTAGTTTACAGCCTGAAAAGAAGCTGCTTGTCTATTCACTGACACACTGACATAGACTCCAACATCAGAAAGAGCCTGTTCAGCCTGATCATGCAGTGTGGCAGAGATTGTCGTCAACCCTGAGCATCATGTGACGGAGCTGTCAATTCTTGGCTCTTTTGTTTGTTCTCTGCCTTTCTGTGTTTGTAGTTCGCTTTAGTAGTCTTAGCTCTGTAATTCTTATATACCTCTGCTAGATGTAAACCCTGTCAAGATGTAAACTCTGGTAGATTTACCCACTGCTAGCTTTAACCCCTGATAGATTTACCCACTGCTAACTTTAACCCCTGATAGATTTACCCACTGCTAACTTTAACCCCTGACAGATTTACCCACTGCTAGCTTTAACGCCTGCTAGATTTACCCACTGTAAGCTTTAACCCCTGCTAGATTTACCCAGTGCTAGCTTTAACCCCTTCCAGATTTACCCAGTGCTAGCTTTAACCCCTGCTAGATTTAACCAGTGCTAGTTTTGACCCCTGCTAGATTTACCCAGTGCTAGCTTGAACCCCTACTAGATTTACCCACAGCTAGATTGATCTACTGCAACCTCTACTCACTGCTTATATTAGACACTGCTAACATTAACACTTGCTAGATTTACCCCCTAGTAGATTTGCCCACTGCTAGAGTAGAACATGCTCCTTTACAGAGATACTTCATGTAGGTTTCATATCCAGACTCGTAGGAACATCTGATCTAAACTGAGTGTCCTCTGTGTCCAGTTACCGTAGTTACAGCACTGACTCCAGCTGTAAAAGAAGATGGAGTATACGAGAGTAGTAAACACACTCTGAGCTCTGAGCTCTTCTTACTCCAGACTGTTCAGTCTGATAAAGTGGGCTGTAGAATATGAATCACTGAAACGCTACACAGACACGTCTTACTAAGATGGTGAGAGAGATAAACAGAGAGAGAGAAGGAGGAACGACTCTGTTCTTTATCAGACACTGATCTAACACACTGCGTGTTTCTGAGTTTGTAGAAGATCGTCTTAAACACAGAAGTGAGAAGTAAAACTCACCAGGAGGAAGAATGAAGATGATGATCCAGATGATGGCCATGTTTAGAACATCTAACAGGTCCGTTTACCCATGGTCTCATACAGGACACTTCAGGATGTCAAGTGACAGAGGACCACCCATTTCTTGCTCACTCTCTCTTTCATTCTCACACTTCTTCAATGGGGAAAACACATGCAGTAGTTGAGCAACAGCTAAACAGGCAGTCAGCCACTTCCTCTTTAGTCATGAGTCATCCTGGGTAGAAGATGATCTGAGATCAGTTTCACTGTCTCTAATCTAACAGGTACAGTGGTTATTAGAGTGCAGCACACTGATCCTGAATCAGGATAAACTGTCTTAGTTCCCAGCCTGAAAAAAAGCTGCTTCCTTCCTAACTGAAGAAACAGTTAAAGGTTCAATTGTGTGTCCTCAGCTCCCATTCTGGTCTGTCCTCCCTCTGCCCATTGGCTCGTCCTCTGTAGACCCGCTGATATACACATGTAATAAATTTAGCTGTAGTTTCATACTTGCAGCAACACGTCTTCTCTAATTTAAGCAAGCATGTTGAGTAGGGTGAGGGTAATGGCATGTCTATGGACTGCTGCTGTTTATCCAGTTAGACCGTTTAGACTGTAACAGGAAGTGTGCAATTACCTACCAACTTCTTAATCTCACAGGAAATGACAAATTTCCCTTCATTTAGCTCTCTGTGTGCTTGTGTTGTGACACTGGAACATGGGCAAACCTGTGTACTGGGATGGTATTTGCACAACAAGAGCACAAATCTTTAAACGAAATATTAGTAACACATGTGACACGTGGCGAATCCTTTGCAAGTGAAGTATGCATCAGAGAAGAGTTGGAGAGAGGTGGCATCATAGGGCTCCAGGACTGACCCAACAGTCACAACTCAAAGAGCAGTGGTGTCCTCCATGAGTCATCCTGTTAGTGCAGCACCATTGGCAGACGGCTGCACCATGCAGGACTACATGCTCACAGACCAGTACAAGAACTGCCCTTAACACCACATCAACATCGCCAAAGACTGCAATGGTGATGTGCCAGACTGTCATGGTGTTACTCAGAATGGCAGCGGGTCATCTTCAGGGACGAGTCCCTCTTTTGTCTCAATGGAGACGACCAATGAATCCGTGAGTCATCGCCATGAGTCAGCGCCAAGATGAATGGTTAGTTGTCACATGCCACACGTCCAGAAGGTCTCCACCCCTACCGCACCATCTGTAGGAATCTGTGTGAGAAAATTTAGGCTTCATGGGATGGATTGTCACTGGCACTAAGAATGTGGGTGTGTCCTTATTATAAAAGAGAAGACACATGGAAACCCTGAAGGTGAGATGTTTCACACGGAAGTATTTCCTTTATGTGATCAGCATTATAAATTCACCCAATGAAAACATCAGATTAAACAGCGGCCTCTTCAGGTCAGCTGACTGTCCCACCAGCGATGATGATCAAACCCTACAGTCACTTAAAGTGGTAGAACAGAACAGATAGCAGGTAAAAGAGTAACATCAGATATTCATGATTAATCAGTATCAAGTGTAGCTGAAGACTTGAGGTGATTAATCTGCCATCAGGTTACACTGATTCCTGGACCAGCTTTGCTGTCACGTCTGAGGCTCCATCTAAAAATAGCTTTTGTTAATAAAGTAACAGAGAGTATGATGGTGTCTGGAATTCCCCCCAAACTCCATGATCACATCAAGCAGAGATTTTTAAACATGGTATTTGAGCATAAGGCAGATCAGTCACTCCATTCTTAAGATGGTCTGATCATGTCTATTCTATCAGCTGGGTAACATTGTACTGAGATCGGCACTGATAAACCCGTAAGTGACCTTTACTGCTTCATACAGCAGCAGGAGGCCAGGCGGACCTGGATTCAGTCTTACATCATTAAACCTGATTTTAGTTTAAAGCACTTTAATTTAAACTTGCTCAATGGAAAGACACTGCAGTTTCACTATTAGGTCATTCAGATTTGCAGAAGTTTTAAGCTAAGAACGTCTGATGCATCCTGACCAGTCAGATACCACATTCCTAACCTGCCGTAAGAGGGTTGAGCATATTAATAACCCTGGGTGTTTCAGTAAAATGCTTGGAGCTAACCCACGCGTTAGCCACTTCTTGTTAATCGTCTCAGTGCTGTTTCTGTTCTCACCATTTGTCATTTGGCCGTTGGAGATGGAGCCTCGTTACTGAACGGTAAGCTGTTTTCAGTACTTCTGCGTAGTTTTAGTAGTTTATGAGGGAGAATATAGCTTACAGTACTCATAATATGTCTCTAATACAAATACATGTGTGTTTAGATTGCTGGAAACATTTTCTACCTAATGGTTAAACCAACAAATTTCAAAGTTCTTCAGTTTACGTTATTGCCTCTGGTACTGTAAACCTGTGGGAAAGCCAAGAGAACATATATGTTCACACAATACGTACATTAGGAAATATATCAAATAGGTGGCAAACAAAATGCATATTTAGACCAGTTATTACCTGAGAAAGATAAATCAGTGCTGTTGGGAAGAACAGGTCCAGATGACAAAACCTCCTTACCAACTTTTATCATGCTTCACAGTCACAGCTGATTAAGTAAAACAGACTTTATTCTGGTATCAGCATTAAAAGGATCTAACTTCTTCATGAAGCTCCAGAAAGATCTGCTAACATTGTGTTTAATACTGACATTACTGACAACTATAAATGTCCTACAGGCTGCTGGGATGAGGTCATTCAGAATGGCTCCTCCTCTTCTTCTGCTCTTTTTGCTCATGGCTGTTGGTGAGTCAATGTTTGGTGTGGTTTCTCTCAGAATCAGCTCAGTGTTATAGAGTATCTGCTGGAGTTAGAGAGGAGAGAGGTGAAGCTGTAAGCTACAGTAACTCTGAGTGTCTTATGGGCTCCAGATTCTGTAATCAGATCTTTCCTGCATCATGTGTTTCAGGAGCTTCTGGAACAGGGTGGAGTGTGAAGTACAACCAACAGGAGATATGTGCTTTAAATGGATCCACAGTGTTTATGAATGGATCGTATACTCACCCAGAACATCTTACAGTGAATCAGACTTTCTGGATTAAAGATCCAGTTAGAGGTAAAGATCTGATTGATCTGAGTAAAGACCCAGGTTACTCAGGCAGAGTGAAGTATTTAGCTGATGAACAGAAACACTTCTCCCTCAGACTGAGTGATGTCATGAAAACAGATGAACATCAGTACAGCTTCAGAATCATAACAAATGTAGAAAAAGAAAAATGGGTGGGAAACCCTGGAGTTCAGCTCAGAGTTACAGGTGAGTTAAATCATTTAATTATCCACGACACACAGTATACATTTGGGCTATATTACAAAGTTGTTTTGTAGTATTTGTTCTGTCTCCCTCAGTTATCAGTCTTGATTCATTTTTTAGGTGCTCCATTCAACAATATAAAAAAAATAAGTTTCTTCTTTTAATGGTCACATGGCAATTCAGGTGATAAACAGGACTAAAGTGAATCAAAACTATTAATTCAGCTCCAGGGCTGTAATTCAATGTGTGCTTCTTATTACATCTCACTACCTGGTCAGTAGTGGTTAGTTCATTTCTGATATTCCAAAATGCTTTATCTCAATAAATTGTGTACCCACCAGGGGGCAACAAGGCACCATACAGAGCCAAAGCAAACAGGGATTAAATTAAAAAAACGCTGTAGGACTTTATTGATTAAAGTTTTTAAATGTACAGAACTAGTGTGCAAGGCTGAGGTACTGAAGGCAGAAACTGGAGGCCTGCCAGCAGGGAAGTCACACCATGGATAGCATGGCTCTGCTAGGATGACTTCAATGAGCTAGGGCTGGGTTAGGGTTGGGGTTTTAGCCTCTTTGTTTGTACTCAGATCAGGCATACCAGAAAGAAGGGCTGATTAAAGTTTGGGTTTTTCAAAACAGGCTCTGAGATCAGGTAGGCTTAAATTAATAAAAAAAACAGCTTCAGTTGGCCCACTTGAATCAGGCTGATCCTTCTTTGTGAAATTAAAGAGGGGAGAGGAGATGAATAAGAAACTTGGTACAGACATCCAGTAGTAGACCACAAGCCAAGTAAAGCTCTCACCTCTTTCTTGGTCTGGAGGTGTGGCCAGTTAAGAATGGCAGCTACCTTTTTTCTCCTGGCATCACAGAAGCCACCCCGATGCTATAGCCTATATGATGTGCTTCATTGAGGCCCATATGTCATTTCTGAGGGACAGCAGTAAGCCCAGGGCAGCCTCTACTCAGCTCATGTTTGAGTGATGACGTCCAATTAGGTGGCAGCACAATGTCCATGAGGTGTTGGAAGGTGGCTGGTGCCTTCTGGAGTCCAAATGGAAACACCATGTATTGCCAGTGCCCATGAGTGGGAGCTACTTGCCAATTTCCCTTTGTTAGGGCTAAAGCTGAAATGAATCAAGCCCTACATAGGCATTCTGTTAGATCCTCAACCCTGGGAAACATGTAGGAGTCAAACCAGGAAATTGCATTTAACTTTCTGAAGTCATTACAGTGCTGTCAATTTCCATCCAGTAAACATAATAGGTTGGGACCATGGACTGTTAAAAGACTTGATGTAGCAGGGTTCTGACAGATGGTAGGGCATCTGCCTCACTATGGTGTGGAAATGAGTGTGAATGTGGTGTGGAGCCACACAAGTTTGACTGAGGTTCTCAGAGAAGATGTGATGGAAGCTCCATTAGTTCCTGGCTTTGTATGACTGTTAATAGTCCAGTTGTTCTAGTTAGTGCTAAAATAATAAATGAGGGTGCAATAGTGTGTGGATTATTGGCAACACTACAACCTTACCATTAAGGATGCCAAGCTGCTTCTCAAAATAGATGCATGTCTTGATGTGTTGTGTGAAACAAATATTTTCTACATTGGATCTCCAGTCAGAGATCTGCCAGATATAACATGAGCAATGAGGACTGTTCTGAAACTGCATTTGCTAAAAGATATGGGTTATATGAATATACCATGATGCACTTTGCTTTCTGTAATGCACCTAGTACCTTTCCAATAGCCAGTTAGTTGGTAAGGATTGAGGGGACTACAGTGGGATGAATAACTCATATCCAAGGATTGCATCATTCTGGGTTAAGATGTAGATCAAACCATCCACCATCTTTAAGAACACCAGTCAGTCAGTTGTGGAAATTTGTCTTAAATCCAAATCTGACATAATGCCATGTACTGGAATATGAGTTTCATCAAAGTATGTTATGTTCTTGCATTCCCCACCTACGAGAGGCAGTTCATATTGGTCACCAATGATTCAGACCTCTGTATTGGGGAAGTCATTTTTTTGGCTGCACTGGGGAATCGAATTGGCCTTTAAGCTGTTGCCTTACACTAACTTAAAGATATTGTGTAGCAGTTGTTGACCAGTGTGAAATTCCAACTCTATCACTAGCACTTGGGTTGCACCTTCTTACTCTGTACTGATGATAGTAGATTGAATTAGCTCTTCAGAATTAATCAGAGAGGGAGGCAACTTGCTAAGTGGCTCAAGGAACCTAGCCAATACAATGTTGTGATCCAGAATTGAGTCTGCATCTACCCAGTGTAAATTGTTGTGATTGTTATCATGAATAGCGTAAAATTAATTGGTTAATTTACCTTGAAGAGCATGTTTTTTCTGCCAGAAAGTGTCATTGTAAGTGGGACAGGTTTGAAGAGAATATATATGATTGCAAGAAAAACAAGTCTACAAGAGGAGAGCAACTCACATTATGGTTCACAGGATGCTGAACAACTCAGCAATGCAGCTGACTTCTCATTCCTACACTGATAGATGAAACTAGAAAGCTGATGCTGTGCGAAAGTACTGACCCTGCTGGCTACAGATTGAGCTGCATGATTACATTCTCTGGTACCAATGCAGGATGCTTTCCTCAAGAATGAGCTTAAATTTGCCTGCGAGAATCCAGTCCAAGCCAGTCTTCTGCAGGAAGAGAAGATTCTTTGGCGGGTATGCCTATATTACCATCGGTATAACATTGGAAATGCCATTTGGCCTGGAAGATGGGCAGTCGTATGGGGCAAAGTGAGCTACAAAATGATCAAATTCAGGCACGAATGAACAAACTTCATCTTGATGTTCTTTGCCCTTTCCCTTAAACTAGAACTAGAAACAGGTACATCCTTGTCATTATTGACAAGTTCACCTAATGGGTCAAGGGCATTTCCCTTTAAGGAACACACAATGGAGACAGCAGCAAATACATTAATCCTTGAACTCATCTGCACTGCACCAACATCAGAAAAACAGTCATTTTCATCTGTGACAAATTCTAAGCAACTATGAAAAATAAGGATCACTAGCTTTTCTCTCTTCATCTGATTGTCTTCTTATGGACTTAGATCTCCATGTGGAAACTCCTGGCGAAGTGACAGAGGGAGAAACAGCAGTTCTGACATGTAGAACCACCTGCAGTCTGACTGATCCAACATTCATCTGGTACAAAAATGGACGTCCTTTAACCACAAAGACCATCAAGAACAACCAGCTCCACCTGCAGCCAGTCAGCAGTGAGGATGCAGGCAGGTATAGCTGTGCTGTAGGAGGATATCAACAACTCCGCTCTACTGATCAGACCCTCAGAGTCAAATGTAAGTTTAATTGTTGAACTCAAATTAAAATCTAAATTACTGAATGTAGCTATTTAATTTAAACCTCTCTTTGGCAGGTCAGAGATTGTCTACAGTGTGGGCTGTAGTGGGAGGTGGAAACCTTCTCTTTCTGCTTTTTCCTTTGTGTTTCTGCATCTGCAGGTCAATAACATGCAGCACACATCTTCCTTCAGTGTCACTAAATTGTTGCTAATGGTTATCAGTAAAGCAACTTAAATGTTATAAGCTCAGATTAATAAGAGTGTGTTCCTTGTTTTGTCCTGCAGGATCACCAAGAAAAAAACACATTATCAGGTGACAAATCTTTTGTGTTTTATATCTATATTTTTACTACATTTGTTTCAGGGTAAAAGCCTAATTTGACAATATTTGAACCCAGATATTCCACTATACTTACCTGTTAAGGGTTAAGGTGCAGCATGTATTTCAGCAGCAAGGAAAACAATTAAAGGTGATATGGTGCAAGGGCTCCTTACCCTTCATATCAGTCAGTAAATACCATTAGCTAAAGTTCTCACAGTAAATTCCCCACTACGTGATGACCCATAAACTCGTCCTGTCTCCTCACTACACCTCCTCTAACCATCCTCTATGCAGAACGCTGACCCTAATGCTATGGACGACATGTGCACAGCTCTTCAGCCCACAGCCAGCTCCTATGATGATGTGTCCCACACACTTTCAGTAAGTATCTCTTCACAAATCCTCCCTCTAGATCCGTACAGAATTCCTAACATGGAAAACTATACAGAGTTCTTCATTTCTCCTCCTCTGGATCATCCTCTCTTTCCCTCACACAGGCTGTTCAGTCCAGTTCTCCTGACCACACATACACAGCCCTGGACCCTCAGACCCTCAGTTCTCCTGCGTACGAGTCTCTGGCAGTGAGCTCCTCACAGTAAGCTGTGATACTCAGTAACAGAGGAGGTGATAAACTCCATATACAGTGTGTTCACTTTAGACCTTCATCATGATACAGCGTAAGTGGAGATGCTAGATTAGGACTAAGATTAAGGATGCTATTCTGAGGGTGTTTGTTTCTTTGTTCTTCATGGTTCTGAATGAGATCTGTGTGTACAGTGTTTCTGGAGCTCTGTTTATGTGGAGATGAGCTTGCCTTTATGTATGAGACTCAATGATCTCTGTATTAAAGCTGTTAATCTCAGAGCTCCTGCTAAGATGTACAAATACACCAGTTCTTTATCTGATCTGTTCTTACTCATAGCTCCATGTACTCTATGAACTGTAAAATACAATAAAAACTAGACTCTGTGATTTATTAACTCTCTTGGTTTTTTTTATTTAAGTGTCAAAAGTACAAAGAAATTACTTTTAATGTTGTGTATGATCAACCTGATAAAGTGTAAAGTTTAGAGAATATTAAAGTTACAATATTTTGAAACATTCCAAAATAAGCAGCTAAGAGAATCAGGGTTGTGTATAACAGGGGATCCACAAAAGGCGGAAAAAGAAAAAGAATATTTGGAAATGTGTAACGTGGCTAGAGGAGCCCATGTTTCAGATTGGTTTTGGGAAAAACTAACAGTGAGTTCTATATGAGAAACAGGACCATCCAGACTTCTATCAGAGGAAGGTACCACAGTCAGCATCTGTCATGGTCCCATGGGTCCTACCGCACACAAGCCTATCATCTAACTGGAAGGCCATGTAAGCAGGTGGAACAGTCGAAATTCAAAAAGCCCAATCGACACTTGCAAATCATTCTTCTATTAACTCTAATGAAAGTGCACAGCAGATCAAACAGCGCCCTCTTCCTGTTATATCACACACTGCAGACAGACAGTCCAGAGACCAGTGATGACCTCAAACCACACCGTCTCTTAAAGTGACAGTACAGACTCCTGTAATGGGAAATTGGCAAAAGAGGAACCCTGTAACCCTGTACTGAGACTACCACTGATGAACCCTCCAGTGTAAACCCTACAGCAGCAGGAGAAGAGGTGGAGCTGGATACAGTCCTACATCATTACAAGTTTAATTAAATAGAGTTTATCTATATTAATAGGATAATTCAGCAGTCCTTGAAGGCTTAAGATGAAGACGGATCTCTCACTGCAGTAAGCTAAGAAGGTCCACATGCATCCTGTGAAAGGGAAACATTCGTTTAAACAACACCAGCAGTTTCTGTTTAGTGGCGCAGCAGTTCACAGTTAAAAAAATTTGTTAACCATGTTTTGTTTTGTCCGTCTCAGTGCTGTTACTTGTTTTTTTTTTTTTTTCTTATTAGGCATTCATCAGTTGGCGTTGGAGACGAGCCTCATTACTGAATGGTAAGACACTGTCAGGAATATAATTTAAGTTAAGTCCCAGAAAATATAAATTACGAATATTACGAATGTAGGAATGTAAAAATTGAGTCTGATTGGGATTCTGTTCAGTGTTTCTGTAAATGTATTTTGGGAGTTTAATAATGTAAAAAAGTGGTGTACTGTAGCACTGTCACCTATTGAGAAACCAAATTTTAATTTAGCAGGAGAAGTCCTTTATAGTTTAGTATATAGTTCTCTGTATTTGAGAATTAGAACAGTGGAAAAAAATTCATTTGGCCAGTAAATGTTTAACTATTACAGGTAAACTTCTTCGTGTGATGGCTGTGGCTTTTCCAGCCAGCATCAAATATCACGAGTTTAATATAACTGAAAGACACCTGCTTGTTTTAGATCCCGTCTCTCAGGCTTCCCTCTTCCTGCTGTAAAGAGAGACTAACTAAGCAGGAAGCAGATCACGCGAGCACAGCATAGGCTAATCGATCTACTGGCACCACAGTGCCTCACTATCTCAAGTCTCACAAGTATCTCTAGGCCTTGCCCTTCAGGCCTGCCAAAATTACCTCCACACAGGCTAGGAATGGTGAACCGGCTACACGCCACGGTCGACCCCCTGCCCACAACGCCGAGCAGAGAGAGGAAAATAAAGCAATGTAATTTGAAGCAAGAGACTCTCTGCCTGTCTGTTCGTCCAAACAAACAGATTCAGGCTTGCTCTCTAGTGAGATTTCAATTCAATTCAACTTTTTGTGTCATTATACCAATATAGGGTTGCCAAACAGTAATACTAAACACAGTGTTCAGGCGCTCCTTCTCCAATGCGATTTAAGAAGATATATGTGTGTATATATATTATATAATAGATATATATATATATATATATATAAAAACCTTATAGTGCAAAGACAAATAGACAAAAGACAAAATGGGTTTCGAAGATACAAGTACAGCGTTAGAGTAAGAGCAGTACAAGTAGCATGTGGGTTGTAAACAGTATAAAATATATATATAGTGTACAGTGCAGGTGGTAGGTAATAGCAGCTTAATATATTCAGGTAACCAGCTAAATTGCCTAGCACCAATTTTTCAGTATTAGATAAATAAAATACAGAGATAATAAATACAACAGCTGGTTGTTCAAAGTAATTCGACCAGGTCAAGAGTTAAAAGTGCCAGTGCAAACCAGTCCTGTGTGAGTTAGTGGAGCCCAGTGTGTGTGCTGGGGGGATCCTGGCTGGAAATCAGTGGCGGTCCCCCTGTTAGTGGTGTAGTCATGTTTCTGGTGGGGTGCTGCTGGGTGTGACCAAGTTTTGACAGCGCTAGGGTAAAAGCTGTTCCCGGAACCTGGTCGTTCTGGCTCGGATGTGTTCCGGTACCCTCTTTCTGGAGGGCAGAGGTTGGAAAACAGGGGATGCCTGGGGTGTTTTTCGGTGGTGTGATGCATTCTTTCCCCCTCCTGAAGTCAATGATAAGCTCTTTTGGTTTTGCTGACATTGAGAGAGAGAGTGTTTGGCGGCAAACCAGCACTCTGTGAGGAGCTTTGACTTCCTCTCTGTATGGGCCTCATCACATCTTATGATGTGACTTTGTCGGCGGATTTATTGTTTTGTGTCATTGTGCAAAACTTGATGATGGTGTGTTCGGAAACTGTGGGTTGCTACAAAGCATGATGAATATTTAATAAGACTGACTTTGTTCACCTAAATGCGCGGCAGTAAGCTTGTTAAGTGTTTTAACTTCATCTAGATAAACATCTCAGTGCTGTCTCTTCTTGTTCTCATCATTTATCAAGTTGAATCGTTGGCGATGGAGCCCTCGTTACTGCACAGTAAGAGATGTTTTTCTGTACTCCAGTAGATTTTTTAGTAGTTTTTACTTGAGGAGGATCGAGTTCTTCATATTTAGTTTATATATGTTTTTCATCATATCCGTTTTCAGTGAAGTTCAGATTAACTGTATGGTCTTAGATTAGCTGGAAACTGTATTTTGGGAAGAACAAAGGGTGGAGGACGTAACACACTTCCAGTCAAAACAAAGGCCCCAGGCCCCAAGTTCAACCAGTTTTCCCACACTGGCTGGCTTTAACTGATCAGATTCTCCAGATTCTCATTATCCATGATCTAAAGCCGTCCGTGCTGACTGGAACAGTACTGACTCTACTTCCTGTGAAAGACTGTCTGCAGGTTTAACTATAAAACTAGATTATCTGAAGAAATGAAAAGGAAAAGCTCCACATACTAACTCACTCCATCTGTCTGTAGAGTGATGGGTTGTTAGGACCTTCAGAACCTCAATGGTTTGCCTTTTTAAGATCGACCCATTGTACTGCCTGGGAGTGTGTGGTCACATGATACATTAGTAAAGATGTATATGACAGTTAAACTCTGTTACTGTCTGAGTTATGTTAATCTACACTGTGTGAGGAGATAGAACAGCTCCAAATGAAAGAAGGTGCTCTGTGTAGCTCAGTATAGACCCTTACTGTGCAGAGCCTGCTGGTCATTTACCACGTCTAGACCGAAAGTACGCAACCCCTCTTTAGCCATCCGACCCGTCATTCGATAGAACAAGTCCACTGTTCTTCACAGTCAGGTTACCAGAAATATGCAGTCATGGAGAAGATTCAGAGCTGATTAAGTAGAACATAGACTTTATTCTTGGTATCAGCTATTAAAAGGATTTAACTTCTTCGATGAAGCTTCCAGAAAGATCTGCAACGTTGTGTTTAATACTGACATTAACTATATTATGTCCTCACAGGCTGCTGTGATGAGGTCATTCGAATGGCTCCGTCCCTCTTACCCTCTGCTCTTTCTGTCTCTATTGCATGCTTGGGTGAGTCAGTGTTTAGATTTTGTGGTGTTGGTGTGGTTTCTCATCAGAATCAGCTCAAGTGTTTGGTAAGAGTATCTGCTGGAGTTAGAGGAGGAGAAAAGGGGTGGAGCTGTACAGCTACGGTAACTCTGAGTGGTCTTAATGGGCTCCAAGACTCTGTATCAGAATCTTTCCTGCATCATGTGTTTCAGGAGAGCTTCTGGAACAGAATGGCACAGTGTGAAGTACAACCAACAGGAGATATGTTCTATTAGGAAGGACGTCCACAGTATTTTATGAATGGATCTTATACTCTCCCGGAAGATCTTATAGTGAGAGAGACTGTTCTGGTTATAGATCCAGTTTTCACCGGTAAAAGCCGACTGATCTGAAGCAAGAACTGAAGGTTATTCCAGCACAGTGGAAGACTTTTAACTGATGACAGACCAGGAAACTAGCTTCTCCTCCCTCAGACGTGAGATGCTGTAACAAAGAAGGATGAACATCGCTTCTGCTTCAGAATCACAACAAATGTAGAAGGTGATAAAGATGGGTGGGGTAAACCTGGAGTTCAGCTCAGAGTTTACAGGTTCGAAGTTACATCATCAGATGAATCCAGCTATAAGAGTTACACAGCTCTGGTTTCATACGGAGTAATGATATTCTTATTCATGACTGATCTGAATATGTCATGTAGTTTTTATCATCAGAGTTTATTAACCTGCTCTAATGATGTTCAGCTTTCTGTTCTGATTCACTCCTCCATCATTTTATATCTGTTCTTAACAACATCATCTCATTTATCTGTTCTTAGTTTGTCTTGATCTTCTTCTTTGTTAAACATAATACCCATGTGTCCACACAAGACCTGTCCGACTTTTCTTTTGGTGCCATCCTTCACGTGCAATATGAAACATACACAGTTATAGTCAGTCGAAACCCCAGTCCACAGCAGTTTTGCTCCTATCAGGAACGTGTGTGAGTTCAGAGCTGACTCGTGGCTCTCTGTTGGAAGCATATTGTCCCTCTTTACTCCTCATAGATACTCGCATGTGGAAACTCCTGGAGAAGTGACAGAGCTGGAGGAATACAGCAGTTTTGACATGTAGAACCACCTGCAAGTCTGACTGATCCATTACATTCATATCTGGTACAAAAATGGACGTCCTTTAACCACAAAAGACCATCAAGACAACAACCAGCTCCACCTGCAGACAGTCAGCAGATGAGGCGTAGTTGCAGGGCAGTTATAGCTGTGGCTGTAGGAAGGATATCAAACATCTCCGCTCTGCTGCTCAGAACCTCAGAGTCCAGATGTGAGTGTAGTTCATAAAACCATAAATTATAATATTTTACAGATTATTTAGCTCATTTATTTAAATAACCCTTTACGTAATATTTACTGTGACCTAATGAATGGCTGTAAATTATTAAATAAACCTATTCATGTCCATCTGTATGATCTCTCCAAAGAGTCGTCACAGTGTGTCCATCCTATACTTCTGGTGAAGTAGTGGAAGGGTCAGTTCAGTGACTCTGACTTGCCAGCAAGTAATGGGACCCAACCTGTGAGAAGCTCAACTACACCTGGTTTAAGAGAAGGTGGGCAGCCTCACCTGTAGGATCTGGGACACAGTTTACACCATCTCCAGCATCACTGGCTGAATCACACTGGCCTGACACACTTCGACTGTATTACTGTGTAGCTCAGAATTGGAAGCATGGAGCTCAGAATGGGAACTGTGATGGTCACTATTAAGACATAGGTGGCTGAATATAAGGAGACAATATAGTGTAATAATTCTTCTTATAACTCATTTAAAGTCGTCTAGTATTGTTTTACCTACTCTCAGTGAGCAGTTGTTAATAACCATTATTAATTATTAAAATCTTGGTTAATGATGTCCCCCCCCCCCCCCCCCCCCCCCAGTTTCTGTGTGTCCTGTACGTCTCACAGGCACGTGGCTCAACTGGTTTCTGTATGTATTTGTTTGGAGTCAGAGTCTTTGCTGTGGAAGTGCAAGCCCTGCTCATGACTGTACGTTCTCTGGATGAGGTGAGAATCAATATTTATTTATTTATTTATTTATTTATTTATTTATTTATTTATTTATACTACTCCCTAATACTTTATAGTCTTTTATTATACACATCCAGTAATGTTTGTATTTTATGTTTTTACCCCAAAAATATATCGTCTATAATACAAGACCTACTGACTGAATTTCCACTCTGTATAATTAAAATAAATAATAATGATATTAATACAGGTTTGTTTCTTTTCTTCAGGTGCAAGAGAGAAAACAGAATCCAGGAGTGTAATTATGAGGTGAGATATACATCTACAGGTATCAGTAGTTGAAATAATATTATACCAAAAAGAGTAGTAATAACTTTGTAATAACATTGACATATTACATTCATAGTTTGTGTTTTAACAATAATTTGCTAAGTATAGCAGTAACATGTACTTATTAACATGTTAGTTACCACATAACGCTACTAACATAGTAATTATTAACAGACAGAAGACTAGCGTGTCATTTATAGGTTAGTATAGATGGTTATTATAGTATCTCTGTATCATTACCCACTTATTACTGACCTGTAGAGAGAAACCATTAACACTTTGATCTGGTAGAGAACGTGTGTAACTACAGAACATTTCCACTAGAGGGCACAACAAGACTAAATCAGTCAGAATGAGGTTTGTAGGGCGTAGCTGTGAGAAGGTGAGGGCGCTGTCCAAGGTGCTGTTTAAAGCTACTGGGTTTCTGTTCTTAGTCAGTATATCATGACTGAAGATGAAGAAGCTGGAATGTGATGAAGCTGCTTTTCCTCTTCAGTAAAAGTTCTTACAGTGAACTTATTTACTGATCCATAAACTCCTCCAGTCTCCTCACTACACCTCCTCTAACCATCCTCTGTGCAGAACGCTGACCCTAACGCTAAGGAGGACACGTACACAGCTCTTCAGCCCACAGCCAGGTCCTCTGATGATGTGTACCACACACTTGGAGTAAGTGTCTCTTCACAAATCGTCCCTCTAGATCCGTACAGAATTCCCAACATGGAAAACCAAACAGAGTTCTTCATTTCTCCTCCTCTGGATCATTCTCTCCTTCCCTCACACAGGCTGTTCAGTCCGGTTCTCCTGATGACACATACACAGCTCTGGACCCTCAGTTCCTCAGTTCTCCTGAGTACGAGACTCTGGCAGTGAGCTACTCACAGTAAGCTGTGATACTCAGTAACAGAGGAGGTGATAAACTCCATATACAGTGTGTTCACTTTAGACCCCTTCATCATGATACAGTGTGAATGGAGATGCTGGATTAGGACTAAGATTAAGGATGCTGTGTGGAACTGGGATTGTGGATGTTTGTTCTGAGTGTGTCTGTTTCTTTGTGCTTCATGGTTCTGTATAAGATCTGTGTGTACAGTGTCTCTGGAGCTCTGTTTATGTGGAGATGAGCTTGCCTTTATGTATGAGACTCAATGATCTCTGTATTAAAGCTGTTAATCTCAGAGCTCCTGCTAAAATGTACAAATACACCAGTTCTTTATCTGATCTGTTCTTACTCATAGCTCCATGTACTCTATGAACTGTAAAATACAATAAAAACAATAATCTGTGATTTATTCATTCTCCTGGATTCTTTATTCAAGTGTTAAAAACCTGATGAAGTGTAAAGTTTAGAAAATATTACACGTTTTGAAACATTCCACAATCAGCAGGTGAGAGAATCATGATCAGGAATAACAGGAGCTCCACCAAAGGCTCAGCACTGTAAGGGGTCAGTCTGTGCCACTGGCCACCAGCAGAGGGCAACGGCACAGAGGCACTGATTATCCAGGGAACTCAAAATCCCAGAGTTCCCAAGGGGAATCAGGGCCAATCAAGCTCACCTGGTGGTACAGGATTTAAGGGTGTGGCAAAGAACACTTGTTTGTCACACCTTTGATTTAGTGTGGCTGGTAAGGTACTGCGGCTGCCAGAAAAGAACAAAAAAGGAAAACAAAATAAAAAAAAAGCAAAAGAAAGGGAAAAAATATGCGGGAAAAAGGAAAGAAAATGAAAGGGGTAGAGAAAAGAGAAAGTCTTGAAAAGTGTGTTGAGGGCCTTAAACAAGGCTAGAGATAAAGGAGGCCTTGTTGGTGGCTCCTTGTTTCTTCTTTTCGGGCGTTTGTTTTTGTTCAGTTTAACTTTCCTCTGTTTGAGCTACGCCATATTGGCGTCCCCTTTTTGGATTTCCCGCTCTTTTCCCCTCCCCGTTATAAATGACTGCAGGTCGGTGTCCAGGGTGGCTGGTTCCAACCCTCTACTATACACACAAACGTTTTGTGCTCCATCACAGTGTACGTTACATATAAACAGAACACTTTCGGTTCTCTGGGTTTACCTTATACCCATTCCCCACTGGTCTTGCCCTCTGCACTTGGGTCCTCTGTCACCCCGTGACAACTAGGGGCCATAAAACAACTAGGGGCCATTTCTCAACATGAACGAGCGCTACAAATCCAGCTGTTCACCTTCTGCAGTACATAATACTGTAAACAGGTTCAGGTAATCTGGAGAAATCTCTGTCTGGGTAAGCCAAAGCCTGAAACCACTGTTAAATGTTCATGACCTTCGACCCCTCACATGGCACTGCAAGAGAAACCCTCACTATTCTATTAGATGAAGCTACATACCTCAGCAGCACTTTGGAAAACTGTTGTCACTTAACACAGACTAGTGCTGGTTCAAGAAAGTCAGTTTGAGGAAGGTACCATAGTCAGCATCTGTCATGATCATGTCCTCACACAAAGCCTTTCATCTACTGGAGGTCATGTAGTAGCAGAACCATTCTAGTGGTGGAACAGTCAGAACAGATTAGTAGAGCTGACCAATCACAGAAAACTGGGATTGGGAGGTGGGGCTTAAAGACAGACAGAGATCAAACAGCGCCCTCTTCCTGTTAACTCACACACTGCAGACAGACAGTCCAGAGACCAGTGATGAAATCAAACCACACAGTCTCTTAAAGTGACTGTACAGACTCCTGTAAGGGGTAAAAGAGGAACAGAGAAACATCAGATCCATGAGAGACGAGTGACTGAAGCAAATAACTATAACTGATATTAAAAAATTAGAACTGTGGTGTAATGTGTCTATGGTTTGTTCTAACCGTGTGAGCTCTAAATGGATCTGAAATATTAAGTACCCTATTTCATTGCTGTGGTTCAGGAGCAGCTTTGAATTTCTAAGTTTAAAAAAGTGAAATACATCCGACTACAGTGATCTCTGCAGTCGTCCTGCTGAACTCAACATGCACATGCACTCTTCCATCTCTTACTCGTCTGAGGCATCATCTATAGAACAACTAGTGCTAATATCATAGTAGAACAACCTTTAGAGTATCTGGGGTTCCACCACGGGGAACACTGAATAAGCATCAGAGTTAAAGAGGACATGTTAACCATGATACAGCAGATCACTCTCTGTGTTCATCAGAGCGTCTGATCATATCTATTCTATCAGCTGGGTAACCCTCTACTGAGACCACCACTGATAAACCCTCCAGTGTAAACCCTACAGCCGCAGGAGAAGAGGTGGACCTGGATACAGTGCTTATATGACTAATATCAGACATTTATATTATACATGCAGAACAGAACGACATCATAGTTTCAGTATTAGATCATTCAGACTTTGCAGAAGTTGCTGCAGCTAAAAAGGACGATGAATATTAATAAGCCTGACTTCTTCATCTAAATGTGCAGTAGCTTGTTAAAGTGTTAACCTCATCTAGATAACAGTGTCAGTGCTGTCTCTGTTCTCACTATTTATCATTCTGCTGTTAGAGAGGAGACTCATTACTGCACGGTAAGATGTTTTCTGTACTCCAGTAGAGTTTTAGTTGTTTATATGAAGAATCAAGTTCATATTTGGTTATCTATGTTTTTATCGTATCAGTTTCAATGAAGTTTAGATTAAATGTCATGTCTTAGCTGGATCTGTTTTGGAGGAAAGGCTGGAGGACATACGTACTTCCAGTCAAAACAAGGCCCGGGCCCAAAGTTCAACAGTTTTCACTGCTGGTCAGGTGCTCCAGATTCTCCAGATTCTCATTTTCCATGATCTAAAGCCATCCATGCTGACTGGAACAATACTGACTCTACTTCCTGTGAAAGGCTATCTGCAGGTTTATGTCTAAAACTTCACTTTCAGGTCATCATCACCATCACAGTCAGGCTACTACAGTAGCTACAGTACATCTGCGTGTCTTATGGGCTCCAGACTCTGAAATCAGATCTATCTCTATGAATGGGAACAGTTAAAGACAGAGGACAAGGCAGCTGGAGTTGCCAAGTTCTCAGAAGTATGTTGACTGGTTTTCTCAGACGTGTTTTTGCGTAGATGTCCTGTATGGGTGGGAGGGTAGTTGCGATGATGTTCTGGTAGTAGTTTTTAGTGGTGTAGTCTTGTTCTAGTAGGCGTTGCCGGTGTGATCAGTTTGACAGCGCTAGGTAAAAGCTGTTCCTGAACCTGGTCGTTCTGGCTCGGATTTTCCAGTACCTTTTTCCAGAGTTCAGAAGTTGGAACAGGGAAAAACTGGGGTGTGGGGGGTCTGAGGATATGTTGACTGCTTTCCTCTTGTCTCTTGTCGTAGATGTCCTGTATGGGTGGGAGGGTAGTTGCGGTGACGTGCTGTGCATTCTTTTCCACCCTCTGCAGAGCCTTGTGCTCAGCAAAGGTGGTGCTGCTATACCACACAGTGGTGCAGCTTGTTAGGATGCTCCTCCACGGTGGATCTATAGAAGTTGCAGAGGAGCTGCTGTGGCAGGTTGACTCTCCTCAGCCTTCGTAGAAACTGGAGGCGTTGTTGGGTCTTTCTGACAAGGTGTGACATGTTAAGCGTCCAAGTAAGATCCTCAGCTAAGTGGACATCGAGGAACTTGAAGCTGCTCACTCTTTCCACAAATGTGCCTCCAATGGTCAGTGGTGTGTCCGTTCTTTCCCCCCTCCTGAAGTCAGTGATCAGCTCTTTAGTTTTGCTGGCATTGAGGAAGAGGTTGTTGGCGGCACACCATTCTGTGAGGAGCTTGACCTCCTCTCTGTATAGGCCCTCGTCATCTTGGGTGATGTTGCTGATTATTGTTGTGTCATCGGCAAACATGATAATGGTGTTGGAGCTGTGGGTTGCTATGAAGTCGTTGGTGTACAGAGTTTACAACAATGGGGAGAGAACAATGCCTTGGGGACATCCTGTGCTGAGTGTGAAGGAAGGTGAGGTGTGTTCACCCATCTTAACACGCTGTGGTCTGCAGGTGAGGAAGTTCATGATCCAGCTGCACAATGTGTTGCTTATTCCCAGTAATCTTAGCTTGTGGATGAGTCTGGAAGGGATGATTGTGTTAAAGGCGGAGCTGAAGTCAATGTATCTAAAATATTAAGTATCCTATTTTGTTGCTGTGGTTCAGGAGCAGCTTTGAATTTCTAAGTTTAAAAAAGTGAAATACATCCGACTACAGTGATCTCTGTAGTGGTCCTGCTGAACTCAATATGCACATGCACTCTTCCATCTCTTACTCGTCTGAGGCATCATATATAGAACAACTAGTGCTAATATGCTAGTTGTACAACCTTTAGAGAATCTGGGGTTCCACCACGGGGAACACTGAATAAGCATCAGAGTTAAAGAGGGCATGTTAACCATGATACAGCAGATCACTCTTTGTGTTCCTCAGAGCGTCTGATCATGTCTATTCTATCAGCTGGGTAACCCTGTACTGAGCCCACCACTGATAGACCCTCCAGTGTAAACCCTACAGCTGCAGGAGAAGAGGTGGACCTGGATACAGTACTTATAGATCGAATATCAGATGTTAATATTAGACATGCAGAACAGAAACACATCATAGTTGCAGTATAAGATCATTTAGACTTTGCAGAAGTTGCTGCAGCTAAAAGGAAGAGGAATATTAATGAGGCTGACATCACCTAAATGCGCAGTAGCTTGTTAAAGTGTTAACCTCATCTAGATAAACATCTCAGTCCTGTCTCTGTTCTCACTATTTATCATTTGGACATTGGAGAGAAGCCTAGTTACTGCACGGTAAGATGTTTTCTCTACTCCAGTAGAGTTTTAGTAGTTTATGAGAAGGATCGAGTTCATATTTGGTTATATATGTTTTCATCATATTAGTTTCAGTGAAGTTCAGATTAACTGTACGGTCTTAGCTGGAACTGTTTTGGGGAAAGGGTGGAGGACGTACACACTTCCAGTCAAAACAAGGCCCAGGCCCAAAGTTCAACAGTTTTCACTGCTGGCTTTACCTGATCAGATTCTCCAGATTCTCATTATCCATGATCTAAAGCCGTCCGTGCTGACTGGAACAGTACTGACTTTACTTCCTGTGAAAGACTGTCTGCAGGTTTAACCATAAAATTTCACTATCTGAAGAAATGAAAAGGAAAATCTCCACATACTAACTCACTTCATCTCTCTGTAGAGTGATATGTCATTAGGACCTTCAGAACCTCAATGGTTTGCCATTTTGAGATTGACCCATTGTACTGCCTGGGAGTGTGTGGTCACATGATACATTAGTAAACATGTATATGACAGTTAAACTCTGTTACTGTCTGAGGTATGTTAATCTACACTGTGTGGGCAGAACAGCTCCAAATGAAGAAGGTGCTCTGTGTAGCTCAGTATAGACCTTACTGTGCAGAGACTGCTGGTCATAAACACGTCTAGACCAAACCCTCTTTACCATCCGACCTCATGATAGAACAAGTCACTGTTCTTCACAGCCAGGTTACCAGAACATGCAGTCATAGAGAGATTCAGAGCTGATTAAGTAGAACAGACTTTTTTCTGGTATCAACATTAAAAGGATTAATGACTCTGTGGTTTATCAGTTTTCTTGGATTCTTTATTCGAGTGTTAAAAGCCTGATGAAGTGTAAAGGTTAGAGAATATTACAAGTTTTGAAACATTTCACAATCAGCAGGTGAGAGAATCATGATCAGGAATAACTGGAGCTCCACCAAAGGCTCTGTATCGTAACTTGTTAACCTGTACCACCGGCCACCAGCAGAGGGCGACGGCAGTGAGGCACTGATAATCCAGGGAACTCAAAATCCCAGGGTTTCCCAAGAGGAATCAGTGCCAATCAGGCTCACCTAGTGGTACAGGATATAAGGATCTGGCAAGCAACACTTCTTTTTCAAACCTTTGATTTAGTGTGGCTGGTAAGGTACTGGTGATGCCAAAAAAGAAAGGAAAAGAAGCACGGGAATGGGAAAAGAAAGGAACAAAAGGAAAGAAAAAGAAAGGGGTAGAGAAAAGAGAAGGCCTTGAAAATTGTGTTGAGGGCCTTAAACAAGGCTAGGGATAAAGGAGGCCTTGTTCAGTTAAGCTTTCCCCTGTTTGAGCTATATTGGTCTCCCCTTTGTTTGGAGTTTGTTTCTCACCGTTAAAAAGGAGTGCAAGTGGTACTCTCGCAAGGTCTCTGGTGGTGCAGTCGAAGTGAGTCAGGCTGGAGAGAAGAGGGTGGCTGGTTCAAACCCTCTACTGTGCACACCAATGTTCTGTGCTCCATCACATGAACAGAACACTTTCAGTTCTCTGGGTTTACCTTATACCCTTCACCCACTGGTCTTCTCCTCTGCACTTGGCTCCCCTGTCTGCAACGTGACAACTAGTGCCATAAAAGTCAAATAGTTGAAAAAGAACATTCCTCAACACCAATGAGTGCTATGAATCCAGATGTTCACCTTCTGCAGTACATAATACTGTAAACAGGTTCAGGAAATCTGGAGAAATGTCCATCTGGGTAAGCCAAAACCTGAAACCACTGTTGATGACCTTCGACCTGTTATACAGGGAATACAGGGCATACCTAATACAGTATGAGAACAGTTCTGTGGTTTGAGGAACTTGAAGCATGTAGTCTACTCTGTTAGACCCAACAAATAAAATTATGATTAAAATTAAATTCATCATCATCATACATCTCTACATCTATTAGTGTGGAACTGCATGTGGACATTAACACAGCTTCAGTCTCTAATTTCACACAGCAGATCAGACAGCGCCCTCTTCCTGTTAACTCGCACACTGCAGACAGACAGACAGTCCAGAGACCAATGATGACCTCAAACCACACAGTCTCTTAAAGTGACAGTACAGACTACTGTAAGGGGAATTTGGTAAAAGAGGATCAGAGAAAGATCAGATCTATGAGAGACGAGTGACTGAAGTAAATAACTATAACTGATATTAATAAATTAGAACTGTGGTGTAATGTGTCTATGGTTTGTTCTAACCGTGTGAGCTCTAAATGGATCTGAAATATTAAGTATCCTGTTTCGTTGCTGTGGTTCAGGAGCAGCTTTGAATTTCTAAGTTTAAAAAAGTGAAATGCATCCGACTACAGTGATCTCTGTAGTTGTCCTGCTGAACTCAACATGCACATGCACTCTTCCATCTCTTACTAGTCTGAGGCATCATCTATAGAACAACTAGTACTAATATTCAAGAGTTTTATTGTCATATACACAGCATAACAAGCAGTTACATTGTACAATGAAATTCTTACTTTGTAGTTCCTCCATTCCCAACAGCTTTAAAAAATAAATATCAATATAAAAGGAGAGAAAAATAAGAAGTATAATATATATATTTGTACACTAAGTAAAGAAAAACACTAAGTAAAGAAAGGGAGAGTACAGTACTGTATGGATGTAAGTAAGGTGCATGTGTAAAGTGCGCTGTGCAAGTACAAACGTAAACAGTATGGAATAACAGTAGCAGCAGAATATGTATTGCGCTCATATTAATGGGTGCATGTCAGAGTCAGAGTTCAGCCAGTTTCAGAGTGGAGGGGGGGAGGAGGTGTTCACAAGCCTGATGGTTGTGGATAAAAACTGTCTGTCAGTTTGGCTGTTCTGGACTTCACACTCCTGTAGCGTCGGCCCGACGGTAGGAGCGTGAAGAGGCTGTGTTGAGGGTGTGTACTGTCCCTGATGATGCTGTGGGCCCTCCTGATGACCCTGGTCCTGTAGATGTCCTGCAGTGAGGGGAAGGCTGCTCCGGAAATGAACTGTGCAGTCTTGATCACTCGCTGGAGAGCCTTCCTATCCTGAGCAGTGCAGTTTCCGTACCAGACCGTGATGGAGCTGGTAAGAACGCTCTCGATCGTACTCCTGTAGAACTTGCTGAGAATTTGGGCTGACAATTTTCTTAGCCTTCTCAGAAAGTACAACCGCTGCTGGGACTTCCGGACGATGTAGTGCGTGTTGTGTGACCAGGTTAAATTCTCGCTGATGTGAACGCTGAGGAATTTGAAGGTTTTCACCCTCTCCACCTCTGTCCCACCTATGAACAGGGGTGTGTGTAGCTCCTGCCTCCTCCTCCTGTCTGTATTCAAGGAAAGATTGTTGTAGCCACACCAGTCCCCAGCTCAGCCACCTCCCTCCTGTACGGTGTCTCATCCCCACCAGTGATCAGTCCGATGACTGTAGTATCATCAGCAAACTTGATACTGGTGTTGCTCTGGGAGGCCACGCAGTCATACGTGAAGAGTGTGTACAGGAGGGGGCTCAGCACACAGCCCTGGGGGGTCCCAGTGCTAACAGTTCTAGTGCTGGATGTGCGGCTGCCAATTCTGACTGACTGGGGTCTGTCCGTCAGGAAGTTCAGCACCCAGTTGCAGAGTCTGGGTGTCAGTCCGAGGGTGTGTGAGGGCTGTGTGAATGGCACTGTTGACTGCGTCGTCAGTGGAACGGTTCTGACGGTACACAAACTTTAGCGGATCTAGAGTGTCGGGAATGGTCTCCTGGATGTGACTCATGACTATCCTCTCAAAGCACTTCATCACAATTGGGGTGAGTGCAACAGGGCGATAGTCAGTCATTCAGGCAGGTCATGGCACTTTTCTTAGGGAGGGGGACGATGGTGGTGGTCTTGAAGCAAAATGGCACAAAAGATTGTGCAAGGGACAGGTTGAATATGTCCACAAACACGCCAGCCAGCTCTGAAACCTTGAGTGCTCGCCCGGGGATGTTGTCTGGGACAACGGCCTTCCGTGGGCTATTCTCTTCAGAGCCTTGCACACCTCCACCGATGTCACAGCGAGCGATGAGTTCTGCGTGCTCCCCTCGGCCATAATCCTTCAATGTCTGTCGGGGTTGAGGGCCTCCAATCAAGCACAGAACTCATTTAGCTCATCTGGTAGTGTAATGTGGCTGGTAGTGACCTCTCTGCTTCTCTGTTGACAGTCTGTGATGTGTCTCAGTCCTTGCCACATGCGCCGGGAGTCCGCAGAGGTGTAGCATCCCTCCAGCTTCACCCTGTCTCTTGGCTTGTCTGATAGATCTACACCAGTCGTATCTGGCCCTTTTGTAGTCTTCAGCGTTGCCTGAGAGAAATGCAGTGGACCGAGCACGTAGCATGGAGCGAACATCACAGTTTATCCAGGGTTTCTGGTTGGGATAGGTTCTGCAGCACTTTGTTGGAACAATGGTTTCTATGCAGGTGCTGATGCAGCTGGTTACTCCAGAGGCATAGTCCTCTCTAACAGCAGCAGTCCTGAACACCTCCCAATCTAATATGGTAGTAGAACAACCCTTAGAGTATGTTGGGTTCCACCACATGGAACCATGCATAAGCATCAGAGTTAAAGAGGGCATGTTAACCATGATACAGCAGATCATTCTCTGTGTTCTTCAGAGCGTCTGAACATGTCTATTCTATCAGCTGGGTAACCCTGTACTGAGACCACCACTAATAGACCCTCCAATGTAAACCCTACAGCAGCAGAAGAAGAGGTGGACCTGGATACAGTCCTATATTGTTATATGTTTAATTAAATAGAGTTCTATATTAATAGATAATTCAGTCTTGAAGCTTAAGATGAAGTCAATCTCTCGCTGCAGCTAAGAATGTCACATGCGTCCTGTGAGAGGAACGGTCGTTTAAGCAGACTGGCTGTTTCTGTTTAGTGCAGCAGTTCACAGTTAAATGTGTTAACCACGTTTTGTCTATCGTCTCAGTGGTGTACTTGTTTTTAGAATTCATCAGTTGGGCATTGGAAATGAGCCTTGTTACTGAATGGTAAGACGCATTCTTTACTTCAGAATATTTTAGTAGTCCTGGTAAATAAAATAATCTACAATATTAAAATGTAGAATGTAAAATTGAGTTGATTGGGTTCTGTTCATATTGTTTTGAAAATGTATTTGGAGTTTACATTTAATTAAATTTTAGTTATTTTATTTTTAGTTTACTGTAATCAAAACTGTACTGTAGCACTGTCACCTATTGAGAATCCAGTTTTATTAGCAGAGTGCTTAATAGTTTAGTATAGTTTTGTGTTTAAGATTAGACAGTTGAAAAATCGTTTGGCAGTAAATATTTACTATTAAGTAAACTTCTTCTGTGATGGATGTGGCTTTTCAGCCAGCATCAATATCAAAAGTTAATATAACTGAAAGATGGCTAGCTTGTTTTAGATCGGCTTCTTCAAGGGGGAACTGGTGCACAGGGTCTCAGTCTTGCTTTCAGATCATTTGAGCACTTGTTTTGTAGATCACCTGAAATTTACATGGTATTATTGTATAAAGTCAGATACCAAAAGGTAATATTCATGTTGGCATCATGTGGTTGAGCCATTGGAGAGGGAGGCGTACTGAACGGAGGAATGTGAGGACTGCTCATTTATAGGTCAAGTGCTCTTGTTCAGTAAGGCTATCCTTATTCTCCCTCCTAGACAATTTATGACTCATACAGCCCGGCACGGTCCTCACAATCCACCACCTGGGCCAAAACAGGCCCCAGCCCAGTGTCTGATGTATCAATCTGTAAGACAAAGGCGATAGGAAAGTCTGGTGCATTAAGAGACTCACTGCTCTGTCCACTGAACCAAATCTGGTGCTATCTTACTAGTGGGATCAGTAGGGTCCAAATAATTACATGATATTATAATAAGAACCTTCTAACAGTCAGCCAACTCCCAAAGGAGCTTCTCAGCTTCCTTTGGATCTTGAGTCTTGTTTTATTGATTTTGGGATGTAGCTGCCCATTACGCATATGGAAGACCAGATATTGTATCTTCACCAATCCATTAGCACCATTCCTCAAATAGGTCATGAGACCAGCTCTCCATAAGGACTTCAGGATGGCCCTCATGTGATGTCGCTACTGATACTCCTGTATAAATAATAATGTGGTCTATGTGTGTAGTGGTGTAAACGCAGTGAGGGTGGAGAATCAGTCAATCAAGTTGATAGGTAGCCAATCGGGATTGTGACAAATTGGTGTGAACTGAACATGGTGGAGGAAGCTGTGTCTGTTGGGTAATAATTAAGTCATGGGGAAATGCCAGTATCTCCTAGTTAAATCCAGTGGTAATAAAAGTAAGTAAGGGTTAACTAATCAAGCAATTAATTTATTTGTTTGTAATCATGATCACTGGACAATCGCAATGTTTTTGGGAATAAGCATTACAGGGCTATTTGGGACCCCTGGATTGCTCCGATATCTAGCATGGCCTTGATCAGCTGCAATAAAAGCCACATTAGAAAGTTTACAGTTTTGTCCTGATTTACAAGCCCTGCAATAGAATCACAATCAACTACATGCCAAAGCATACCCCACACGTCTTGGGAACCTACATTCGTGGAAGTAATTGCTTCTCCTGTTTGAGTATCTCATGTCACTCTGTATTATTTGGCCGCAATAAAGGAAGCAATGAACATGAGAGAGTGATCTAAAACCTTGAGCACCATCAATTACTGTCACTTGGCTGAATGATGTGCTTTAATGTTTCATGTTGGTACTGACCCAAAGTGAAATTCCCAGATAATGCAGTTGAGGTTCCTGAATGAGGTTTCAGTATTGGACATAATCATGGGAGGTGGGCAGTACTGCAGTGATCCAGCCAAGTGACCCCTTTCAAAGTGAGTTAACTTGTTCTAGAAGTGACCCACCACAGTATCTACACACCTTGGCCTGGTTGTACTGCTTAATGTGACGAGAAGGGAGCTTATTGCAGCAGGGGATTTAATTAGAGGTGTGAGAGGGGGTCAGATATGTTGTGGAGGATTGTGAGTAGTTGACTCCCTTTTACAAGTGGTAGAGGAAGAAGGCACAACTCGAAAGAGATGCAGTCTATTGAGAGATGGCACCTCTGGTGAGAATCCTGGAGTTGCTACATCAGAAAGGCTGGTTAAATTTCATAAGGGAAAGTATCCAAAACACTGGATTTGTCCTTTTAGGGTGGGAATGACCATCAGCAATACAACTTGCCTTGCAGCTGGCCAGAGAGCTGTGCCTCCCCGGTGAAGAGAGGAAGCAATCAAAAAGCCCACACCCTCTCTGGAGGATTCACTCACCATAAACGTGTCTAGCTGTTTTAACAAAAGGAAATATGAAAGAAAGACGCTCAGCTTGCTGTAGATCAGCTTCTCCAATAGAAATCGTATACATAGCAGGAAGACCACACATAGCCTCATAACACGCTGCACCCTAAAACTCTCTTAGTCCTCTTAGTTCAGGATCCACGGTGTTTATGAATGGATCTTATACTCACGCAGAGGGTGAGTATACTCACAGTGACAGAGACTTTCTGGGTTATAGATCCAGTTTAGGTTAAAGAGCTGACTGATCTGAGTAAAGACCCAGATTGATCAGGCCTCATAACCCGCTGCACCCTGACACACTTTAAGTCCTAGAAGTTCATTCTAATTAATTAATGTTCCTGACAGTCAGGTGTTCATACCACACTGCTTTCATTAAACATTAGAAACATTGAGCTTTGTAGGAAATTACATGAGGATCTGTAAACATCTCCATTCACTGTCTCTAACTATAAATGTCCTACAGGATGCTGTGATGAGGTCATTCAGAATGGCTCCTCCTCCTGCTCTGCTCTTTCTGCTCATGGCTGTTGGTGAGTCAGTGTTTGTTGTGGTGTGTGGTTTCTCTCAGAATCAGCTCAGTGTTGTAGAGTATCTGCTGGAGTTAGAGAGGAGAGAGGTGAAGCTGTAAGCTACAGTAACTCTGAGTGTCTTATGGGCTCCAGACTTTGTAATCAGATCTTTCCTGCATCATGTGTTTCAGGAGCTTCTGGAGCAAAGTGGAGTGTGACATACAACCAACAGGAGATATGTGCTTTAGAAGGATCCACAGTGTTTATGAATGGATCTTATACTCACCCAGAACATCTTACAGTGACAGAGACTTTCTTGGTTATAGAACCAGATGACCATAAACAGCCGATTGATCTGAGTAAAGACTCAAGTTACTCAGGCAGAGTGGAGACTTTAACTGATGAACAGAAACACTTCTCCCTCAGACTGAGTGATGTAACAAAGAAGGATGAACATCGCTTCTGCTTCAGAATCACAACAAATGTAGAAGGATAAAGATGGGTGGGTAAACCTGGAGTTCAGCTCAGAGTTACAGGTGAGTTACATCATCAGATGATCCAGCTATAAGACACAGCTCTGGTTTCAGAGTAATGATTCTTATTCATGACTGATCTGAATATTCATGTAGTTTTTATCATCACTGAGTTTATTAACCTCCTCTAACAATGTTCAGCTTCTGTTCTGATTGACTCCTCCATCATTTTACCTCATTCAGTTCATCTGCTCCTGTTATTTATGATATTCTTCTATTTTGAATAATGGCCATTATTTTATCTCATTTTATGTGTTGAAAAGACTCCAGTACCAGTTTTATACCAACCTACAAAATAAATAAAACCATTTAAAATAGTGTTCACAAAAATTACAGGAACTTAGTTTAACACTGGTCACCACTGTGGATGTGGAGAACAAATGCTGGACTAAACTGCACTAACGAGTGTTTAGTTTAACCTACAGGTGATTAAATGAAGTAATTTCACTTTCACTCTTTACCGTATTTGATTTCATGTAATAGGAGAGGGGTTTATATTTTATCACCCCAAGCACTCAGAGATCTGCCAGTAGCCCACGTAGGTTGTAGGTGCAGTTATTTAAATATTTGAAATATATTTTATTGGCCCAAGTGGTTTAATATGATCCTTCAAGTGTTTGAGTTTGACACCTACGAACTGATGGTGAACATTGACCCTTTAAATCAACAGGCTTATCATTTACAACCCCAGTTCCAAAACACACTGGGATGCTGTGTAAATCGTAAATGAATGTAAATAAAAACAGAATACAATAATTTACAAACTTCACAGAGCCATAATTAGTTCTCTGTCGAACAGAGAACACACTTTACATGTTGAAGGTTAGACGTTCTACCAGTTCATGAACATTATTAACCCATTTAGAACTTGATGGCAGCAACGCATCTCAAAAAGGTTGGGACAGGGTCACGTCTACCATCGTCCAGCATCCCCTCTTCTTTTTAACAGCAGTCTGTACGTGAGAAGACCTGCTGCTGGAGCTTTGGGAGAGGAATGTTGTCCATTCTTTGACTGGATAGAAGTATATGTTGGTCTAAAGCCTCTATATACTGTTCAGCATTGATAGTGCCTTTCCAGATGTGTAAGCTCACTATTGTGTAGACCCTGAGACAAACCATACCATCAGAACTGTGCACTCAGAACAAGCTGGATGGTCCCTCTCCTCGTGAGTCTGCAGGCCATGGCGTTAGTTTCCAAGTCCATTTTAAAAAGAAAAGACAGCAGCGCTTCTGTATTGTGTTGACACATGGCTTCTTCTTTACATGATACAGCTTTAACTTTAACTGAAGCTTTACCTGTACGGTGAACTGTGTGCACAGACCGTGATGTATGAAAGTGGTTCTGATCCCATGCAGTGATTTCCAGTACAGAATTGTGCCTGTGTTTACTTGGCATTTTTATGGTTTGACCTACTAAACATCAGGATATAAATATATTAAAGGAAAAGCTTCACATTCTAACTCGCTGTATCTGTCTGTAGAGTGATTGGTTCTTTAGATGTTTAAAAGCTTAATCTTTTGCTATTTTAGACAATTTTTCACATGATGCATTAGAAATGGTAAAAATATATATACAAATATATTATACATAGTTCTTATGAAATAATATCATAATTAGAATTTTTCATTGAACTATATTTATTAAATGACTAATATCAAGAGTGTCAGTCTATACAGGTGCTGGTCATAAAATTAGAATATAATGAATAAGTTTATTTATTTCAGTAATTCCATTCAAAAAGTGAAATTTGTATATTATATTTATTCATTACACACAGACTGATATATTTTAAATGTTTATTTCTTTTAATTTTAATGATTATGACTGACAACTAGATAGATCATGGTAGACGGCTGCATTGACCTTGGACCTCAGAAAACACAGTGGACCAACACCAGCAGATGACATGGCACCCCAAACCATCACTGACTGTGGAAACTTTACACTGGACCTCAAGCAACGTGCATCCTGTGCCTCTCCTCTCTTCCTCCAGACTCTGGGTCCTTGATTTCCAAAGGAAATGCAAAATTTACTTTAATCAGAGAACAGAACTCTGGACCACTCAGCAGCAGTCCAGTCCTGTTTGTCTTTAGCCCAGACGAGACGCTTCTGACGCTGTCTCTTGTTTAAGAGTGGCTTGACACAAGGAATGCGACAGCTGAAACCCATGTCTTGCATACGTCTGAGCGTGGTGGTTCTTGAAGCACTGACTCCAGCTGCAGTCCACTCTTTGTGAATCTCCCCCACATTTTTGAATGGGTTTGGTTCCACACTCCTCTCCAGGGTGTGGTTATCCCTATTGCTTGTACACTTTTCTATACCACATCTTTTCCTCCATTCCCCTCTCTATTAAAGTGCTTGGACACAGAGCTCTATGAACAGCCAGCCCCTTTAGCAATGACCTTTTGTGTCTTGCCCTCCTTGTGCAAGGTGTCAATGGTCGTCTTTTGGACAACTGTCCAGTCAGCAGTCTTCCCCATGATTGTGTAGCCTACAGAACTAGACTGAGAGACCATTTAAAGGCCTTTGCAGGTGTTTTGAGTTAATTAGCTGATTAGAGTGTGGCACCAGGTGTCTTCAATATTGAACCTTTTCACAATATTCTAGTTTTCTGAGAAACTGAATTTGGGGTTTTCGTTAGTTTTCAGTTAAAATCATCAAAATTAATAACAGGAAACACTTGAAATATATCAATCTGTGTGTAATGAATGAATATAATATATAAGTTTCACTCTTTCAATGGAATTAATGAAATAAATCAACTTTATAATGATATTCTAATTTTATGTCCCGCACCTGTATTATAAGCTTTACTCCTCTTTTCTCATCTTACTGTCTTAGATCTCCAGGTGGAATCTCCTGGAGAAGTGACAGAGGGAGGAACAGCAGTTCTGACATGCAACACCACCTGCAATCTGACTGATCCAACATTCATCTGGTACAATAATGGACTTCCGTTAACCACAAAGACCATCAACAACAACCAGCTCCACCTGCAGACAGTCAGCAGTGAGGATGCAGGCAGTTATAGCTGTGCTGTAGGAGGATATCAACATCTCCGCTCTACTGCTCAGAACCTCAGAGTCAAATGTGAGTGCAGGTCATAAAACTTTCAAATGAAGGACAGATTAAAGTGATAGAAATGATCTTCTCTTTTGCAGCTCAGAGTTTGTCTACAGTGTGGATTGCAGTGGGAGGAGGAAGTTCTCTCCTTCTGCTTCTTACTGTCTTCATCTGCATCTGCAGGTCGGTAATATACAGTAAAAGTCCTCCTACAGTTTGACAGAGTGACTAGTATGAAGTTATTAATAATGGATCATCAGATAGAGAGAGATTTTGTCCTCAGACTAATGAAACTGTATTCATGTTTTATTTTCACAGAACAAAGAAAAGATCTGCTGCGTCTGATCCCAGAGAGACACAACAGGTACACCTACATTACAGCACTTAGCAGATGTTCCTATCCAGAGGTTCTGAAGTGGTGCTTCAGTGTCCGCTTAGAGAACATGTCCTATCTAGTACAATAGAGTTAGAGTCTAAACTAGTCCTCAGCTCTGTCACAGCCAAGAACAGAAGCAGGTGCTAATATACAGAGAGAAGTTCACTACAGAATTAAGACATAGAATTAATGCAGTGCAGTTCTGTACAGGTAGGCCCAGGTAAACCTAACTGACCCTATATTCTGTCCCCTGGTAGGTGATAGGTTCCCTTGTGTGGTATATTTGTTTCTTGTTTAAGAACCAGAGACACAACCATGTAAACCTTTAGAGAGTGTTTAAGAGAGGAGACATTTTCATCATCAGACATTTAACCTGTTATCCATCAATACTTCACTTCTCAGGACAATGTCCTCAACACCAACGTTACACCCAGCAGATCCACACCTGTACAGCCTGCTGGTCCTGCTGACCATGGAGCTGCTGATGTTCTGAATGCTACAGTGAGGACTCAGAGTGATGAAGTGACCAGCACTGACCAGCAGGGGGAGCTCCAATATGCCAGTGTTACATTCCACCGCCTCACTGCTGCCACTGGGTGAGTTTCACTGAGATCCTATATTAAACTGTACAGAGAGAGTTTGATTGTTTACTGCCTTCGTCCTCCTCCGTCATAACTAGGACGCTTTCACTTTACAATAAGGGTCAACTTCAGATTTGTAGTAAAACAAAGTTGTTGGAACAGATGTAGTTTATTCAGCATGTTTATTAAAGATATGAAAGTGAACAGATGTAGTTTATTCAGAATGTTTATTAAAGATATGAAAGTGAACAGATGTAGTTTATTCAGCATGTTTATTAAAGATATGAAAGTGAACAGATTTTTGATCTTATTAAATTTGTGGTTGTTTTGCATGTCTGGATTTTAAGAGCTTTAAAAGCTTTTCCTGCTTTTGTTTGTAGGTCACCGACTCAGAATGTGGAGGAGGCCTCGGCAATCTATAGCACAGTAAGAAAATGTTAGATTTGTGGAGAACTGCTCTACACAGAGATAGATAGAGAGAGAGAGAGCTGGTGCATGGGTGGGGTTTGAAGAGCTGTGCTGGTCTTTGTGGATTCTCAGATCATGAACAACTATAAACCCATTTGACAATTCTACACAATATATTGTTTTGTCTGTCTGCTGACTGGCAATGTGGAATCTTAGAAAAAAATCACTTGTGAACAACTGCCATCAGCTTTAAAACTAGATACGTCCACCCTAAAAGAATTGGACCTCAGTAACAATGAACTGCAGGATTCAGGAGTGCAGCTTGTATTTATTGGACTAATGAAACTATGCTGTGAACTGGAGATTCTCAGATCACAACAACTATAAACTCATTCAACAATTCTACACAATATGTTGTGTGGTGCCCCCTATATGCTAAATGCCAGACTACGCCACCCCTTGGTTTAGGCCTGGAGCAAAGGGGAGCTCTGTGTATAATAATATTAATAATAATCATAATAATCTCACAGACACAAGACACAAGAAAAAAAAAATATTAAATGTTCTGAAGTTGATTCAAAGAATTGGTCACTGTCAGTTTGGTAAAATAAAAAATAATAAAATAGCTCTAAAACTACACCACTGGACAAGCACATTGCTGGGATTGGGAGGCCAGCCAGATCTAATTTCAGTACCCCAAGTGAATAAATTCTAAATAAAGACAGCATAAAAAAAAGAACAGCAGCAGGCAACCGAGTCGCCGTATTACTCTATAAAGTGCACATGAAATTAAAAGGTTAGATTCCATATATCTGCAGTTCCAAGATGCTAGCACCAGTAAATGGAACATACCAAGTTTACTGACCAGGGGTTTTGGCTGCCAACAGCAGTGGCTAAGAGCTACACGCAAGAAAACCATAAAAGACACGGTATGGATTAAGTGTTAAACATGAAAACAATACCACATACCTGATTTAACATCATGCAAACGACCCTAATAGGCAGTGGGGTTTGTTTATTCCGTCTTGAACATGAAAGGCATTGGGTTACTGAACTGTGCAGATATTTGCAGCAAACCAGATAAAACGATAAAAGCACGAGCTATCGCTAATGCTCTAAAATAGTGTGCATATAAAACACAAACATACCATCAAACCAGGTGAACTTCCAGTAAAAACAACCCAGGACTCCCGACACTACTGCTGCTGCGTTAGCCTAGCGTCTCCAGTCCACCTGCTCTAAGGCCTACAGTTGTTTTGTCTGTCTGCTGACTGGCAATGTGGAATGTTACAAAAAAGAATCACTTCTGAACAGCTGGTATCAGCTTTAAAACTAGATACATCCACACTAAAAGAATTGGACGTCAGTAACAATAAACTGCAGGACTCAGGAGTGCAGCTTGTATTTATTGGACTGATGAAATTATGCCATGAAATTTTTTTCTGTATATGAAGCTGAGCTGTCAGGAGGAATTAGGGCAGGAGAGGAAAGAACCCACTTTAATGTTAATGTTAGTCAATGGAACCAGACGTCCTCCCAAGTGATTTTGGGTCATTTCTGTAGGTCCATTTATCATAAAATGTAAACAGCAGCTGCTGTGTTCAAATAATGCAGAAAAATAATAATCAACAAAAACTGAGATTCTTGTTTTCCTTCAGACAGTGACCATATACATCTTCATTTGACTTTTTTTTTTATTTGTTCAGTGTATTTTTTTAATGTTTGTCTGTATTTTTTATGTTTGTATAAAACCTTCTTGTGCATTAATAATGTTGATCTAGAAATCTGGCAGTGCTTCTGCTTATATTGATGGAAATATATTACTATGAAGTTTGGTTATTTTTTATTTGGACTGTTTTAATATAATACAGCAGACATTATTTTATTTGCTAGGTCTGATTTTGAGATTTTAATGATACTGTAAATAAAGATCCTATGATTAATTTATAGTAAATGTGTCACAGTTTATTGAGTTCCCTTACCTAAGTAGTATCAGTTTAGAATGTCTGTTTAAAATGATTTCATTAGTAACTGAAAGTTCATAGTGTTCCTACAGCACCAAAAGTAAAAGCAGTAAAGCAAACTGATCCTCTATAGAAGACATTGTCAGGTGTAGTAAATAAAGGTGAAGTAGACTGATCCTCTACAGGAAACCATGTCAGGTGTAGTAAATAAAAGTAAAGCAGACTGATCCTCTACAGAAGACTGTATCAGGTGTAGTAAATAACGGCAAAGCAGACTGTTCCTCTACAGAAGACTGTATCAGGTGTAGTAAATAACGGCAAAGCAGACTGATCCTTTACAGAAGACTGTATCAGGTGTAGTAAATAACGGCAAAGCAGACTGTTCCTCTACAGAAGACTGTATCAGGTTTATTAAACATCATTTTGGTTTATTGTAAATCTTTACTCAATGATGTGAACTCCAGAAATTTGTATTATGACTTCCTATTTCAAAAAGCAGACAAACAGAACAAGCAAACACAAACAACTGAAAGGATCAATATAAGTAACTCTAAACTGACATTTTGGATACAAGTATTTTCTAACTGGGAAACTGAAAAAAAGTCAACCATAGATTTTTAAATCTTAAAACAGGAACGAATGTCCTTACAGAATCTTGTGTTTTAAGATAATCCAGAGCTCAAGTTTAAATTCGTATCACCTCCTGATTCATCATGTAATGGGGCGGTCAATCCCGCTTGTCACAAGCAGGGGACCTGGGCAGCATGGTAGACAAGCTGGTGGTTCTGGGTCAAAAACCTCCAAGCCCCAGAATCCTCGGCAGTTAAACGCTGACCATGTCCATCTTCAAGGTACAAATCCCAACCACTGTACACCGTCTCACAGTGAACAAAATAAAATAAATAAATAAAAAAAACAAGAAAGAAAAGAAAAGAGGAAGCTGTAGTTAAGATGTCCTTTGTTTGAGTGCACAAAACTAAGGGTCTGCTTTGTTTCAGGTTTTCTCCATTTGGTTTCTACCACACAGCCTCATAATGCAGCGGTGTTGGTTGAAGAACACGCACGTCGCTGGTTTAAATCCGGCCTTTTCAAGTTTCAAATGTACGATAGAGTAATTTATTGTGTTAAAAAATAAAAGTATAATGCATTTCACTCTGAGCTTGGGTCCACCAAGCCCACTAAACTGCAACACATCAGAGTTTAAGAATTAGGTTTGACTGCGGCTCAAGTTTAGTCACTGGTGAACTTTTGGGGTTTAGAACCTGGTACACAGAAACTGATTATTTGATGTTGGGATTAGGCACTGTTACACTCAATCTGATTGGTTAATGTTAGCGTTTAGAGTCTGTTAGACTGAATTTGATTGGTTGGGTTTAGCATTAGACTCTGGTAGACTGAGTCTGATTGGTTGGAGCTGGGGTTTAGAGTCTTGTAGACTGCATCAAGTTGGTTGATATCAGCGTTTAAGATCTGGTAGACTGAATCTGATTGGCTGATGGTGGTGATTGGGTTCTTGTAGACTGGGCTCATTACCATGGAAGGTTGATTTTTGGGTGCATCTTTTTTGTAATCCTATAAAAATAAACGAATATCAACAATAGTTTTGTTATTACATATTCTATAGTCTATATTCTAAATATTCACTGTTGACTTACACTCTCTCCTCTGGCATCTGCCTGAGCTTTAACTGAGCTCTGAACATCTGGAGGGAAAACAAAAAAAACAATGTTCTGTAGTTGTTGTCATTATTGATGCTTGCTGATTAATGTTTGTGTTTACAGGAGGAATAAAATATCACAGTGTTCTTTTCTGAGCATATCATGGATCTCATCAGTACATAATCTGATCACCTGCATGTTTCATTACAATGGGATTACAATAGTCCTGTCAGACTGTATTAGCCCAATATGTGACATGGTGAAGACTGTACTAAAGGTTATTACAGTGTGTCTAATGTGGTATGTGGGAAGCTTGATGATGTACCTCTAGACGTCATCTATTTGTAGAATAAGACTAAAACACCAGCAGCGATTCCTGAGACCCCCAGTGAAACACACAGAATGATGAAACCTGGAATCAGAGATTACACAGAGTTGAAGCAGCAGAGAACATAGGTATTTCATATTTCCTCCAATTTAACATGTTTCACTTAATAAAGTCTACAGTCTAGAAGAAACTGAGAATTAAAACAGATCCCACTCTTCCAAAGCACTCCCACCCAACATGTCCAACTGGGTCTCACATGAGTTAACAATGGGTTGATATCCGTTGCATCTTTTGGCAGCCCAGTGAAGTCCAACAAAGATTCATTCCTATGCGATGCTGTGCTTGTTAAGCCATACGGGCTGCTAATGGGATCAAGATGGGGTGCCATGCCCAATATAAAGAAGATGGCCATTAAACAATGGCCCCAGATATATCACATGTCTTAATTTGACCCAACATACAAAGTTACTTATGTTGTTAATTAAGTTGATTAATGTTAATTAAATTACTCAGAGTCGGTATGTTTATGAACTGTTTTGTTTTATAAATATGTGAGTGCAGCTCCTGTAATTAAATAGCTGTGTTTATTACAGATATTACCTCATGAGCTGCTGTTGCTGCAGTAATACTCATTTCCAATAGCGCAAGCTGAATTGTAATATTAGTATGACCTGCACCAAGCTAATGGTGCAGTACAGTCAGTCATCTACAATCCACTTTAATAATTTCAGCTGTATAATGAGCAATAAAAGCTGATAACACACATCCAAGTAAGTTTCTTTCTTGCTTTGATTTAGCTTTCAGTGCGTAACTCTGAATATAATTTGGGGAGCCTCTTAGCTGTCTGCTTAGTTGCGTACTAAAAACAGTGTTTGAGATATACAGTTCAGCTTATAAATATAAATCAGCTATGCTAGTTACTAGGAGCTAATGCTAGCAGTTAACGCTACCGATACTAGCTACTGATTTTCAATTTGGAAATCAGCACAAAGTAGATTACAGTTGTTCCTCACCATGAAACTCTCAGTTAAGGATGATCTGCTTTAACCGGTAAACACGGATACAATCACACATCATGGCTGATACTGGAAGTTTCATAGTGAGGAACTTTAATCTGTCCTTTTGTTGGTAATAAATGTTAGTAATAAAAGCTCTGCTGTGTTCTCATGTTTGGCAGCTCTGTTCTCTGGGGTTCTCCATAGCTTTCCAACCACTGTGGTTATGCGTCTCTGGATATCTGAATAACATTGCCCAGGCTAACATCAGCACTATTAATAATCTTGATGGCATAGTACACAGTACAGAAGCTAAAATACATCAACAGGTGTGAATGGTTTGATGGAAGATCAAACTGAGACTGAGAAGAAGAGAACAGACCTGCAGGTGGGAAAGGACGAGGATGTGTGGATTGTGTCTGCACTGAAGAAGATGTGGAGAGTGTGAGGCAGTAAGAGGAAGATCTAATGAGAAAATAGAGGCAACATAAACTTAATTTATCAAGTTTATCTTCTATTTTACAGTTTATGACTCACTTATATCAGTCTGACCTGAGTCTGTTACTCACCCAGTGTAACCAGTAATAGAACCTCTGTAGATATCAGGAAGTAGATTAGACCTCTGTATCCCACATCAGTATGTCCCTTCATCCTCTGGTCTCAAATCAGTGATGGTGATGGTGAAGACTCTGGCTGCTGTGTCGTCATCCAGAGAGAACCTTTAGCAATAGATCCAGACTGAACAGGGATGTCTTTAGTTCCCCAGGGTAGAGTAGAACATGCTCCTCTACAGAGATACTTCATGTAGCTTTCATATCCAGACTCGTAGGGACATCTAATCTGAACTGAGTGTCCTCTGTCTCCAGTTACCATAGTTACAGCACTGACTCCAGCTGTAAAAGAAGATGGAGTGTACGGGAGTAGTAAACACACTCTGAGCTCTGAGATCTTCTTACTCCATACTGTTCAGTCTGATAAAGTGGGCTGTAGACTACGAGTCACTGAAACGCTACCAGACACGTCTTACCAAGATGGTGAGAGAGATAAACAGAGAGAGAGAAGGAGGAACGACTCTGTTCTTTATCAGACACTGATCTAACACACTGTGTGTTTCTGAGTTTGTAGAAGATTGTCTTAAACACAGATGTGAGAGGTAAAACTCACCAGGAGGAAGAATGAAGATGATGATCCAGATGATGGTTATGTTTAGAACATCTAACAGGTCCGTTTACCCATGACAAAGCCGAGTCTTATACAGGACACTTCAGGACTTCCTCATGTGACAGAGGACCACCCAGTTCTCTCGCATGTGCTGTCTGTTTCACACTCATTTTCTCACTTCCAGCAGCTAAACAGCCAGTCAGCCACTTCCTCTTTAATCATGAGTCATCCTGGGTAGAAGATGATCTGAGATCAGTTTGACTGTCTCTAATTTAACAGGTACAGTAGTTATTAGAGTGCAGCACACTGATCCTGAAACAGGATAAACTGTCTTAGTTTACAGCCTGAAAAGAAGCTGTTTGCTTACTCACTGATGCACTGACATAGACTCCAACATCAGAGTAAACCTGGTAGAGATGAATCTGGCATGTTTCCTGACTCAACATGCCAGATGTCTCAGCATGGAGTTGTAGAGTTTCCTAATGGTGTCCTGTGATAATCCATCCCATGCAGCTTGAATATCCTCACACAGTTCCTGCAGATGATACGGTAGGGTTGGAGGTGGAGTGACACTAGTTAGGATGAGTCATGGAGGACATGACGAGGAGTCTGCAGTTGCGGCTGTTGGGTCGGTTATGTACAGCGATATGACGCGTTCATGTTTGTCTAATGTGAGTGTAAAACTTGAATTATTTGCATGTCTCACTATGTCAAACCCACACCAAGTATGATTCCTGTCCGTTGATTCCTTCTGGGTGCAACTCTTTTGGAAGTTAAGTGTAAATACCGTTGCAGGGCTGTTGATGTGGTGTTAGTTGTAGTGTGTAGTTGTACTTATTACAATAAGACTGTAATTGTCTTTTCTCTTCATTTGCATATTCCCACCTCACCCTCTCCCTGGGATTTGTGATGGGATCGCTGGACCAGGCATATCTTGCTGCCTGTCGAAGTGCAGACCATTTGCCACACAAAGTGCTACACTGGTGTCAGAAGTGGGATGTTCATGAGCAGACAGCAAAAAGGTCATAGGATGGAGGTCAGGGTATTGAGTGTTCCACCTACCCCCTTCACCATTCTTAAGTCAACCAAGGGTGAGGTGAGAGTGAGATTACAGATTGACAATGATGCAGCTGTGTCTGACACATTAGCAAAACGCACTACAACAGTATCTTATGGATCTGCTGTTGGGGCAACACAATGATCTAGCAGGACTGATCATGAACCCCCAGGGAAGCTTTCAGCAGGTACCGGTAAGTTGATATTTCAGGTGGGTGCTCTGTCTGAGAGGGGGAGGCTAAAGGAAGAGCAGGTAAGTGGTGGAGCTGAGCATGATGTGTTTACGATCATACCTGGCATTCAAGTAGGGGAAACTGCGCAGGGGAAGTTGGCATTAGTAGACTTATTCATTTATTTATTTATTTATTCATTCTTCCATTCTTTTAATTTTACTCATCACTTGTTCATCATGCACAATCAGAAATGTTTGTATTTTGTTTTATTCGTCAAGGTATATGGACTAATAAGATAAGATCAAACTGAATCTTCACTCTGCATGATTACAGTAATTCATAATGATATTAATACAGGTATGCTTCTTTTCTTCAGTTACAAAAGGGAAAACAGAAACCAGAAAGAGTGTGATTTTGAGGTGAGCTACAGATCTACAGGTATCAGTAGTCAACTTAGTAATATTATATGTAAACGAGTAGTAATAGCTTTGTATAAAAATAGTAACAATATGGTAATATGTCAATAACCTTCATACAGATAAATTACATTGATAGTTTGTGTTTTAAGAATAATTTGCTAATTATAGCAGTAACATGTACTTAAAAATATGTCAGTTACCACATCACATTACTAACATAATAATTAACAGATAGAAGATTAGCCCGTCATTTATAGGTTAGTATAGCTGGTTATTACTGGTTATATGGTAGAGAACGTGTGTAACTACAGAACATTCCCACTAGAGGGCACAATAAGACTAAATCAGTCAGAATGAGGTTTGTAGGGCGTAGCTGTGAGAAGGTGAGGGTGCTGTCCAAGGTGCTGTTTAAAGCTACTGGGTTTCTGTTCTTAGTCAGTAAATCATGACTGAAGATGAAGAAGCTGGAATGTGATGAAGCTGTGTTTCCTCTTTAGTAAAAGTTCTTACAGTGAACTTATTTACTGATCCATAAACTCCTCCAGTCTCCTCACTACACATCCACTACACCGTAAGTAGCAGGAGAAGAGGTGGACCTGGATACAGTCCTTATATAACTTATATTAGACGTCAATATTAGACATGCAGAACAGAAAGACATCATAGTTTCTGTATTAGATCATTCAGACTTTGCAGAAGTTCATGCAGCTAAAAAGGACGATGTATATTAATAAGCTCGAGTACGTCACCTAAATGCGCAGCAGCTTATTAAAGCTTTCATTTTTTTCTGATAACCATCAGTGCTGTCTCTGTTCTCATCATTTATCATTTGGGTGTTGGTGAGGAGCCTTGTTACTGCACGGTAAGAGGTTTTCTGTACTCTACTGTACTGAAAAATAGAGTTTTAGTTAATAAGGAGGATCAAGTTCATATTTGGTGATCTATGTTTTTATCATATCAGTTTCAGTGAAGTTCATATTAACTGTATTGTCTTGGCTGGAACTTTGCTGGACATACGGGACATATGCAATTCCAGTTTTTACTGCTGGCTTTGGCTGATCAGATTCTCCAGATTCTCCAGATTCAGAACAGCTCCAAATGAAGAAGGTGCTCTGTGTAGCTCAGTATAGACCTTACTGTGCAGAGCCAGCTGGTCATTTCCATGTCTAAACCAAGACACTTGGAATCAAGTCACTGTTCTTCACAGTCAGGTTACCAGAACATGCAGTCATGGAGAGATTCAGAGCTGATTAAGTAGAACAGATTTTATTCTGGTATCAGCATTAAAAGGATCTAACTTCTTCATGAAGCTCCAGAAAGATCTGCTAACATTGTGTTTAACACTCACATTAACTATAAATGTCCTACAGGCTGCTGTGATGAGGTCATTAAGAATGGCTCCTCCTCTTCCTCTGCTCTTTCTGCTCATGCCTGTTGGTGAGTCAGTGTGTGTGTTGTAGTGTGAGGTTTCTCTCAGAATCAGCTCAGTGTTGTAGAGTAGCTACAGTAACTCTGAGTGTCTTATGGGCTCCAGACTCTGTAATGAGCTCTTTCCTGCATCATGTGTTTCAGGAGCTTCTAGAATAGGGTGGAATGTGAAGTACAACCAACAGGAGATATGTGCTTTAGAAGGATCCACAGTGTTCTTAAATGGAACTTATATTTACCCAGAACATTTTACAGTGAGAGAGACTGTCCTGGTTATAAAACCGGATAAGGGTGTATATCCGATTGATTTGAGGCAAGACTCCAGTTACTCAGGCAGAGTGGAGACTTTCACTGATGAAAAGAAACACCTCTCCCTCAGACTGAGTGATGTAATGAAGAAGGATGAACATCAGTACGTCTTTGGAATCCTAACAGATGCATTAGGACACGGATGGTTTGGTAAACCTGGAGTTCAGCTCAGAGTTACAGGTGAGTTACATCATCAGATGATCCAACTATAAGACACAGCTCTGGTTTCAGAGTAATAATTCTTATTCATGACTGATCTGAATATTCATGTAGTTTTTATCATCACTGAGTTTATTAACCTGCTCTAATGAAATTCAGCTTCTGTTCTGATCCACTCCTCCATCGTTTTATCTGTTCTTACACCTCATTCAGTTCATCTGCTCTTGTTCTTCTTGATCTTCTTCTGTATTAATTGATGTTCATGTTTCAAACACGAGGCCCGCAGTCCAAGTTCAATCATGCTACTTCATTTTCTTTATGATTTTAATTATGGCATACCTCACCAGTCACATCACCAAACCCTCTAGCTACGTGTCCACTGCAGTCCAACCCCTATAAACACCTAGCTAGCTCAATAATGACCAAAAGAAAAGTGGAGGGTCGGACAGACAGCGGAGGCAACAGACAGTGTCTGAGATGAAGAGTGACTTGAGGTACAGCAGGCAGCCCACTGTTTATATTAATATATATTTATAAAGTTTGATTATGGTTCAAGTGTTTTAATATGGTTCTTCAAGTGTTTTTGTTTGACACCTCTGAAATAATGGTAAATATTAACCCTTTAAATTAAGGCTTATCATTTACAACCTCAGTTCGAGAACAACTTGGGATGCTGTGTAAACTATACAGTGGGGAAAATAAGTATTTAGTCAGTCACCAATTGTGCAAGTTGTCCCACTTAAAAAGATGAGAGAGGCCTGTAATTGACATCATAGGTAGACCTCAACTATGAGAGACAAAATGTGGAAAAAAATTGAGAAAGTCATTTTGTCTGATTTTTAAAGAATTTATTTGCAAATAATGGTGGAAAATAAGTATTTGGTCAATAACAAAAGTTCATCTCAATACTTTGTTGTATATCCTTTGTTGGCAATGACAGAGGTCAAACGTTTTCTGTAAGTCTTCACAAGGTTGGCACACACTGTTGCTGGTATGTTGGCCCATTCCTCCATGCAGATCTCCTCTAGAGCAGTGATGTTTTGGGGCTGTCGGCGGGCAACATGGACTTTCAACTCCCTCCAAAGGTTTTCGATGGGGTTGAGATCGGGAGACTGGCTAGGCCACTCCAGGACTTTGAAATGTTTCTTACGAAGCCACTCCTTTGTTGCCCTGGCAGTGTGCTTGGGATCATTGTCATGCTGAAAGACCCAGCCACGTTTCATCTTCATTGCCCTTGCTGATGGAAGGAGGTTTGCACCCAAAATCTCACAATACATGGCCCCATTCATTCTTTCATGTACACGGACCAGTCGTCCTGGTCCCTTTGCAGAGAAACAGCCCCAAAGCATGATGTTGCCACCCCCATGCTTCACAGTTGGTATGGTGTTCTTTGGATGCAACTCCGCATTCACTTTCCTCCAAACACGACGAGTTGTGTTTTTACCAAATAGTTTTCTACTTTGGTTTCATCTGACCATATGACATTCTCCCAATACTCTTCTGGAACATCCAAATGCTCTCTAGCAAACTTTCAGACGTGCCTGGATATGGACTGGCTTAAGCAGGGGGACACGTCTGGCACTGCAAGATCTGAGTCCCTGGCGTCGTAGTGTGTTGCTGATGGTAGCCTTTGTAACGTTGGTCCCAGCTTCCTGCAGGTCATTCACTAGATCCCCCCTTGTGGTTCTGGGATTTTTCCCTTACCGTTCTTGTGATCATTTTGACCCCACGGGCTGAGATCTTGCGTGGAGCCCCAGATCGAGGGAGATTAGTAGTGGTCTTGTAGGTCTTCCATTTTCTGATTATTGCTCCCACAGTAGATTTCTTCACATCAAGCTGCTTGCCTATTGCAGATTCAGTCTTCCCAGCCTGGTGCAGGTCTACAATTCGGTTTCTGGTGTCCTCCGACAGCTCTTTCGTCTTCACCATAGTGGAGTTTGGAGTGTGAGTGTTTGAGGTTGTAGGCAGGTGTCTTTTATACTGTTAACGACTTCAAACAGGTGCCATTAATACAGGTAATGAGTGGGGGAAAGAGGAGCCTCTTAAAAAAGAAGTTACAGGTCTGTGACAGCCAGAAATCTTGCTTGTTTGTTATTGACCAAATACTTATTTTCCACCATTATTTGCAAATAAATTCTTTAAAAATCAGACAAAATGACTTTCTCAATTTTTTTCCACATTTTGTCTCTCATAGTTGAGGTCTACCTATGATGTCAATTACAGGCCTCTCTCATCTTTTTAAGTGGGACAACTTGCACAATTGGTGACTGACTAAATACTTATTTTCCCCACTGTAAATGAAGGTAAATAAAAACAGAAATAACAATAATTTACAGATCTCATAGAGCCGTATTTTAGTTTTCAGTAGAACAAAGAACACATATCAGATGTTAAAGGTGAGACGTTCTACCAAATCATAACCACTATTGACTCATTTAGAAATGGCAGCAGTGCGTCTCAAAACAGTTGGGACGGGACCACGTCTAACATCGTGCAGCATCCCCTCCTTTTTAAAAGCAGTCTGTTCGAAATTAAGGAACTCAGTTGCTGTAATTTTGGGAGAGGAATGTTGTCCCATTGTTGTCTGATGTAGGATTGTACCTGTTTGACAGTCCTGGGTCTTCTCTGGATTTTTCGTTTCATGATGCAGCAAATATTTTCTGTTGGTAAAAGATCTGGACTGCAGGCAGACTAGTTCAGCACCCAGACTCTTCTTCTGTGAAGCCTTGCTGTTGTGAAGGATGCAGTATGTGGTTTAGCATTGTCCTGCTGGAATATGTAAGGCCTTCCCTGAAAAAGACGTTGACTATATGGGAGTATATGTGGTTCTATATATTGTTCAGCATTGGTAGTGTCTTTCTAGATGTGTACGCTCCCCACAGCATAGACACTAATGCAGCTCTATACCATCAGAGGAGCAGAATTTTGAACAGCGTGCTGATAACAAGCTGGATGGTCCCTCTCTCTTCTCTTCATTCACACAAATCAGCATTTGTGGTTTCCAAAAAGACCACAGAACAGTTTTCTAGACTGCCTCTGTCCATTTTGGTCCAGAGAAGATGGTGGCGCTTCTGAATCATATTCACATATCGCTTATCCTTTACATGATGCAGCTTTAACGTGTATTTGTGGATTGTACGTTGAGCTGTGTTCACAAACAGTGATTTCTGATAGAGTTTCTGAACCCAATATAAAACCATACCTGTGTTTAATGCAGTGCTGCATGGGGGTCAAAGATCACAAGCATCCAGTACTGAACTTCAGCCTTGTTCCTTGTGCACAGGGATTTCTCCAGAGTTTCTGAATCTGTTGATGATGTTATGTACTGTAGATGGAGACAAACATTTTTCAGAAATTGGTCCACAGTTTTTCACCGATTGGTGAGCCTTTGTCCAACTTTGCTTCTAAAAGACTCTGCCTCTCTAAATTGTTTCTTTTATACGCAGTCATGTGACTTAGTTGCAAATTGCTCCACCAGCTGTTTTTTATTACTACCACTTTTCAGCCTTTTGTTTGAGATGCGTATCTGCCATTAAGTTCTAAATGAGCAAAATAATCATAATTATGTTCATGAAATGGTAGAATTTCTCACTTTCTGTAATGGTCCGGGCGATGCCGCCTGCAGCCAGCAGAGGGTGGCAGCGGCTGTGCCATTCTGGGGGATGTACGGCCCGGAACTCCATCCTCCAGAATGAGTCGCTTGACGTGTACTGCCGCGTAGAGTAGCGGTAACACATGGGGTTATCACTCCAGAGGTTGACTAAACCTGCTCACCTAAACACAGTAGTTCACTCCCCACACATAGTTAATGTACATCCACATCCAGCAAATCTGTTTGCTTGCAGTATAAACCTTTTATATTACCGCAAATGGGTTCCCACTCTGCGCACCGTGACACTTTCATCATCTGATGTGTGTGTTGTAAACTTCAATATGCGGTGATGTGTATGTGTTGAAATGAAGGACTCCGTCAAATACTGTCTTGGTCAAATAGATAACACTTTATTTCAGACAGTATACAAGCACTCGAGTTGCTTGGGGGACGCCTTGTCCAATTCTGGCTATCCCTCCCGAACACAGTTCTTTGCCACTTTTATATAGGCTGGACATATAGAAATATTTATCCCTTATATGGAAATGGTCCCCTCTGCTTCCTATTCAGAGAGAGAGAGATTTCCTCAGACCCCTACCATATCCATAAAAGGAATCTGGCGGAACTCCGGATCCCCAAGAATAGCATACAGTTTGATATCATGTATATTTCAACATGTAGAAAACATCTGGATCTCATCTCTACAGTTGGGGAGGGGGTTTAGAATCACATACTTTGGCAAGAGTTACTCCTCTGGGCCTCTCCGGCTCCGGCCACAGGGCCTCCGAATCTAAAGCCTTCCACTCTGCATGCAATGTAGAAACGTAAGGATACCTCATGTGTTATGTTTGTGTCGCTGTGTCCGTGTGTGCCGCCATCTTATGATACTTCTCACTTGCATGGCAGAGGTGATAAATTAACACATACCTTTTTCCCAGTTTTGAGGGTTTAATAAAATCCATTCATCAAAACTGATTCTACCACATATCATATTCTACATTAGTGGATGCAGTGAGTTCTTTTAAACATAGGTACTGATATAAACACGTGCTGTAACCACACGGTCCCTTTACGTTAATAATAGACCTGCAGAACTGAAAGGCATCATAGTTTCAATATTAGATCATTCAGACTGCAGAAGTAGCTGCAGCTAAGAAGGTCATATCCTGTAAGAGGAAGACTGAATTAATAAACCTGGTATATTAACTGAGCAGTTTATGATTAAACATGTTAGTCCCATCTAGATAAACATCTCAGTGCTGCTTAGAAAGCTGTTTATTTCATTTCAGTTTTAATTAAAGTATTTTTTCTTAATTCTGATCTTTATATATTTTAGCTATATTAATGATTTGCTGTTCAACTTTGTTGCACACTGTGCAATGACAAAGGCATCTTATCTTTAATAAAGTTGTGTAACTACATTGTCTGAACTGAAATTGTTGATTGGGAAAGCCTGGAGAAGACACACAACTCCAGGCAAATAAATAAATAAATAGCTGGAGTCTGATGGTGATGTTCTGGTTAGAGTCCAGATTTAAACCCTATAGAGAATAGTTCATCTCACATTAAACACAAACTAACACGGTAATGATTTCCAGCTGTTTGAAGTCGACAGTGCTGAGTGGAACAATACTGACTGTACTTCCTGTGAAAGACGGTCTCTACGTTTAACCTACTGAACTTCAGGATATAAAACTATTAAAGGAAAAGCTTCACATCCTAACTCACTGTATCTGTCTGTATAGTGATTGGTTATTTAGATGTTTAAAAGCCTGAAAGATGAAATGGATTGTACGCATTTTTCATTGAACTATTTTCATAAGAATGGTAATTCTCTAGAACACCAGTTTATATTTGAGCTTTACTCCTCTTTTCTCCTCCTACTGTCTTAGATCTCCGTGTTGGAAATCTCCTGGAGAAAGTGACAGGAGGGAGGAAGGAACAGCACAGTTCTGAGATGTAGAACCACCTGCAGTCGACTAATACAACATTCATCGCGGTACAAAAATGGATCGTCCTATTAAACACAAAAGACAATCAAGAACAACCAGCTCCACCTGCAGGACAAGTCAGCAGTGAGGGATGCAGGCAGTTATAGCTTCGTGCTGTAGGAGGACATGCTCTATCTCCCGCTCTTACTGCTCAGAACCAGCTCCATGAGTCCGATGTGGAGTTTAGTTCATAAAAAACATGAATTATAAATATTTACAGATATTTAGTTAATTTATTTAAAAAATAACCTCACGTAATATTAGTGTGACTATTGAAGACTGTAGTTATTAAAATACATCTACCACATGTCCATCTGTAGATGCTCCAAAGAACTCTCATGCCATCAGTCCCTCTGGTGAAGTATGGCGGGGCCG
>JAMWET010002274.1:0-17760 GCA_024036415.1 Prochilodus magdalenae | reverse complement strand
TGAGCCCTGGAGTGAGGGAGGTTCTACGCTTGGGAATCTACTTAAACTAATTGACTACTAACTCAGTGTACATGGCCAGTGTATGATATGCTCCCACGACCTATGATGCACAGATGGGGATAAGGCTCTAAGCAGGAATCCAGGAGTTTACCCAGGTCGCTCAGGGACTGAAACCGAAAGTTTGGTCAGTACTTGAGGTCCTCGTTTCACGTGTGATGACCACTCTGCAGACCAGCACCAAAACAGCCTAGGTCTACTGATCACTTAGCACATCAACGGAGGACACACTCATCATCACACTCTAAAGGGACACTTCAGAAAGAAACTGACAGGAGCAAGAAAAAATGCAGAATACCAGTCAGTGTCAGTGTGGCACAAGCTAAACACGTACCAAACCATGGATCTCGTTGCACTGAGATCTGTGGGTTTAGCGGGCAGGAATTCTAACAAATGATGATGATGCCATGAAGTAGTAGACGTGCACAGCAACTGTGCCTAAGAGAACTAAAAGTAGGAAATGTTTTTCTGTTGAAGAATGCCCAGGGGAAAAGACAGACGTATACGTCTTCAAAAACACAGTTAGTGTTAACACGCGTATAGCCCATTTCTGTAAACACTACAGTGAGCTTAAATTAGCAAAGAGAGTACACGTTAAAGTTTTACAATACAGTCATCATCTAAAATATAGGAAGACACCTACAGGCATCCAGTTGTACAAAATACACTGAGGTGGGTGAGATCAGTTAAGATGGAGCATGAAATTCAAATTAAGAAGCTAACGTTAGTTCTATAGGTCAGCATATCATATTCAGAGCGATGCTGTGCCAGTCAAGCCCCATTATTATCCAGTCTAGTATCGGCTGCCACAACAGGCAGGCCTAGAGCTAATGGACTGAACACACCGTTCTTGACCCTATGTCAGTAAACTGATACCAATTTTGGTTTCACTCTTATGGGTTAAACAGTGTAAAGGCACGTTCCACTCTTGATACGCACATCTGTGATTTGTCAATTGAAATGCACGAGGGACTAGTTATGAGATAAAGGATCTAAACCAGTGCATTGTCCAGTCTGTTATGCATTATGCATTTCTTGAATAACCATTATGAAAACTGAACATCATTTTAAACAACGTTTTGTTCTGGTCCAGGAGATAGTGGCCTCGACAGTCAGAGACATGAGCAAGGCTTAATCTCTCCTAATCAGCAAATATCACATTATAACCTACATAACCAAATAAACGTACCAACATTACATACGTTGATACTGAGAGATTCTATTAACCACCTGGACTGAGAATCGTACCCCCAATCTGAACTATGAAAACTAATAGTTCCAACCTGATATTCAGCCAACAGTAGTCCCTCTTTGTGTTTTGACACCAAATGTAGCAGCATCAAAAGAATGGTCTCTTGTGGTGGGACGTGCGGTGGTGTTGGGAAGGCAAGATATAAAAGTACCAGGATCAATAGATGATTAATTTAGAGATTATGATCCATATTTATGAGCTACACATACAGGAAGTCTGTCTCTCCAATCCTTAATGGCTGTCGGGCCGAAGGTGTTTGCTTAAACCAAACATGCCCAGACGATCTCGGTATGGAGTTGTAGAGGTTCCTAATGGTGTTCCAGTGATTATCCTCCCATGCAGCTTGGATATCCTCACACAGTTCTGCAGATCCGGTTGCAGTTGTGAGGTGGAGGTGGAGGGACACAAGGTCCTTCTGGACTTGCGGACAGCAAACAACAAACCGTTCATCTTACGGTGCTGACCACAGTGCCTCACAACACGGATTCGTGGGCGTCTCAACACACAAGACTAAAGCGGAAACCTCGTCACTGAAGATGACCCGCTGCCATTCTGTAGTCACTCCATGAAAGTCTGGTACGACACCAACCTGCGTCTTTGGTGACGGGAAGTGGTTTCGTTAGGGGACAGTCGTGAGGTTCGGTAAACGACTGTGTACATGTTAGTCCTGCGTCATTAAGGCGTCGCCAATGGTGGGCACTAACAAGGATGACCTCATGGCGAGGACTCATAAAGGTCTGCCAATCGTGGCTCGTGGGTCAGTCAGGGGACAGCGATGATGCCCCTCCGCTTCACAGCCAGAGCACAGGTGTTACTGAAATCCAGCAATAAGTGGCTGATGAACTTCTGTGCTTTTTGTGGGGCGATGGGGTTTTGTCTTTTATATATAAAATAAAAAACTATAGGTCCCTCATGAAGGACACCATAGATGGGGACACGTGCACCTTCTCACATTTCCTATACACTCTCTGAACACTGTTTTCCACATGGGGTACTTTATAGCCGCTCTTTCACAGAGCGATCATCGTTTCCGCAGAAATTACTTTCGAGTCACCCATGTGAGTCTAGATAACATCGAGTGCATTTGTGGATGATCTCAGAGGAGTAGTTCTAGCTGCAGTATAAGTCGTTCCTCAACGGCCAGATAGTCAAAAACAGTGTCGGCTTGGTAAGACCAAGACCTGTCCGTGTTCCTAATTGCTGGAGTTTGAGAGGGTCTTCCATGTTCTGGCTGGGCTCTAAACGTCTTCCATCCCATCATAAGATTGGACGGCCGGAATCTCAGCACTCCATCCTCATGCGCTTTCCGTGATCGGCTGGTGCTGCTATGGGTCTACCCTGTGTGAGTCTCAGTGTAGATCATCTACACACTCCTGGGCCTGCCCTTCGCTTAGATGTACCCTGTACATCATGGATAGTCAATGTAGGGTAGTTGCCCCTATAACACGTGTGCCCCTACAGAGAGGGCAGGTCGGATCACAGTGCTGGCTAGTCTCACCCACCGTGGTCCTGTATATGGTCTATCCAGCCTGTGCTTAGTTCTGTTGGGAATTATTCGGGACAACCCACCGGGATTCTGGAGAATATCGGACTGTTGTAGGGTGAGTGTTTGTCTTGAGTTTGTGAGGACTTTGAACCCCCTTTATCTTGTGCTCTCACTGAAGGGATATCAGGGTTCAGATACAGAGGAACATGCCTAGAGACTTAACTCTGACTTTCGCAGCTATCCCACAGATTGAATCATCTAAGACTTGGACCCTGATGTGGTGAGGGTCCGGGCTGTACCGCCTGCAGCCAGCATGAGGGATTGGGCAGCGCAGGGTCCGCCGTTCGGGGAAAACAGCCCGGAACTCCCAAAAACGCCCAGAATTTGCCCACGATGATACACCAACGAGCAGCCCTGGGGCGTCGGCGAATATAAAGCTCTCACCGCGCATACACCGTCGCTGCACCTTTGTAGAGTGGGGTAGCCGGTACAGTATTAGAGCCAAGAGCCAGAGAGCCAAGAGCCAAGAGCCAAGTGGCACGAAGAGCCAAGAGACAAGAGACCAAGTAGCCATGAGCCCAAAAGCTGTGCAGGAGTACACCTGCGGGTTACTCTGCACATAGTGAATTTTAATTCACCCGTTCTGTTACTCCTTCTACGTTCATTTCTATTCTCGTGTCCTATTTTAAGTATCCTCTGTATTGAACACGCTACGCTATGCGTTTCCTTGGTTTCTGCCCTTCCCTGCCATTTTCCCCTCTACTGTTAAGACCTCACACTGAAAGGTCCCACGTGTGCTGCCGCATAGAGCCAGGGGCGGGTCAAAAAACGTGGGGTTACCCGCTATCAAGGGTCGGGGTGGACGATCCCCCCCGCAAACACTGAAGCTCCAACTAATCAGTCAGTCCTCACCACTCATAGTTAATCGTGCATCCGCACCCAGAAGTCCGTTTGCTCGTGCATAGTAATACACCAATACACCCGCAACGGATTCCTGCACTGGATTTGGTCAACACCCAACTGCACCGTGACGATGTTTATGTTATCCTGTTTAGATATCAGAGAGGGTTTTGTGGTTTTCAACTGTCCTCTGTATATTTAGCAGCACAGGAACTGACCAGCTCTACTGAACACAGAAAAAAGCAGTCGTGATGATAAAGAGGTGCAGTGGCTGAAGCTAATTGGACATGATGGAGAGATACTGCTATACTAATGAATGTTCAGTGGTTAGTATGGTGCTGTAAACGTTTTATCTGTTCCAGTTTATTTTTCAGATAAGAAGATAAGAAGTTCCCAGAAGAATCGACCTGTCCCCGCTGTTGGCCCAGGTGAGGGTCTACCTTTCCCTTTCAACCTTCTGCTAATCGTGGCCTAGGCCCACCTAATCTTACGCCTCTGGACCTGTACCTTAAGGGGGGTTCTGTCACATGTCACCCTGTCTTGAGAGTAAGACCTTTGTAGTCTCTGGACACCAACAAAGGCTGATCAAGTTGAAGTGCATATTTATTATTTAATATTATATTATTATTTCATATATAATATATATTTTTTTTCTTAATCGTCTTTAAAGAAGGTAGCCGGACGTCATACTGAGAGACGATACCTTTATCTTCCTTCCCAACCGCACTGCCACCCCACACCTCCTTCTGGGTGCAGCTGTTCTTCTGATGGTGAGTGTAAGGGCTGAACTTTGTAGATTATTTTTTGATAAATGAATAAGAAGCTCAGAGTTACACACTTGGCTTGTTATTACAAATCTCTATGGCAGAAGGAGGCATGAATGTCCTCTCCACGCACGTTGGTGCGATCGATCGGTATTAATTCCGCGCTGTAAAGGTGACGTTGCTGCGATTGATTGGTATTAATTCCGCGCTGTAAAGTTGACGTTGCTGCGATCGATCTGTATTAATTCCGTGTTTCATTGCGCATGCTTAGCTGGCCTACTAGTGTATGTTCACACACTCGGCTGCTTGCTACTCTCGGTTTCTCGTTCTGCTGCGCTCGCTGAGTTGGCTGACTGTTGACGGGTTTTGGTGTTTGGCTAACGCAGCTAAGCCTTGCATTAGCACCGGTGGCTGGGTGTTTCGGCTGCAGACCATGTGTCCCGGACTACTGTTTACCATCTGCCCTTTTGCCTTCTATGGCGTTGGCTCAGCGGTCAGTGGTCCGACTGATCATGGCCCAGGACTCAATATTGCCTATACTCCTGATGAACTTTCTCTCCGGTCTCACTACCGACTTGACTCCTCAGTTTACAACTACTGCCGTTCAGTTGGCCTTGTTCGTCGTCTCCGCTACGTCCACCGTCGTTCAAGATCTAGACCAACGTTATACCAGACGTCGGAAGCTAGCATCCCCACTGTTTTGACTAATGGCCGTGGATTTTGGAAGCACCTTTCCAAATTCAACCGAGGAGTTAATGTTGGTGTTTTACGCGCAGTCCCACGAGCTACTGACCTGCCGCAGTCCTCTGCCGCACCCCGCCTCCTTAATCTAGGACTTTTTAACTGTCGTTCTCTTAACGAGAAAGCTACGCTGCTTAATGACCTCATTGGACAGTACCATCTGGACTTGCTCTTTCAAACTGAAACCTGGCAAGTACCAGGTGAATTTCTGCTTCTTAATGAGGCAGCCCTACCTGGTTTTAGCTACTTCTGTGCTCCCAGGCTAACAGGAAGGGGTGGTGGGCTAGCTGTCATTTTTCGTGGATGTGTGAAAATAAGCTTATGTACATTCGATGAGGTGTCCACATTCGAATATATGACTCTGAAGGTGATTGGATCCACAACAGTAATACTGCTGCTGATTTACAGACCACTGAAACTTTCCATAACTGACTTGTCAGAATTTAGCGAGTTGCTCACCATTGCCAGTTCCATGTCTCCATCTGTGGTTGTACTTGGTGACTTCAACATTCATTTGGACTCTGACTGTTCTGTATCTGCTGACTTCTTGCCATTGCTAAACTGTTTTAGTTAAACCAACATGTTGAATTGCCTACTCATAAGCGTGGGCATATTCTGGATCTGATCTGTTCTACTGGTTGTACTCTAAATGGAGTTTCGGGCGTTTATGTTGGTGTTTCTGATCACATGTTTATTACTGCTGACCTCTGTATCCCCAATTCCAAGTCTCACTCTTCAACTATGGTCTCTTTCCGAAATTTCACAGCTGTAGATCCTGTGTCTTTCTCCACCCTTCTCAAGTCCTTCTCTCTTTCTCTTATCTGTCAGCATTCCTCTACGGATGATGCTGTCTCTCTTTATAATGAGTCTATCTCTGCCGTTCTTGACATTCTAGCCCCTCTGAAGACCAGAACTGTCCCCTCCACTCACTCCTCTCCCTGGTTAACTTCTGAGCTTCAGACTTTAAAAACCAGTGGCAGACGCCTTGAGCGCCTCTGTAAAAAGACTGGCCTACAGGTACATTCCCAAGCCTACTCAGATCACATGCTCAAAAACAAAGCTGCACTAAAGGCAGCTTGCTCTGCCTACTACTCACATCTAATCAGCGGATCTGGTCAGGGTCCCAAACGACTTTTTTCTACAGTCAGTCACACTTCACACTTCAGCCTCCCAGTCCTGTACTTTCACCCTCCCCTGAAACATGTACTGCTTTTCTAGATTTTTTCCAGGATAAAATTATTTCTATCAATAAGGGATTTCCTTTTCCTGTCCCCTCTGATTACTCCACCTTTCTCTCTAGCTCATGTACCAGGTTCCTATCCTGCTTCTCTCCTGTTGACCCTGAAGATATCTCAAAGATTATATCTAAATCTAAGGCTTCATCTTGTCCACTTGATCCTGCTCCAACCTCACTCCTGAAGCTTTGTCTTTCCGACATCTCCACTCCTATCGCCCATCTCATTAATCTGTCTCTTACTACTGGTCATGTCCCCTGTGGCCTGAAAACAGCTGCTGTTACTCCCATTATTAAAAAGCCAGGCCTTGATAGCTCAGCTCTGGAAAACTTCAGGCCAATCTCTAATCTGCCGTTTGTTTCTAAGATACTTGAGAGGGTTGTTGCTTCACAGCTTCAAGATTTTCTTAACACCAGTAATCTCTTTGAGTCAGGTTTTTGCTGTGACAGTACTGAGACTGCTCTAGTCCTTGTGGTTAATGATCTCCTCCTGTCATCAGACTCCGGTTCTGCTTCTATCTTACTCCTGCTTGATCTTACTGCAGCCTTCGATACGGTCAATCATAATACACTGATCTCACGGCTCTCCTCTGTCGGTCTCTCCTCTGTAGTACTGTCCTGGTTTATATCATACTTAACAAATAGATCTCAGTTTGTGACCTTAGGGAAGCACAGATCAAACACTGCTCTGGTTACTCAGGGAGTCCCTCAGGGTTCTGTCCTAGGTCCTCTGCTGTTTATTATATATATTTTATTGCAATGCTCTGTTCCATGGTCTACCCTCCAAAACCCTTCGCCCTCTACAGTATATTCAAAACTCCGCAGCCAGCGTCTTAGTCCGCACCAAGAAGTCCGCACACATCACCCCCATCCTTCTTCAGCTACACTGGCTACCAGTTACAGAACGTATCCACTATAAGATCCTTCTCCTGACCTTTAAAGCCCTACACGGACTAGCACCCACCTATCTATCAGCCCTCCTACATCCTTACGTCCCATCACGTAAGCTAAGGTCTTCTGACTCTGGTCTCCTGGCTGTTCCTAGGTTCAGGCTTTCCTCTATGGGTGGCAGGTCATTTAGTGTTGCTGCCCCCACACTCTGGAACTCCCTACCTTCATCTATATGCACTTCACCCTCTCTTTCCATCTTCAAAACTCACTCAAAAACTTTTTCTCTAAACATTTTCATTCTTCATGATAATTTCTTGTTTGTTTGTTTATTTGTTGGTTTATTTTTGTGTTTGTAAAGCATCTTTGGGTTTGTGAAAGGCGCTATAGAAGTGTAAACTATTATTATTATTATTATTATTATTATTATTATTATTATTATTTATTATTATGTGTCTCTACTGAAGGGATCTCAGGGTTCAGATACAGAGGAACATGCCTAGAGCTCAACTCTGACTTTAGCAGCTAGCCCACAGATGAATCATCTAGACTTGGACCCTGTATGTGTGTTTCCTGTTTAGATATCAGAGAGCGGCTTTTGGTCTCCCATAATTAGCAGCACGGGAACTGACCAGCTCTACTGAAGACCAAGTAAACAGTTGATTACAGATGATAAAGAGGTGCAGTGGCTGAAGCTAAATAGACATGATGGAGAGGTACTGCTATACTAATGAATGTTCAGTGGTTAGTACGGTGCTGTAAACGTTTTATCTGTTCCAGTTTATTTTTCAGATAACATAGTAAGTTCCCAAAAGGAATCGACCTGTCCCCGCTGTTGGTCCAGGTGAGGGTCTACCTTTCCCTTTCAACCTTCTGCTAATCGTGGCCTAGGCCCACCTAATCTTACGCCTCTGGACCTGTACCTTAAGGGTCACGTCACCCCGTCTTGAGGGTAAGACCTCTGTAGTCTCTGGACACCAACAAAGGCTGATCAAGTTGAAGTGCATATTTAATATTTAGGGTCCTAGCACGTAGTGCAGGGACCCTATTGTATTTGTTAGGATTTTTAGGGTCCTAGCACGTAGTGCAGGGACCCTATTGTATTTGTTAGGATTTTTCTTATTATTATTAGGGTCCTAGCACGTAGTGCAGGGACCCTATTGTATTTGTTAGGATTTTTCTTATTATTAGGGTCCTAGCACGTAGTGCAGGGACCCTATTGTATTTGTTAGGATTTTTCTTCTTCTTATTATTATTATTATTATTATTAGGGTCCTAGCACGTAGTGCAGGGACCCTATTGTATTTGTTAGGATTTTTCTTATTAGGGTCCTAGCACGTAGTGCAGGGACCCTATTGTATTTGTTAGGATTTTTCTTCTTCTTATTATTCTTTTTATCGGCTGAAACGCGTCGTAGAGCAAAAACCGTAAGGCCTAGAGACACCAAACTTGGACTGAAGATACAGTAGGTGTGAAATGACTCAGCCACAAAGAATAGCACCAACTGGCCACAAGGTGGCGCTATAGCAAACCAAAACATGTTTTGGCTTATAACTCCTAAACCAAAATTTTGCCAGACAAAACGACATTTTTCCCATGTTCCTTGGGTCAAAACCTACCACTTTGTCATTTGGACCATTAAGCTCCGCCTACTTAGATCTTTTTCTAATTAGCATAATATGCAAAACCTACTTTTGCGAACTAGTCTTAGGGTTAAAGCCCAAAAATTCTGAAAAAAATCTAAAAAAATTCTCCAGACACTGATCCTTAATAATTATCAAAAACATGTTGACTTTTGTAAACAAAATGGCCGCCATATGCAAATGAACCCTTTCGAGAAAATGCTTAATTAATAAAAAATTCTGTAACTCAAACATGCTTCATCCAAAAAATTTGAAACTTTGGAAATTGTTTCAGGACATGATTCTGAGGTGGCTTATCAAATTTGGCGTATTTACATCAATAGGGGGCGCTATAAATGCTACATAACTGTTTCTCAGCAACCGCAAGTTCGATCGAGCTGAAACTTTGCACACTTCATCTATGACACAGTCTATAAGTGAATCTTTAAGGACAATTTGATACATTAAAAATTATGGACGCCATTAGCCAATCAGCTTTCCGCAGGCATTTGATAGGCTTAACATTAACCAATCAGCCTGAAACTTCACTGGTATGTCTTTGGAGGGACTTTGCAACAGCCAGTAAAATTTCAAAAGATTTGGCCACTAGGTGGCGCTATTTTGGATAATCCGGTATATCTCATAGAAATTCCAACCTAATCTTAAACAAATGCATTACCATCATGCACTGGACTATTACAAACAACTTTGTAAATACAATTGTGTTACAAAAATGCATAGTTATTTTTTAATCAATAAATGTTCAAAAATGCTACTTTTCGAACTAGTCCCTGGATTTTGACCACAGCCATTCCAAACTGGTCTTAAAATACTCTGTGGAGTCTCTAAGTAAATAATTATCAAAAAAAGTTGACTTTTGTACTTAACATGGCTTCTATAAATCAACAAATCACTTCGGCCTTGGAATTTACAGCCTATATTGCTATAACTCCTCAGTCTTTACTCAGATCAACTCAGTATTTTACAGACATGTGCCAACTGAGAGTCTGATGAGATGTACAAAAATTGGTGCAGTTTGGCCTTTAGGGGGCGCTATATCACTTAAAAACACTTAAAATCACTAAACTGCTTATTACAATGTTATTACACAATGTATAGCCAAACATCTGATGTCATTCGATTCAGGTCTTATTCCTGCACAACTTTGTAATTACATGTTGTGTCAGAAAATGGACTACTGCTCTGCTATTTTTACCTATTCGTTCGGAAATTACAGCTTATAAAACCAAGGATTTTATAAGTTGTGGCGCTATTTTGGAAAATCAAGTATATCTCATATAAATTTCACCCTAATTGCAAATAAATGCATTACTTTCATGCACTGGAGTGTTCCAAACAATTTTGCAAATACAATTGTGTTAAAAAAATCCATAGTTATTGTTTAATCAATAAATGTTTAAAAATGCTACTTTTCAAACTAGTCCCTGGATTTTGATCAAAGCCATTCCAAACTGGTCTTAAAATACTCTGTGGAGTCTCTAGGTAAATAATTATCAAAAAAAAGTTGATTTTTTTACTTAACATGGCTTCTATAAATCAACAAACCACTTCGGCCTTGGAATTTACAGCCTATTTCGTTACAACTCCTCAGCCATTACTCAGACTGACTCAAAACTTTACAGGCATGTACAAATCAAGACTCTGTTGAGATGTACAAAGGTTGGCCTTTAGGGGGCGCTATAGCACCTAAAAACACTTAAAATCACTAAAACGCTTATTACAATGTTATTACACAGTCTATAGACAAACTCCTGATGTCATTTGATTCAGCTCTCAGTACTGCACAACTTTGTAATTACATGTTGTGTCAGAAAATAGCTCTGCTATTTTCACGTATTTGTTCAGAAATTACAGCTTATAAAAGCAAGGGTCAAAGGTCAATCTCAATGAAACTTGGTACACAAGTGTGTCTCAGGCCCCTGATCAATGCTTTCTGATTTATTCTAAGGCCTTTAATCTCACTTCTGTGTGCCACAATTGCTCCTCATGCTATAAGGGCCTGTACACATAAGCCTCAGCCTCTATAATGTTAATAGACCACTGCTGATTATTCATGGTGAATGAAGACCTGAAGATAAACTCCCACTTCCTATAAGTTTTACCTCTCTGTCTGTAAACAAGGTCCAAACCACTTTAAGCCTTCTGAGGCCTCAAGGGTTTAAAACCAGCTGAACAGTTCTCAGTGGGCTTCTACAACACTGAGCTGAAAGTGAGATGTTCCTTTTTTGATAAATACAAACGAATGACATGGTTCCTAATGACATGAAAACTGCCTGAGCTGTTAAACCTGTATTATCTTTATAGATCTAGAAACAAGGTCCGAACTGCTTTAGGCCTTGTGAGGCCTTGCTGGTCCAAAAGGCTTCAGTGGACTTATGACGTGCTAGGACCCTCAATTGCCGCTTGCGGCTATATTTATTATTTTGCTCGGCTGAAACGCGTTGTAGAGCAAAGACCATAGGGCCTAGAGACACCAAACTTGGTAGGAAGGTACAGTAGGCGTGAAATGACTCAGCCACAAAGAATGGCCCTGATTGGCCTCAAGGTGGCGCTATAGCAAACCAAAATACGTTTTGGCTTATAACTCCTAAACCAAAATTTTGCCAGACAAAATGACATTTTTCCCAGGTTCCTTGGGTCAAAGCCTATTACTTTGCCATTTGGACCATTAAGCTCCGCCCACTTAGATCTTTTTCTAATTAGCATAATATGTAAAACCTACTTTTGCGAACTAGTCTTAGGGTTTAAGCCTGAAAATTCTGAAAAAAATCTAAAAAAATTCTCCAGACACTGAACCTCAATAATTATCAAAAACATGTCGACTTTTGTTAACAAGATGGCCGGCATATGCAAATTAACTCTTTCGAGAAAATACTTAATTAATTAAAAATTCTGTAACTCAAAAATGGTTCACCCAAAAAATTTGAAACTTTGGAATTTGGTTCAGGACTACATTCTGAGGTGGCCTATCGAATTTGGTGCAGTTAGATTGATAGGGGGCGCTATAAATACTACATAACTGTTTCTCAGCAACCGCAACTCCGATTGAGCCGGAATTTTGTAGGCTTCATCTTTGACACAGTCTATAAGTGAATCTGTAAGGACGATTTGATACATCAAAATTTATGGACGCCATTAGCCAATCAGCTTTCAGTAGGCATTTGACAGGCTTAACATTAACCAATCAGCATGAAACCTGATTGGTGTGTGTTTGGAGGCACTTTGTAACAGCCAGTAAAATTTTGAAAGATTTGGCCACAAGGTGGCGCTATTTTGGAAAATCAAGTATATCTCATATAAATTTCACCCAAATTTCAAATAAATGCATTTCTTTCATGCACTAGAGTATTCCAAACAACTTTGTAAATACAATTGTGTTAAAAAAATGTATAGTTATTTTTTAATCTTTAACAGTTTAAAAATGCTACTTTTCGAACTAGTCCCTGGATTTTGATCATAGCCATTCCAAACTAGTCTTAAAATACTCTTTGGAGTCTCTAGGTAAATAATTATCAAAAAAAAGTTGACTTTTTTACTTAACATGGCTTCTATAAATCAACAAATCACTTCGGCCTTGGAATTTACAGCCTATATTGCTATAACTCCTCAGCCTTTACTCAGATCGACTCAATACTTTACAGGCATGAACAAAGCAAGACTCTGTTGAGATGTACAAAAATTGGTGCAGTTTGGCCATTAGGGGGCGCTATAGCACTTAAAAACACTAAAAATCACTAAACTGCTTATTACAATGTTATTACACAATTTATAGCCAAACATCTGATATCATTTGATTCAGCTCTTATTCCTGCACAACTTTGTAATTATATGTTGTGTCAGAAAATGGACTACTGCTCTGCTATTTTGACCTATTCGTTCAGAATTTACAGCTTATAAAACCAAGGGTCAAAGGTCAATCTCAATAAAACTTGGTACACATGTCTGTCTCAGGCCCCTGATCAATGATCTAAACACTTGGAGGCTTTCTGAATTAATCTAAGGTCTTTAATCTCCCTTCTGTGTGCCACAATAGTCCCTAATGCTATAAGGGCCTGTACACATAAGCCTCAGCCTCTATAATGTTAATAGACCACTGCTCATTATTTAAGGTGAATGAAGTCCTGATGATAAACTCCCACTTCCTATGAGTTTTACCTCTCTGTCTGTAAACAAGGTCCAAACTGCTTTAAGCCTTCTGAGGCCTCAAGGGTTTAAACTCAGCTGAACAGTTCTCAGTGGGCCTCTACAGCACTGAGCTGAAAGTGAGATGTTACTTTTTGATAAATACAAACGAATGACATGGTTCCTAATGACATGAAAACTGCCTGAGCTGTTAAGCCTGTATTATCTTCATAGATCTAGAAACAAGGTCCGAACTGCTTTAGGCCTTGTGAGGCCTTGCTCGTCCAAAAGGGCTTGGTGGACTTATGACGTGCTAGGACCCTCAACTGCCGCTTGCGGCTATTTTTAAAATTTCTTATTGTCTCTAAGAGCCCGAATCTCTGGGAATGTTTCCTACTACTTTTTTTTGTCTGTCCTTGTTATGTAACCTTGATGCTTAGGGCAAAAAATTGTCTGGGCCAACTGAGGGTGATGACACTGAGTATATTTAAAGGAACTGCAGAATATCAGATATCGTCAGAAATCGGTTCACTGCTCGCATATAAATATATAAATATATACATACACACACAGTATATATGATACATATAGTAATATATAACAAATCATACATAAGAACCAATCATGCACTTTGTACAGACACAAGACTGAAGAACGTATGATATTCCTAAAATAACAGACAGCGTACCAATGTACTAGTCAGTTTGTAATCAGTACTAGATTACCCTTTAGAGCTTTACAGCTAGAACTACCCCAACACAGGTGTTAACATGTCTAATCCCGAAAATGTGGCTGGAATAAATACATGCTGGGCATCTGTAATTTGTAGATGTGCTTGGTTGATTAATAAATGAAAAGCTTGATGGACTATTACAGTTCTGCCTGGAAGAAGAAGGAGACATGTTCCTCTACACACACTGCATTAACACATGGTGTCCTGCAGAGGACCATCTGAACACTGCACTCATTAGAATGATCACGTCCTACGTTATGGCTGTGTGTGCAGGTCTTCTAGCTGTGGCTTGGGCTCTGCACTACCACCACATGGGGGAAAGGTCGAATCTCAGCCATTAGCATCTTCCTCCTCCTCAGTGACCTGCTGGAGATGATCCTCGATAAGCACTAATAGTATTTATCATGAGCGGACATTAAGAAATAATCTGTATTGTGTTTGCTGGTCTTTGGTTTGGAACCAAGGTCTGTGGTCCTCACCTGCACCAGTTGGTAGCGCTAAAGAGTTGTCTACTGAGATATCCATCTGTTGCTGATATCTTCTCCCTGCTGCGCTCCAGTGTGCTCTGCAGCACCAGGTTATAATGTTTCTAGGTTTTTGGGTGGCTGATTAATATGTGTTTGTGTCTGTTACCTTGAGTTGTGTTAGCAGTCACATGCTAACTTACTTACAAAGCCTCTACTGACCCCATCCTGTCCTCCACAGACTGGAAGCCAGGTAACTTGGTTCCTTGTGTTGCCGTGTTTACAGTGGTTTTTAGTATGTGCCATTTGTGCAGACTGTGGCTTTTAACCTTCCAATTGAAAGGTACACATACAGTGAGGTATCTGAAATAAATCAGAGTAAGAGTACACATACAGTGAGGTATCTGAAAGAAATCAGAGTCACTTGTAGGGCTCCACCTCATAACAGTGATGCCCCTTACAGAAGAGGGAGGTCGGGATCTACAGTGGCCTTAATTACGTCCACAGTGCGATAGAACTACAGCCACACTGCAGTTCCTACAGTAATGCATTATCTATTACAGAACAACCAGCATGGACCACCAGTAAAACCAGTATGTGTTGTGATTTAGATGCTAGTGTACTGGTCACCAGTAAAACCAGTATGTGTTGTTGTTTAGATGCTAGTATACTGGTCAGCAGTAATGGAAGTTAACATGCAGGTCACCAGCAAAACCAGTATATGGTGAGTTCTAGATGCTGGTATACTGGTCAGCATTAATGGACGTTAATGTACTGTTCACCATTAAAACCAGTATGTGTTGTGTTCTGGATGCTGCTATATTGGTCGCCAGTGAAACCAGTACAACATAATACTTCACATCATCAGCTTTACCAAGAAGTGAAAACTATAGTGCAATATTAATGCTAATGTCAGCTAGTGATGGTTCTCACTCTGCTTTGAAATGTTAGCGGTGGCTAGTGGAGTTCAATACTAACAGCTTTAGCTTTAACACTGGGCTTCTAGAGCTTATAAGACATTAATGTAACATACAGTCATCATTAAAGAACAGCTGCACCCAGAAGGAGGAGGATAAAGGTTACCAGGAACAATAGATGATGATGCATTTAGACTGATATGATCAGTATGGGGTTGAGCAGGCTTGTTTGCTAACGCAACATGCCAGACGTCTCGGTGTGGAGCTGTCCTATGATAATCCATCCCATGCAGCTCTAATATCCTCACACAGTTATTGCAGATGGTGCGGTAGGGGTGGACCCTGGTGACACCAGGGCTTCTGGATGTGTGACATGTGAAAACAAACCGGTCATCTTGGTGCTGACCACCGTGCCTCCACACACGGATTTGATGGTCGTTTTCACCAAGACAAAAGCGGGACTCGTTACTGAAGATGACCCGCTGCCATTCTGGGTCAATCTATGACAGTCTGGTACGACACCACTACAGTCTTTGATGACGGTGACGTGGTGTTACAGTAATGGTCTGCCTGTATGTAGTCCTGCATGGTGCAGCCAACTGTCACTGGTGCTGGAACTAACAGGATGACTCATGGAGGACATCAGTAAACATTTTGCCATGTCAGAGTATACAGAATAAACACCTGAGATTTATTATTTATCCCAAGATTACAATGGGACTTCTGAGACATCCTACACACTGTGCTGTGATGAGATCTGCTGTTGGTTCACATCACTGAGGTATAAAAGGTTCCCAGTGACTAATTAAACATATTCCCAAATTCATTCATTCATCTTCTGAACTGCTTATCCTTCTGGAACACAGGGGCTCCTGGAAACTGTCCTAACACTAAGAAGGCAGCCCACCAGTCCATCACAGGGCCGACACACAGACATACACACTCACAGCTGGGGAATCTTAACCAGTGCTGAATGCATGCATGTTCCATTCTCAAGCTCCACCAAACTATTCCACTGAGTCGGCTCTAATCGAAGTTATCAGTAAGATTCGCTTAGATCCAGATTCTGGAAGACTGACTGTTCTGCTACTGTTAGATCTCAGTGCTGCATTTGACACTATTGACCACAAAGTTCTCGTAGATAGACTGGAGAACTGGGTTGGACTCTCAGGAACTGTCCTAAAATGGTTCAGGTCATACGTGCTCAGAAGGAATTATTGTGTTGAAATAGAAAATAATGTATCTGAAACTGTGTCGGTGACCTGTGGTGTCCCCCAGGGCTCAATTCTGGGGCCACTCTTATTTAATTTATATATGCTAACTCTGTGTGAAATCCTGCAGGACTATGGGATGTCTTACCACAGCTATGCAGATGACACTCAAATCTACTTGGCCCTCAGTCCGAATAATTATGGTCCCCTCGACTCACTGTGTAAGTGCCTGGAGCACATCACTGATTGGATGGGTCAGAACTTTCATTATTATATTTGGGAATAGACATGAGAGGCACAGACTAGCTGCATATCTGAATTCAACATCCCTAAAGTCTAAAGAGCTAGCCCCTAACCTTGGTGTACTAATCCACTCTGATCTCAGTTTTAGCAGTCACGTCAAACCGTCACCAGATCAGCTTACACCACCTTAAGAACATTAACCAGATCAGAGATTACCTGTCTACACCAGACCTGAAGAAACTCATCCACGCCTCCATCTCCAGCAGGACTGATCACTGTAACAGTCTTCTAGCAGGTCTTCCACAAAAGACAATCAAACAGCTCCAGCTGATCCAGAATGCAGCTGCCCGAGTTCCCACCAGGAGCAGAAGAAGGGACCACGTCATGCCCATTCCTAAACCCCTACACTGGATACCAGTCTGCTACAGGAGAGATTTACAGTCCTGTTACTGATCTATGAATGTCTCAGTGGTTCAGGACCAGCATATTTATCTGACACGGTGCAGCCATATGAGCCGAGCCGAGCTCTCAGATCGTTAGGAACAGGTCAGTTATTCCTGCCTAAGGTAAAGACTAAACATGGAGGGGCAGCGTTTAGTTACTGTGCAGCTGTTAAATGGAATCAGCTGCCAGAGGGCATTAGAAAAGCCTCAACGGTAGACAGTTATAAATCCAGACTGAAGACATTCCTGTTTAATCCTGCTTTCAGCTCCGCTATCAGTAACACTGTTACTCTCCTGTAACAGCACTTCGTATTCCTCACTCTTATACCGACTTTTATTTATATTATATTTAATGATTTTAATGATTAGCACTATTAATATTTTAATGATTTTTAAATGATTTATTTTGCTTTTATTTTGTTTTTATTTCTTTGTATTTTCTCCCTTTTATGTAAAGGACTTTAAACTGCCCTCGTGTATAAAGGTGCTATACAAATAAACATGCCTTGCCTTGCTTAGCAGTGTCAGTAGACGTTAGCTTAGAAGTGTCAGTAGACGTTATCTTAGCAGTGTCAGTAGACATTATCTTAGCGGTGTCAGTAGATGTTAGCTTAGTGGTGTCTGTAGATGTTAGCTTAGACATTAGTTTAGTGGTGTCAGTA
>JAMWET010002273.1:577500-652500 GCA_024036415.1 Prochilodus magdalenae | reverse complement strand
CTCAGTGTTAATACTGGCTAGATGAGACATCTGACCACAGCACACATTTCCCTTGACTTTCGATTCAGCTGAGAAGCCGAGGTCCAGAGACTCTGCAGTGATTCGGTGTAGGACTGATGCATGGCTTTCCTCTTGTGTTCCGGAGACGAGGGTTTTCCGAAAATCTCTCAGCCCCAAAATGCTCTACTGAGCACAGTAACATGGTTTCTCTAGCAAAGCTATTTCAGGGTTCAAAGGTCATGCACAGTGGTTCTGGCCTTGTGCTGCATGGACTGTTTCTCTGAATTTCATCTGGAAACCTTTTCTGAGTTATCGTGTTTCAGTCAAGTGTTGTGATAAGAACCCTAGATTCTCTCGCACACTGCTAGAAACTCTGTCTTTCTCAAAGTTGAGGAAAGATAAGGTCATTTACTCGAGTCATTAGTGACTGAACCTTTAGTGGGGCTCCTTTAATACCCAATCATGATACCCTGGCCTTTATCAGTTGATAACCCTGGGTTATCAATTCACCTGCTTATTGTGGAGTATTTCATATATATTTCATATGTATAAATATATATTCCACAATAATAATAATATATATATTTTTTTTTATATAAAATACAATCAAGTTTGTCAGCCTACTATTCTTTCACACTTACGATCATCAGATGGATCCAGAATGTTTTCCTCCACTTCGCATGCAGTTACACGGTTCCACCCAAGAGGTCTCCAAACCTCTACAGCTCACACGGCGTGGCACAAACTGGCACCAAGTCATTTCAAACTAGAAGATTTCTACATCTTACTTGATTGTAGTCTTATCTTGTGCTTTTTTATTTTGCTCCATTAGTAACCATGAAACCAAACTGGATTATGACTAAAATTACCCGTACTGTTTTTCTTGTCGCCAGTCTTTTCACTGATTGGTTCTTTTGTCTACTTTATTTAATCTCAGGATAAAAGCATCTGCCAACGAAATGAATAGAAGTGCAAAGGAGAGGTCATTTGGAAGCAGTTGAGTGATTGTTTCAGTAGTGACTGTTTTGATAGTGATCATTTTATCTCATTTTGAGCAGAACTTAAAAATGCTACCCAGTAAGCAAAGTTTTGATCAATTCTACATACACAAAATTTACATTTTAATGAAACACCAGAAGTTCATATATAAACTTAATAGCAGAAAATCATATGTAGTGCCAATTCCTAATTTTGCAAGCCGATAGACTTTGGGACACTTTCACTACTAAAACAATGGAACCTATTAAACTCAGGATGAATCCAAATCTTTTAACTTCACGAAGTGCTATTATATATGTAATAGATAAGTAAGAAATGCTAATAGAAGGTATACTGATGTTGTATATATGCTGCTAACTACTAGCCCTGTTAATACACTGGCTTAAATGCTAGCGTTATGGTCCATTTACAAAAAGAGAAAACCATAAGAGCCCAAAAGACACAATACAGACAAATAAAAAATAATAATATTTAATATTAAGTCTTGAACAATGGAGCAAACGGTCAGTTACTCATTTCAAATTTTCCAAACAGGATACTGTAAATATAGTAAACAAACTTATGAAACCCTGTCATTTACCCCACACGAGTGGGTATAGCTTGTATAGCCACCCCATGCGTGCTTGTGGTATTTATTGCATGTCTGGTCTGGCAGGAAGTGCCTTAGCTGAAACCAGATGAGCCAGTCTACAGCTCAAGGGAGGGAGGAGGAAGGGAGGAAGGAAAAGAGGGAGGAGGGAGGGGAGAGGGAGGGAGAAAACAGGGTGGAGTTAGCTGGAAAGACAGGGGGATACAGTTGGAAAGGGGAAAAACTAGAGAGGACAAAAGAGAAAGAGAAATCCAGAGGAGAACGTGAGGAGCTTCTAGATTTATCTCTGAAGATCTACAGTGGCTTCAGGGTTCCGGCTCACAGAGGTGTGAACCTAGAGGTTGCACAGTGACTCAGCCACCAACTTCTGCTCCTCCTTCACTTCAGAGCACACTTTAGATGTTGCCCACAACGATCAAGCCTACGATGGATTCCCTGACCACTGTTTTTCGCTTCCTGACCAACCAGAAGACCACCATCGGCTATGGCGTGATGGCAATCGCCACCATCGGTGGGGAGAGGCTTTTCTCATTCTTCTCTTTCCAGTGCCCGTGCAACCTTCAGCAGAACTTCAGCTACGGCCTGACATACCTACTTGGACCTGCCTTGGTGCTGCTGGCGGTGGGGTTGTTCCTCAGCACGGCTTTGTGGCGCCTCTACACGGGATGCTGTTTGAACCCCATGAAGCTGTGCCCCAGGGGGAACTGTATAGGATGCATTGCGATCCTCATTAAGGTGGTGGTGGGCGCTCTGATAGCTCCGATCATGTGGCTGAGCGTAGCTCTGCTCAATGGAACCTTTTACGAGTGTGCGGTCAGTGGGCTGGAGGATAAGGTGATCGTGGACCTTTTCTGTAAGAACAGAACCAGCACATGTAAAGACGAGCTGGCCAAAGTGCCGTGCAACACTTCCAGATTACCTCCAGCCGAGACCAAAGACCTGCTGCTGATGCTCAGAGCGCAATCTCAGGTGAGTGCACTTGCATACTCATACACAGAAGGAAAACATATGTACAGGTATTTCCCGAAGTGTGTAAGGAACAGAACCACAGGAACCACAGCCGTGATTTGGCCACAATCAGAGTAGAACTGTATTCACCATGCCGCCGTGCTAAACATCGTTACAGATACCTTTTAACGCTGGCACATTCTTCAAGAAGGTGCTTCCAGTAAGCGAGCTTAGCAATCACTGATCTACAGTATGACAGGTATGGTATAGAACTAGCCTGTTATCAGTTACGACAACACGGAAGGAACACCTTTAAGCAACTGGACCTTGTGGGAGGAACTCGTTCCAGTTCGAGTTTATTTGTAGAGTGCGAAGCGGCAGCCTAGGAAACAATTCAGGCGCAATAGCGGCGAGGAAGAGCTCTCCTAGAGCGCGAAACAGAAACCTAAAGAGGAACCATGACGCAAAAGGAGAACCTGTCCATCACCAGTCAACATGGGATGGCAAAGCAATAGGCTCATATGAAGTGAGTCTTAACAGGAGACAGAGACATTCAGAATAAACCATGACACAGAACGTCTAATCTTAGGAGCCAATCACAGAATGAGAATGATTATTAATGATTATTAATGATTAATAACTCATTTACATTTTAATGTATCATATTCATTTACATGTCGCACACTGTGACATGCAAGACATGTTGGTGTCTGAGGTTCGCACTTGGTGAGGCTAATGTAGCTAACAGTAACAGACACCTACACACCGCCAGTTAGCGTCTGCAGCTCGCACAATCTAAGTCTGTACACATCAACCTCCTAAGACCCTATGACACACTGTTATCTATAAAACTAGAGACAAGTACAAACACAATTCAGGATTTAGGAATTCTACAGATGTCTGTAGATATTTTGTAGCCTACATGATGTACATTTGCTCGTGTTTATCGATATTAATATGTGAAAAAATCAACAGAGGACTTTTGTCTTCCTCACAATGTCATTTCTACTGACGGCCTCAGAATAAAGATGTAACCTGAATCCAAACTAAAGCTTTAACACCCTTATCCCATGTGACAGTCGCGGTTTCCTAGGAAAGTAAAGGAAGCGTAATGTTAGGAGTCTTTCCCAAAGCAGCACAACATGATGGATGTACCGCCAGAGCAGGAAACTGAACCCTGATTTGGTTTTAGGGCTATAGCATCAACCACTACACAATCTGCACATCCTACATACATGCATCCTACACACATGTGAGTCATAACTATCTATAACTAAGTCAACGTTGCAAAACAATTTTGGGTTTATGGAAATCTCAGTTTCCCTACAGGTTATTTCAGATATAGTTCATCCTGTACAGACATGGTTACATCTCAGTGTTTAGCCTAGCAATCTGGCCTTAATGCTCAAATAACCAACGGCAACCGAGAGAGTTCTTGGTAACATGTAGTCACAGTAACATGTTTGTGACAAAGTAATCACCCACGCTGTGATTTAACACACAGTGGCTAAAAATCCTCCCCACTTTCTTTGTCTTTGGTTTTATTTGTTATACAGCTCTGTTGGACTGATTTGGTAAAATGTCCTTCTACACATGTGAGTTTAAGCCTAATGCATCAGCTGACAAGCCCCACCCCCACACCTTGTTGGCTGTTCTTACAATGGACTTGCTGCTATTAGTTTGTTAGTGTAAGTTTGAGTCAGAGTCCAAACCTGAAAGTCAGGTAGAACAAGTTAGTAGACCTGATTCACCTTTACAAGCTAGACTGTAACGGCTCGAATTCCAGCAGAGTGCTTCAGCTAGCGGATGAAAGTGGATTTATAACTTGGGAGACTTTTTACATGCACAGGAAAACTATACACACACTACAGAAAAGGGAAAACCGGAAAAGCATAATAAACAGCCCCCCTTAAACAGGCATGCATGTGCTAATTAACCTAGAGGGGTTCATGAAACTTTACTACATACAGTGGTGTGAAAAAGTGTTTGCCCCTTCATGATTTCTTCGTTTTTTGCACATTTGTCGCAAAAATGACCTGCATGGCAGAGTGCCAAGACCAAAACCACTGCTGAGCAAAAAGAACAGTAAGGCTCGTCTCAGTTTTGCCAGAAAACATCTGGCGAGACAAAAGTTGCATTTCCGAAAAAGACCACCACACCTACAGTAAAGTATGGTGGTGGTAGTGTGATGGTCTGGGGCTGTGGTGCTGCTTCAGGACCTGGAAGACCTGCTGTGTTAAATGGAACCATGAATTCCGCTGTCTACCAAAAGATCCTGAAGGAGAACATCCGGCCATCTGTTCGTGACCTCAAGCTGTAACAAACTTGCGTTCTGCAGCAGGACACAGATTGAGAACACATCAGCAGGTCCACCTCTGAAAGGGTGAAGAACAACAAAGTGAAGGAGTGGTCTAGTCACAGTCCTGACCTGAATCCTACTGAGATGCTGACATGCTGGAGAACCCTCCAGTGTGGCTGAACTCCAACAGTTCTGTAGAGATGAGTGGGCCAGAATTCCTCCACAGCGCTGTGAAAGACAAGTTACCACAAGCGCTTGATTGGAGTCGTTGCTGCTAAGGGTGGCCCAACCAGTTATTAGGTTTAGGGGGTAAACACTTTTTCACACAGGGCCATGTAGGTTTGGAATTTTTTTCCCCTTAATAATAAAAACCATCATTTAAAAACTGCATTGTTGTCTTTGACTAATATTTAAATTAGTTTGATGATCTGAAACATTTAAGAGACAAACATGCAAAAAAAATAAGAAATCAGGAAGGGGGCAAACACTTTTTCACACCACTGTACCTTTAGTACCACTAGTACCATAAGGTGGTACTGCTGGCCACTTTATCAGAAACTCTTACTTGCTATATGCGGTCGGAGACTGCAGCCCATCTGTTTAGGCATCATTGGGGTTAGTTCTAGCCCTTTACTGATGGTCAGTGTTTGACCTCTGACCCCACTCTTGTGTTCCAGATCCTGGGCTGGATCCTCATCATAACAGCAGTTGTGAGCGCCCTGATCGGGACGTGCTATAAGAACTGCCGCTCTAAGGTGAGTTACCTGCAGCTCACCTTCTGGAAGGTCTACATGCAGAAGGAGCAGGAGAAGTTCGACTCCTTCGCGGACGAGTACGCCACCAAGCTGGCCGAGCGGAACCTCAAGAGTTTCTTTGACAATAAGGATCCGGAAGCTTTCCCTTTCCCCGACCACACGGCCTGGGAGCAGATCTCAGCCATCTACACGTACACACACAGCGATCAGTGCTACAGCACCCTGCAGAAATACGTGGAGAATTCAGATCGGGATTACGGGACGGAGAAAACGCCACTGCAGATGGAACACAGTCTGGAGTAGAGGGCACGGGAACGGACATGGGCGGGGTTCACAGCGTTTACGTGTTTTGTATTTTGTTTATTATAATGCTTGTGTGGTTTTACTAAAACAGCCATAATTCATTTCTAAATGACCTTTTCTGTTCTATATGTTTAGCCAGGGAAGTTAAAAGGCTGTGTGGCCTAAAGACCCATATGCAAATGAGCTCTGTTCTGATTAGTTGCCCTGTATTGTGGGCTAAAAGCTAAACAAGTGCTACATGTGTTCATGGCTCTGACGTCATATGGCATACTCTGAAACTAAATCATATCTATACATTAAGATGTACATCATGATTGATTCGTTCCATGTGTGGAAAATGGCTCCAGAGCAGATGTTAATGATTGGCTAAAAGGAGGGACTGCATGTGGGCGTGGCCAAAGACCATAGTGTAAAGGAAGTAGCTGAATCTGCAGGTGTATGGAAGAGTACGGTCATACGGGTCTACCAGCAGTGGATACAATCCCAGTCCTCCTCGGAGCATTAGGTCAAATCTGGACCGACTGACCAAACTGATGAAACCAGTCCATGGCACATCGACTCGCAGCTGCTGTTTGTGCTTGCGGAGAACCCGTGTGCTATTAGGGAAGTTTCAGTTACAGGTGAGCTTTACTAATAAGTAAATCCTGATTGATATCAGTAATAAACTGGCTAATGCGGTTTATGATACAGTGTGACACACTGTCTGTAAAAATACAAGCTGCATGTTATATGTGCTTTCCCTCAGAAAAACCTGCACCAATCATGTATCAGCTGATCGTTTACATTTAAAATAAGAGAAATTTATGGAAATAATATATCCCAGCCAAACCTTCCTGTAAGGAAAGGATCGTTCTGCCTTTTCAGGCTTGAATACATGACGGAGAACTGTGTTACATAGTTATTCACTATGACGATGTAAAATTACTCTTAGTCATTACATCGTCTCCTGAGCTTACTTCACTAGCTGCCTTAGAGACTTCTAACGTCCTCAGTATAATCTCAGGTGTCTGAACGTATAAACTATAAACAAGCTTCTGCACTAAGCACCAGTATTTCTACTCTATACCGTAGGACTCTTAAAGACCTTCCCAATATATTACACCGTGGGCTCCGCCTTATCTACTCAAGGTTATCAGTCCACGCCAATGTGACAGGTGTGAAGACCACTGCCTAGCCCAAACCCAAAGAACCGCATGCATAACAAAACGCCACAGGTATCAGTCCAGCTAAACTCTGGATCAGTCCAAGGCCCGCTAGCTTCTTTTGAGGGGGGCTTGTCAGTCATACTTTCCATGTCTTCATGACAGCACCATCAATCCCTACACCTTTTATAAACTATGTATTTAAAATACTCATAATTCCATTTATAATTCTACTCATAATTCTAGACCATCAAATACAGTAAATGGTGTGTTCTGGATGATGGTGTGCTGATCCATATCTCCTCTTTATGTTTATACTGTATGTGAAGCTGTGACTGGACTGTCAGAGGAACATTAGATACGGGAAGGTCCCGTCATCTTTACCATGAGGTCCTCCAGTAAACTTTAACAATCTACCAAGCACAGCGTGTATATAACTGCATTAACATTTATCTGTACATGTGGTGTTATAATCACTAATCTGAGCGGGGTATAGCCGTGTTGGCTGATTTATCACAATACCTTCAGCAGCTACTACATTACTGATGATCTAAACCCCTTCCTGCACTGTTCACTCTGTCAGTATTCAGGGTCAAGGTTGGTAAACCTTAATGCCTTAATCTATATTCCTCAGGAAAGCCTCTGTGCACTCGTTACTCTAATAACCCTAACCAAATTACTGTCGGTGCTGTTCTCTCTTCAGGTCTGTTAGAGCTTTTCTTCACCTGACAGAGGAAGGAACGATGTGATTGGCTGAGGGGTGTGGCAGTCATAGTTTTATAGCTGGTCAGTTTACATTTATCATTATATATAAATAATGTAAGTTTTTTATGTATACATATATATATATATATATATATATGTATATATATGTGTGTATATATAGTGGCCCGGCTGAGGAAGGGGATGAGCACACTGTCTGAGGCTATCCAGTGTTTAACCTGCAGGCCAGTGTCCTCTCTCCCTTCACAGGGATGGGGAGGGCAGTCAGAAGACGGCAGGTTGGGCCTCAATATATACATATACATATTTATATATATATAATGTAATGTTATAATGTCAAAAAAATGAAATTGGATATTCTAGAAAAACAGTGATTAAAACTCAGGAGGTTCTGAGGTTTCAGGAGGTTCTGTGTTCTGGTAATGAGGGTCTGTGTTTACTGGCCATAGGCTCAGGACTCAGCTGATAGACATTAGAACACTGGGGTAGTCTTTAGAACCCTTTACTGTGATGGATCGCTTAAGCCATGCCATGCCATGTCATGTGACTCCAGTTTTCACTTCTGCCTCGTCTGTAAAACGTCTAATCTGATATTTAACGGTTAGATGAGCCGTGAGTGTTCATTCCATTCCTAATCTGACCTGCTGCACTGCAGGGTTCTATCTGCACTGAGATGTCTCGGCTCTGTGAGTGGACAGGCCACTGTCTGTGTTATGAAACGGGAAGGTTTCTGAGTATCTGTTATTGTACAATCTGTCCTTAACCATGACTCACTGACAACCACTAATAAATCGTCCTTGTGGAAAAAACTACAGCGTGCAGACACTCCTTGAGTTTAATCAGAAGATTCCTTAACCGGTAAGGCGCAGTCCTGCCGTGCTGATTGTGGAGAGTGTTAAGGGCCCAGGGCAAGGGGGCTTCTTCGACCAGGGTTCATCACCACTATACTATAAATAATCTGACACCAAGAAAAAACAGCAAGACGTAACCTTTTACATTTTCATTCCAAAAGTTCACATCACTGTTATTTAAACATATTCATAGAAACGTGAAAATCAAACGAGAAGCTGACGAATAAGAAGACTTCAGCGTGTCAGACCCAGAGAGTTTCACCTGCAGAGAAGTTCCGGTGCTTAGCTATTAGCTTCCACCTGATGCTAGCGGTTCTGATGCCATGGGCGGAGCTGCTTACATGGCCATGGTATCGTTCTAATGAGCATAGAGACTGGACTCTGGAGCGATGGAAGAAGGTCATGTGGTCTAATGAGTCCAGATTTACCCTGATCCAGAGTGCTGGGGTATCAGGGTAAAAAGAGGGGCAGCTGAAGGGATGTACCCATCATGCCTAGTGCCTCCTGTACAAGCCTCTGGGGGCAGTGCTCTGATCTGGGGGGCTGCAGTTGGTCAGGTCCAGGCTCAGCAACATCATGTGGACAACTAATGAGGTCAGCTGACCACCTGAACATCCTGGACCACCTGGTTACTCCATCGATGGATTCCTCTTCCCTGATGGCACGGCCGTATTCCAGGATGACAGTGCCAGGGTTCATCGGGTTCAGACTGTGAGAGAGCGGTTCAGGGAGCAGGAGATCTTCACACATGGATGGGCCACCACAGAGCCCAGACCTGAACCGCATTGGGAATATTTGGGATGTGCTGGAGAAGACTTCGGTCCCAATCTCCCATCATCAGTACCAGATCTCGGGGAACATTAATCCAGCTCTGGACAGTAATAGATCTTGTGACATTGGAGAAGCTTGTGGAAACGATGGCACAGCGAATGCGCGCTGGGATCAAAGCTAAAGGCGGTCCACTGAAATATTAGAGTGTGAGTTGGTTAAGGCCAGGCAGTGCATCATCACTGTCCAAATAAAAACATGCATCTCCATAGTTGTTTACTCGGACGCATCATTTGAGCACAGCAGCTGCCCTGTACACTGTGTGAGCACTTCATGAAGAGTGGGCCGACAGAAACCACCCGAAGGTTTTCCCAGAGAAGTTGCTATTTTGGAGATACTTGTTTTTTTTAGACACCAGCAATATGCTAAGGTAAAAATGTAGACAGAGCCAAACGGATCAGGCCTGGAACCACAAAACAAACTGCTAGTAAATATCTAAAAGAGAAAGCCTACTTAGACCTGGGTCCATCATTTGTGTAAGACACACACTACTGAATGAAACTCACGACCTCAGGAGCGTATGCTGTAAGTCTGTGGGCAGCACTAGGCCGGGGAGGAGTGGAGCTGTGCTCTCTGGAGCGACAGAGCTAGATCACATAGGTTTGATGCAATCAGGTTGGAGCACACAGCAGCTACTTCTCATTGTTGTTTCTGAAGCAGTTTGGTCTCTTCTCTCTGGTGGGCACGCCGCAGGGCTTAATCATCGAGCCTGCCTACATGCAGGAAACCCGCCTGAGGTTTAGAACCGCACGAAGGAAGGAAACGCTCAAGAGAGGGTGCAGGTTTCGATCAACACAAAGACGACTCGCATTAAGAGTTTCCCAATAACCTAGTGATTCCGACTGTCGACAGCAGAAGCCAACATGTTTCACTTCACACTTCAGATTTTTAACATCTGATTTATAATCTGATTAACCATCTGATTAACAATCTGATTAACCATCTGAGGATTACATGGTAGTAAAACAGCACTGGGTGGTAACGTAATGTGAAACACAGAAGGACTTGGGCGGGGTATATTTCCAGCCAGTCTGAGCATTCCCAGTTAGCCACAGATCTATGATAGAATCAGATGAGGTTTGCTGAAATGACTTTCACCATCAGAGGAAAGTGTCAGATTGCAACGCTGTTTGGAGGAAAGATAAAAGCCACCAGGAACGATAAATATGATGAGATTAGAATCACTAAAGCAACATGGATACATCTGGGGATAGTGCTGACACTGGCAGCATGACTCATGAAGGGGTATCACTGCTGGGTAATCACATGTATCCCAACGTCAAACCGACCCACCAGGAGTTATTCCTGTCAGTTGATTGCATCTGCATTGCAGCTATTTGTGCAACTATTCTTTTGATGAGTGCGCAGATCAGGATTAAGCTTGTTTATAGATTCTACAGGCTGGAAAAACAGCCACTTTGCAGTTCCACCTTAAATGATACAGTTGTCTAGACACACCAGCCGGCGACAGAGCGAGAAGTGACCAGTCATTTCCTATTAGAGTGCACAATTCGTAGGCACGATTTCTCAACTTTATGCAAATGAGTTATGATGCGGTGGAGCAGTTAGGTGTGTGCTTTTAAACTACCTGGCCTTTAAGTGACTTGTTGCCTGCAAGGTAGGGCGCCAGCATGTCCCTACACCATTTAAGGTGGAATGGTAAAGCTCAAGCAAAAAGCTGGAAGCTGACTTTAGCTATAAGTCAGACACGTCGTTAGATCTAGGCAGGCCAACAATAAGCTGAGCAGGTTGTGTTCCTACATCGTGTTTCAGTGGACACTCCAGATGCTCATATGTATGTGCACAAGCACTGAAGCACTGAGGTTTTCATAACACGCCCAATTTAAAGTCAAAAGGTCTGAAATCAAACCCCTGCAAGTTCATATTCAGCATGATTCATCACATCATTTAAAAGACATACACGTTCACTCGTACACACAGAACAGGGGAACGTAGCACCTTCACTTCACCTGACTCCATATCTTTAGACTGAGGGGAGGATACTGGAGCACCCGGACATGGGAGAACATGGAAACCCCACACAGATAGGACCCTGAATGTGCAGAGCAAACAGCCAAACAGCCAACCATCCAAACCACAACACAACCGTAAGCTGTGTGAAAAGGCAAAGCTAGTTACTGACAACATAGCAGTGAAATTCACTTCTTGGGAACTGAAGAGATTTTAATAGATAGGAGATATATCATAAACAGGAATGGGCCCGGTACTGACCCCTGGGGGACACCTTGCGTAACTACAGAAAACCGCTCATCTGCACAAACTGCTTTTATTATCCCACATGGGGAAATTTGCTTTATAAATTATAAATATGTATGTATATATGTGTGTGTATATAAATATATATATATATATATGAGTCTGTATAGTGTGTCTACAGTAGTAAGTGTCTGATGCAGTTGGAGGATCTTGTCACGGAAGGTGCTGGCCGGTGCCCGCGACTGTCTCTTGTAGTGGGTGAGAGGTGTTCTCCATTATGGATGCAAGCTTGGACAACATCCTTCTCTCCCCAACTTCCTCCACTGGGTCCAAAGCACAGCCCAGAACAGAACCTGCCTTCCTCTTCCAGAATCTGCCCGTCACACAAAGTAAACCAGTGATGGGCAATGTGAGGAACTCACTGCCAGCCAAACGTTCCAGGAGGCTCAGTTTGAGCCACAAAGGATGTCATTAGTCATTCTGACAGTCTTAGGACAGTTTCAGTCCTGTGTGTGGGACAAAACCTGGACCCAAAGAGGTTATTACACCTAAGATGCGACTGAAGCCCAAATGAAATAATAATAATACAATTAGAGATAACCAAATGAGTTACCAGCATGCTCTGCAAGCATTGATTGTGATTAACATTAACCAGAAGTGCAGTAACTCCCTGAGGCTTCAGAAAAAGTGTCTGAAAGTGTCTGAATGTACACTGATTCTGGCATTTAGGAGAATTAATCAGATTCAGGCTTGTTTATATGGTACAGCCTAATGCTGTCTGACCCCCATCCAAAACCCACACATGCCTATTTCAAGAAGAACTAATAAATTAGCATATTTCAGACACTGTCCCAAAAAGTCTTAGCCATATATATGTAAAACAGCTTTTAATATATATTCGAGCAATAGTGTATGTGGCAGCCTGCCTCCATCAGTGGACCCCTGGAGCTAGGCTAGGTCAGGATCAAGCATGTAGCGGCAGTTTCCTCTGATGTCTATAAGTTTCTGTAACTGAATAAAAGTCTGTCGGATTAATTACAGTGGCTGTTTCACGGCTGCTCTGTTCTGGGCTGGTCTGCTGTAGTGTACACTCGAAAGTAGGAGACTACCTTGTGTAATGGAACGCAGCCACCCGTTCGAGAATGCATCCCAGACATTAGTAGATGATACCGGATAACATCGATTCGAGCCACTGCTAGCGCACACGCACGTTGTTGTCCGTGGTCAAATCGGAACTGGTGGATGGACAGCAGTGAAATAAAATGACCGACTACGGAGAGGAGCAGCGAAACGAGCTGGAGGCAATAGAGTCCATTTATCCAGACTCGTTCACAGGTCGGATTTGGCAGCTGTATTCTGATTGTTAGCCAAGTTAGCTCTGTTGTCTCTCACTCTTCCCCACCACCAGAGTGCCAGCTAAGCAACTTGTACTGTCTGGATTGTGCCTGTGCTACCTAGTTAGCCAAGTTAGCTTTAATGTAGTGAAATGAATTGATTATAAAAAGTTAAGGAGGCACCATTATACTGTACAGAGCTTATCTTAAAGTGTATATGTCATGTTAGCTTCAGCTGATTAAGAAGGGTGCTGAAGTCAGTGAAAATGTTGAACCGTTAGCATGGTGGCTAGTTCAGTAGCTAAGGGGTTAGTTGCGAGCATGTAATGATCTGTGGGGAGTATGAATGAGCTGGTTCTACTTTATGGTGTTAGGTCATTGTTAATGTTTGGCTTTTTATTCAAACAGTGCTTTCTGAGGCTCCCACAAGCTTCACAATCACAGTCACCTCAGATGCAGGAGAAAACGATGAGAGTAAGTAACCTGACCTGGCTGCTAGATTAATAATCTTATAGATTATTCTCAGAGCCCAAAATGTTTATAGGGAACTGGTGTCACTGTAGGTCTATATATCAGCCTTTACTTCCTTGTGTACACTTTTAATACTTACACATGTCAGAAATATTCAGACAGCCTCTGAAGGAAAGTGAGCAAGCCAAGCTTGTGTAATCTCCTTGGGAAGGTCCTGCTAGAAGGACTCACCGGGGCAGGCACCCAAGTTTAAGGTCATCCTGCTCCACCTTGCCATGTGTCAGGTGTCAACTGCTCTGGAACAAACCAACATCAGTACCTGATCTCACTAATGCACTTGTGTCTGGATGCAATCAGATCCTCACAGCGATGTTCCAACGTCTATCCTACCAAAGAGTAGAGGCTGTATGTTTGTACTGCCTGTCCAGTATCACACTGTGTGTAGTACTCTGTGTGTTTGTGTGGTGATGGTTAAGTTGGACTGACTTGCTCCGAGTCTGTTACTCAGCCTCCCCAACCGTCTCTCTGTTGCAGCGGTTCAGGTAACACTAAAGTTCACCTATGTGGAAACGTACCCGGACGAGGCCCCACTGTGGGAGATACATTCCCAGGAAAATCTTGAGGATTCAGACGCCGAGGACATCCTGACACTGTTGAAGCAACAGGTAGCCCATACAGGACCTTTCCGTCCTGTCCATCTATGTGTCTGGATGAATAAGTATGGATTAGGGATGCACATCAGGAATCAGCAGATATTTGGTTCATTGCTGCTACACCCTTACCAGAAGTGTCGTAGCAGGATTAGGCATGACTCGTTCACCACGTAGTCACCACGACTGACCAAACCAAACCAGAACACGTGCATAGATTTGTTTATTCGTCCCATCCAATATCTCCTAATTCACCAAATGACCCGTCCTAACCCTCCTAACCCAGCTCCACTCATCCCGCCCACTTACTGTTCTATTAATGAATTTGATTATTTAAATAAGCAACAGATTTTTTATATACATATTTGAAATGGCCTTTTATAGAAAATATAATGTTATATACATAGCACCTTATTTAGTACTTGTGTGTTTGATGTGTTAGTTAAACAATGAGACTTTTTTTTATTTTTGTATGTGCATGGGGTCTTATATTTTTACTGCATGTCACAGTGTAGAGGAGTTCTACAGTGCTGGTGATGGAAAGCAGGGGCTGCATGTCCACAACACATGTGACGTGTAGTTTAAATCTCGGCTGAACTGAACGCTGATCTGTCCCTGAAACATGACTCATGACCAGGTTCACTACATGAATATGGTACAGTGCACATAATGCATAATTCTCTTTAGGTCCTGCATTAGCTCCTTCTGTTGGTGTCGGTGGTGTCAGTGGTGTCCAAAATCAAGCCCTCAGCATAACAACAGAATGTTACACCTTATAAACCATCTATAAAATTGTGTTTCTTCATCATTTGCATTCCACCATTGCCACTGGCCTCTCTTTGTAGCCGATGCATGATCATATAATTTATTTATTTTTGGGAGAAGTGAAACTTTATCAGTGCTGCATGCTGTCCTTGCCACGTCACTCTCTAAAACACCCATTTCAATTCACTGCCAATTTTTTCACGATTTGAGATTTTTGTCCTCTGACAAATCTTTGGAGTATGAACCTGTAATGTGACTCTTTGATCATAATGTGGTTCCTTATTCCAAGTACATTTTAAAAAGGAATCAGGCAAAAAAAAATGGGATTAAATGAGAATTTTGATCCTTTCATAACCCTGAGTTATGTTCCACATATTTGTGTGTTTGAAGGCAGAAGAAAACCTGGGCATGGTCATGATCTTCACGCTGGTGACGGCCGTCCAAGAGAAGCTGAATGAAATAGTCGACCAGATAAAGAACAGAAGAGAAGAAGAAAAGATAAGGAAAGAGCGAGAGGCAGAAGAAGCAGAGAAGGTAAACTTAGCAGGGCTTTCCAGGTCAGCTTTATGACGAAATAACGATTTTAGTGCGGGTAATATAATAATTAAACAGTTTCAGCTCTACCGTTCTCCTTTTCATCTATAATAATTTAAATATGGACTAATCTGGTTTTATTCAGCAGCTCATTATTGATGAGAGATGGAAGGTGAAGGGTCCTCCTACTGAAGAAGCTGTTAGAAGTAAAATTAAAAAGACAGGTTATAAATACGAGCTGCTGCCCGACGCTATACTGTGTAATTAAATCAGGCTCCAGTTCAGATCAATCCTCATAAGCCCCACCTCTTTTAGATCAGGAATATGTTCCTGTGACTCTGCTGACTCTCTAAATGAAGAGGATCAGATCTGAACCGTATGCAGATTGATTGGATGGGCGAATCTGATTCGACTGAGTAAATTTTGAGTCGGGTACAGCCCGTGTGTGTGTGTGTGTGTGTGTGTGTGTGTGTATATATATATATATATATATATATATATATATATATATATGTATGTATGTATGTATGTATGTGTATACGAATGTATATATATACGAATATCTAAACATAATTACATTGTGTTTTTTATTTACATTGCATATCATTTTCTCACAACCCTGTGCTAAACTCCACCAGCAGTGCGTGTAGGTGATGAAAGGCACATCTTGATTATACGAAGCTCTTATTATGTACTACAGATTCGTTACATGCTTAATGAAAGCTGTGAAACAGGTGTTGATTTTTATTCCTCCCTCTTCCAGCGGGCGTTCCAGGGAACTGTGGTGACGATTGAGACCTTCTTGTCATGGAAGGCGTGTTTCGAACAGGACATGGCAGAACTGAAGAGGAAGAAACTGAAGGAGGATGACCAGTCTGGAAAGAATAAACTCACAGGTGGTTACGGTTTTACACTGGAGAACCAATCTGGCTGAGTACATATGTGTCATGTGGCTAGCATTTTACAGCGACGCAGATTTCCTAGAAATCAGCTGCACCTATTGCGGACACACCTGTCCAGATCCCACACACAGCTTGTCTAATCACCATAGAAATACATTCCCAGTGGAGTTCTCTGAAGCAGCTGCTATTGATCATGCCCCAAGAGGAGTGTACAGACCACCAGCGGTCGACTGTGTAGATAAGGAACTGCATGCTCCAGAGCGACAGAATGAGTGCAGGGCTGTTTCTGATCCAAAACTAAGAATTCAGTGCCATTACCTGGCCTCACAAAAGCTCTTAATGCAATCAGATCCTCACAGCAATGTCCCATCATCTTGGTATTAGGCCTTCCCGGAAGAGTAGAGGAGTGAAGAAATGTCAGTTGTAGGCGTCTACATACTCTTAGGTGTCTAGTTTCTAAAAACTGAAATATACACTGTACACCTGTTTGAGTAGTTATTGATTATCAGTACGCGACGTGGTTCCGGTAGTTTATATAAACTGAAATCCGTGTTTTCCTCCTCTCTTACAGGAAAGCAGCTGTTTGAGACAGACCATAACCTTGACACGTCAGATATCCAGTTCCTGGAGGATGGTGAGTTGGTTTAGCATTTCCATCATGAAGCCAACAAGGTACCCACCTTTGACTGGGATAAAAGAGGTGATGCTCTAACAAAGCCTGGCTCATTTCATGGGTATCATGAGCGTGTCCAGTGACCGGAGCCACTAGGGGGCCAATTTGAATATCCAAAGAGAAAAAAAATACTGTCTGTGTGTTATGACCAATCATAAACCCGGGACCATTATTTAAATATCTGTTTAGCTTTCTCCTCCAGTCACTGCTTAGCTACTTATCCGCTATCACTTCAGTCAAGCTTTCAGGTATTTGAGCATTAACCTGAGGTTAGTTCATGTGAAGGTACTGTGAATTTGAAGCTTGATGTGTTTAAAAGAGCCCTGGGGGCCCGGATAAATCAAGACCTGAAACGTGAGCAGAGTAAAGGCTGCCCACTTCTGAAGTCAGAGTTGAGATGTCTACCACCCAAGTTATAGAGAGTTGCAGGGTCCTTGTTAGACGTGACCTGTAATCTGATACAGTCATCAGAGGTTAGATATTAACAGGTCTCTCTTTACGATGTTCAGTTCCGCGGTGCTCTGTGGGATGTAGTCCTGATGTAGGAAATGATCTGCCTGTGAGGAGCGTAGGGCTAGCTGATCTTGTTTGTCGAGAATGTGCCTCATTCACCCAAATAAGTTTTCTCACCTTTGATCTTCAGAAAGGTACTTAGAAAAAAGTCTGTGAGCCGTAGAACTGTTTGTGTGTGTAGATTTTGTTCCTGGTTAAGTAAAAATCCCAAATAGGAAAATATTAATATTAAAATACTAGAATTGTGGTGTAAATGGTTGGTGAATGAGGCCCAGTGATAAAGGGAATATCAACCATTTGTGCCCATAAGTCATAAAACGTATATGTCTTTGTTTTGATTGGCCAGTTTTTGGGGAATTTGTAGTGGGACATTGGGATGTTCCTCACAGGATATTGGGTTTTAGGTTCCTGGGACTATAATGGCTTAACATGGAGTATGTGGTGTGCCAGGCATCACCATGCTAATGCTAGTCAGAGTTTTCATTTGTCTCCAGTAGAAAACTAAATAAAGAAACGTCAAACCAAACATGAAAGCATTCAGGCCACGTCTTGCAGAGCTGGTGGTGAATCTGTCTTTGCCTTTTGCAGGTGGGAACAGTGTGGAAGTGGATGAATCACTCTTCCAGGATATGGATGATTTAGATCTGGATGAAGACGACCCTGATTTCGACCCGCTGGAACTGGGCAGTGATGAGGACTAAAGTGGTTACATGGTCAGCCGGAGAGTGGACGTGGAAGGCCGTTCGGGCGGCTGGCTAATCACGCTACTAACGAACTGTTTCTCCAGTATGCAGGATGCTGCGTGTTTTATTGAAACTGTTAAATATGATCATTTCTACCGTTATGCCATTAAACCTCACCAGTTATGAGGCGCTGTCGCTCTGCTGATGTTTCACATGACAGTCTGTTTATCTCGGCCTCATATTCTTATGGAATTCAGTAATATTGCAGTTGAAATGATGTTATCTTCTCTGAAACCTCCACGTATTTTACCACTGGTTTTTATTATGGCCACACGTTTCACAATGCTAGTACGCCAGGCGTGCGGTTTGTATTGCTGTTCACCAGCTGTTTCTTCACTCCTGATTGCTCTGTAGGTTCAGCCACAGTCATATGTTCTCTCTCATGAGTGTGGCCCACAAAGTGGATTGAATTTGTGTTTGTTTTGCTGTCACTCATCTTGACATTTCTGTTTTTGATGGAAGGCTCCCTGTAGATATATTAATTCTATAGATGTTTACTTCATTTTGTAAGATCCCTGATCCCTTTTATTCAGAACACACATACACACACTCGTCATCAAAAATAGAGGAGCACCCAGAAGGAAGTATTGGATCAATAACTGATGATAAGTTTAGACTGATATGATCAATATTTATTGAGCTACACATACAGAAGTCTGTCTCTCAGTATGGCGTCGGGCCGCCGTGTTCGCTAACCCAACACGCCAGACGTCTCGGTATGGAGCTGTAGAGGTTCCTGATGGAGTCCTGTGATAATCCATCCCATGCAGCTTGAACATCCGCACACTGTTCCTGCAGATGGTGCGGTAGGGGTGGAGGTGGAGGGACACCAGGTCTTCTGGACGTGTGACAACAAACCGTTCATCTTGGTGCTGACCACGGTGCCTCCACACACGGATTCGTTGGGCGTCTCCACCAAGACTAAAGCGGGACTCGTCACTGAAGATGACCCGCTGCCATTCTGAGTCACTCCATGACAGTCTGGTACGACACCACTGCAGTCTTTGGTGACGGTGACGTGGTGTTAAGGACAGTCGTGGTAACGGTCTGTGTGCATGTAGTCCTGCGTGGTGCAGCCGTCTGACAATGGTGCTGCACTAACAGGAGGACTCATGGAGGACACCACTGCTCGCTGTTTGTCTGTAATGGTGGCTGTTGGGTCAGACAGGTACAGAGATAAGACCCATCCTTGCCTTACTTCACATGCACGACCGAGCTTGAGATCTCAATCATTCGCATACCTCACCATGTCAAACCTGTACACAGAGTTTCATTCCTGTCGATTTTCTCTGGGTGCTGGGTTCCTATATGGGTGATAATTTGACGATTAAAAAAAGCTCACCACTGCTTTACTCAGAAATCCAGTGCCCGATTCATATCCCCAGGCTTTTCCCAACAGACTTGCTAAGGAAGTCAAGTCCACCGGGCTGTAGGGCTGTCTTCCTCTGCCAGGTCATAAGGGGTCACATACTAGAAGCTCCATGGCTCTCGTACAGTTACTAGTTGAGTTACCCAAAATTCAGAGTAGAATGCATGTGATGGCAAAGCAAAACAGATTCCAGACCCACACAGCAATTAAATGATTTAGACAAATTAAAAAAACAACAATCTCTAATACAGAATTAATTGTTGAGGTTTATTTGACAAATCAAGTATGGAAGTGGCTTGAGCCGAAGAGCGTTCTCATCGCATTAGCACTCTTTACGTCGGTTGTGAGGCTTTGTGATGTTGAACATTTCTGTGACTCTCACAGAACCGAAATCAAAGTCCATGAGACCGAGGCCAGAGATTTGAGTGGCTGAATAAGTAAGGAGAGGATGCCGTGGTTTCCTCATGGCCTAGAGATGTAAGGAAAACGAACATGCTAGGAAAGCAGAGTTAAGGATTTGAGATGCACGTTTGCTTTATCCCAGGATTAATAGTCACTCATTAGGTTTGGCCCAACATGCATTCAGTCAATCAGCCAAAACATCTTTCTTATATGAAGGTTGCTTAATTTTATGTCTATATGCATATGTATTGGTGAGCAATGTGGCCAACCTTCACTTCACAAGTTCGGTTAACCATAGCAATGTCCTTTATGTACCAGAAGAGGGCAGTAGAGATCTAATCGAGACTAATTATGAATGCAATTTAAGAACCGGTCCAATAAGAACAGATCCAGATGCAGTGTCTGTAGCAGAGGTTCATTTCGGGAGGTTTGAGGAATATCGGTGGATGTTAAGGTGGAATGCTGTAGAGCAGCACTCCTAAACACCGGAAAACTATTTACATCATCGTTGTTGAATACAGAGAGTTTGGTACATGGTACATACCCTAACCCCCTTAAAACACTTTTGTTCCTCCTTCAAACACAAATCCCCAAAATGGCGCCCCCTAGAGTTCATTAACAAATGAGCAACAGCATTGGAGGACTACTAGCGGAAACTTACCCCTCCATCGCATACAGATCTGCTCGCTGAACCAGGACCTGCTGACCGGGAGGTGGTTTGGGAAAACACCCTTAAGGCCCAGAAGTCCTGATCACCTATTGATTAATTATAGGCTACGTCATATGGCATGCTGGACTCGATTTCAAGATGCCAAGCCGAACTGACTCGCAGTCCTAGTGCTCAATAGGGCTTCTGTAGTGATTCAGGATTGCTCCGGGGTTCGCTCATTTCAGAGGAAGGTGAAATCCATCTATTCTGAACTCATGTGGAAGGGCGTGTCCCCTTCAACCAGTTCCTACTGCTCCTGTACGATGAGTCACATCTACAGGTAAATGGGAAACCGCACTACAAACAGCTGATGGGTTAGCGCTGGTGGGCGGCGCATAGACTGCTACACAGCCAATAAAATCAGAACTACGGGAGTAACCTGTTTAGAGTAATGAAGTACACAGTAACGCAGACTAGGACAATTAAACCGGCATTTAGCTTTAAAGATATCTTCTGTTTATTTATTTATTTATTTATTTATTTATTTATTATTCATACAGCCATGTTTTACTTTTGCGTATATGTAAAGGTGCTTGTTTTGATACACCACCTGGAGGTTGTGTGGTGGTGTCTGTTTCCATTGTGTATTTTTATTCAGTTAGTAATAAAAGTTACAGTAAATGTTCAGAAACAGAAATGTACCATTCCAGGCGGTGACAGGAATGTCGGCACTTTCCATACCCCATGCCAAGGGACCGTCAGTGGGCATGGCTAATGCGCTTTGTTAAACGTGGCTGATGTGGGCTTTCTATGGGGCAGCTACCAATCTGATATTCCGCTCCACCTTAAATGCTACAGCTTGCAGAATGTAGCTGTGATTCTATTTAAGGTGGAAATCAAAAATTCACCAAGCAAGCTATAGCTTTAGCAAACAGGAAGCCGACTTCAGCTTCCCCTTCTTTGAGAAGATCCTGGACAGCGTAAAGTGACCCCTCACTGTGTGTCGCTGTCAACCAACAAATCAGAGCAGAGCTCATCAAATGATTCATGATTCACCAGGAAATGCAAAAACAGCTAGTTTTATTCTAGGGCCAAATACCAGGGTCGTAAACGGGCATCTTAAACTGCATCTGTGCATTTTCACGCTGGCACCTTTACGCTGAGTGGTCTCGTGTCCGACTCATGGGACTCGTCCTGCCACTGCGGTGTCCTTAAATAATGAGGAAGTTTATTGCTGAGGTTTGAATGGCCTGTAGGCTGCTGTGAGAGGAATAGTCAGCGGTAGGAACTTAACACCAGTTAACGTCACATGTCACAGACGTCCCACACGAAGGAGAGTGGTATGTCTTTCATCTGCTCCTGGAAGACCCGATCAAACCTCTCGCTCTGAGCCACAGTGAAGTGGTTCTTCCAGTCACCCACCGTACCTGTTGGACAAACACAGGGCAGGTCACCTGGTTACCTCACTGGTGGTCTCATCAGAAGCCGAAAAGGTGTATCCACCTGCCTGCCAGGCCCTGAACCCACCTTTCCTGAGGAAGCTGCCGTTCTGGTGGTCCAGCAGTGAGTTAGGGACATGGCTGTAGTTGGCCTGCTGGTTGTGGAGCATGTTCTTAAAGACACTGTGCTTCACCACGTTCTCCAATTCAGTCTCGCTCAGGTCTTTCTCCAGAAACACGCAGATCTTCTCCAGCTCTGACCGCAGATCCTAAACATCAATATGAAGTATCATTCCTAGATTTATTAATCGGATTATCATTTAGAGGAGCCGGCACAGTCTACCGTTCTACTTCCAAACCAGCAAACATTAAACATGTTATTAAACGATACATGGAGAAGAGTGTTGCACCTCAGTACGCTTATTAAAAGCTTATTATTAAAGTTATTGCGCTTTAGATTTATTATTCAATATCTACTATAGACTGGTTAGTGTACCACTATAATTTAATCATTATTCAGACTGTTTACTATGGGTAACTCAAAAAAAAAAAATCAGTACCTATTAATAATCATTTAGACTAAGGGTTGTGACGATGTGACGAAAAGCTAGGCAGAGTTTATTAAACAGGATTTTACCAAAACACAGCCAGAACAGGGTGAAACAATCAGAGGGCTAAACAGAGTCAGAGTCAATAAAGAGGCAAGAGTCAACCCAAGCAGACAGTCAGACCGGGCAGAGGGGGCAGAGGGAATAAACGAGAAGAGTAAACCAGAGAATCGAAACCAGGTCAAGGCCAGAGTAACAAACAAGATCAAACAGAGAGAGCGCTACAGAGTGGCAATACTTCACAATGAGCCCGTGTGAGCGAGAGGCATTTAAACAGACTGCATGATGTCAGGTGACTAATCAATATTCAGGAGACAAAGAACGAGGCAGCGGGGTGTGACTGGGCACAGATGGACATGTGACAATTACGTCAGGTGGTGGGTTATGGGAAATGGAGTCCGGGAGATCAGAGGTGAGAAAAAAAAAACTACAATATATAATATATACCTTGATCATGTCTTCATATCTGATGTACAGGAAGTTCATTTCATCTTTGGCACTGTACCAGGTTTTAATGTGCTCAAACCAGCAGTTTCCATAAACTGAAACAGAAATGAAAATAATAGGGTCAGGTTAAAACACAGTCTGTCTGTTTTTGTTACATGAACTTCCACAATAAAACACAATAAACACGTACGACTGGGTTTAATGTAGGATTTATAGATGAGAAATGAATACAGTGCTGAAAAGGCGCTTCACCTCGTCCCTCCATGAACTTCTCGTAAAAATCATCGAAGTCTTTTGGAGTCTCCAGCACGCTGGTGTACTTGTGGAAGTGGTAGTATGACACCAACACGTCTTTTGGATTTCTCGCTACGTAGATGACCTTCCAGTGACAGAGGAACAGAGGAACATCTCAGTGTAAAGTACAAACGCTGGTTCTCCGACTAATTAGAAAATAAAAACGACAAATAGCAGTGGTGGACAAAAGGGTGCACAAGCCATATACTCAATACCCAAAGTAAAATATTCTTCCAGTGTCAGCTCCTCTCCTTAGTCCTCCACTGGAGTACCAGTACTAAAGTATGTACCTTCAGATGTACTTGAGTATGGAGAGTACCAGTACTAAAGTATGTACCTTCAGATGCACTTAAGTATGGAGAGTACCAGTACTAAAGTATGTACCTTCAGATGTACTTAAGTAAGGAGAGTACTAGTACTAAAGTATGTACCTTCAGATGTACTTAAGTATGGAGAGTAACAGTACTAAAGTATGTCCCTTCAGATGTACTTAAGTAAACATGTTATAATCACAAAAATCATCACACCCGTGTAATAAACAGACTGAATACACTGATAAGGCAGTGTTGAGTTACTCAGCAGCACTGTGGCCTGAGGAAAGCGAGTAGAGTCTTCCTGACCTTGCCCTTCTTCTGTCTGAGGCTGACGGGGACGAATTTGGGCTGCAGGTGTGTCACACGGAGTCTGGGCGGAGTCTCGGAAAGAAACCTCTCCTCGCTCCCAATAAACTCGATCCACGGCACACGCTCCGAGGTCAGCTGGCCCTTAGTGGCCTCGACGTCCCCTCTGGCCTCAATCAGACAGAGGATTTGCTGGAGCCAGATGGTTCCTGCAGGTCAAAGGTCAGGGGTCAGTAGGTGTTTTAGGAGAGGATCCAGATTTAACTGGTAGGTGAGTGTAACGACCCAGCATGAATTGGTTTGTCTGGTGCTGTTTGAACTGGTCACCCAGCAGGGTCAGCCAGCATGAACAACTTGACCATGCAGGTCAACAAGCTAAACCACCCCACGAAAACTAGCACTATGCTGGCTAGTCTACTCGACTGGCCCGCTGCTAGAGACACACAGGGTACGGTTTCTCCCGGTCCAGCTGGACCACCAGTTTGTAAACCAGCACCCTAAAAGACCAGCTACCAGTAAGCGGCTGTGTTGTAATGATGAGTGAACCTGTGATGGTACCTGATTTCGGGTAAGTGACAACAAAAATGTCAGAGTCCTGCACCTCCCAGTTCTGGATGCGGTCCACATTTTCTGGAGAATGGATGTTGGTGATGAGGTGAAAGCCCCGGTGTGTTTTCAGCTTGTACTGGAAGTCTTCACCGCTACCGTTTTCTGTTAAACAGAAATAAAGAGATTTATAACCAGTAATGTTCCCAAGGCTCCGGGAGCTGCACCGCCACTGAGCGGACAGCCCATCACCGGGTTCCCAAACCTCCAGCCACTGCCTGAGGCAGACAGGATTCTAAAGAACCCACCCACCCGAACCACTGTCTCTTCTTACAGCTGCCAGAACCAGAAAGTCCAGAACCAGCCAGTTCCAGTTCCTCCACCTGAACAGCCAGTAGTGCTGAGGCATAGGTCGAAGAGACTTGTCACTACACATCCCACCTAAATCACCACGATGATGATCTCCATAGACAACCACGCCCTCGCATCACTCTCCACTTTACACGTACACATATACCTATATATACCTATACATGCTTCTGTCCATAACTTTATATTACTGTTATATAAAACTGTATATTAGGATAAACATTTAAACTATTTAGGTGTTTAACATTATGTATATTTATTGTCTAATGTGTATTTTTTATTTCAGTACTGTAGTGGACTATATATCTATGCATAGTTCTTCACACCTGTGAGATTTGACTGTTTGGTTGGCATGTATCACCACAGTTATGGATGTATTAATTATAACAGGGATTCCAGTGCTCTATAACTCTAGCGATCCTTTTACCAAGCCAAAAAACAGACACACATTGCTCACCTGTTCATTTTTGTAGATTTTTACTTTATGTATTATTTGAACGCAGCAGCTGTATGAAATATACCAACACAAATGGCCCCAAATGGGGAAAATCTGGTTTCATTGACTTACATTAGAATTAAAGTAGGTTTTTACCCTTTTTTGTAAAGATGACATTTTAGAGAAATTCATTTTAGAGAAACTGGTTTTTCTTTAGTCAGTGACAATAAACATATTTAGAATACATGTAGAATACAAATTGATAAGTCAATGGAAAACACTTTTGCTGTAACTTTTTTCTTTCAATAATTTATATTACAAGGTTTTTAATTTTTTTTAAATAAGCAAACAATCCTTTGTTGTCTTTAAATTTGACAAATAAAGTGACTAGCTTTGATCTTTTTAACTACTGTTGTGTATGTATCTCACTACCAGCACCGTCCAGTAAAACATAGATGCTAAGATAAACTCTGGAGCATGTACTAAAGCTTTAACACCGAGATTAATAACTGACCATCACGCAGATTTATCAGTCTACTCAGACTTTAGCAGAGCTCTGTAACCCCGAGATGACTGACGATCACAATGATTGACTGAAATGAAGCAGATTGGATTCTGAATTCTGTATTTAAATATTAAAATGGCTCTCTGTTATAATCCAATCCAACAGCCACACCCAGAAGGAGGTGTGGGAGTGCGGGTGTGTTGGGAAGGAAGATAAAGGTGACCAGGATCAATAACTGATGATAAATTTAGACTGATATGATCAATATTCATATACAGAAGTTTGTCTCTCAGTATGTCGTCCATCCTGGGTGGCGGGACACCAGGCCTTTTAGACATATGACGCATATGTCACCAAACCGCTCATCTTGGTGCTGACCACGGTGCCTCCACACATGGATTCGTTGGGCGTCTCCACCAAGACTAAAGCGGGACTCGTCACTGAAGATGACCCAACGCCATTCTGAGTCACTCCATGACAGTCTGGTACGACACCACTGCAGTCTTTGGTGACGGTGACGTGGTGTTAAGGGCAGTTGTCGTAACATCGTAATCACTATAAGTCTGCAGTTATGGCTGTTGGGTCAGTCAGGTACAGTGATAAGACCTGTCTAACCTGTCTAACCTAGCCACCAACATTTACCACATTACCGTCAGCTGATTACTTCTGGGTGAAACTATTTGGTGGACTATTAGGATACTGTAGGAATGTAATTGTGTTCACTTTTGTGTTGGAGGATTTTTTTTTCGTCACCAAGCTTAGGGACCAGTTTCAGTCATACCTGTTTAACAAGTCCAGTACACCTTTTCCAAAGCCCGAATTTCTTTTGTATTACATTATATTATATATTATATTATATATTATATCATATTATTATGCTATATTATAATTAGAGAATAGAATCGAGATTTCGTTTCCAGTACAAAAAGTGTATACCGCTGTGATGCCTCAAACAAGGCATGTCCCTGCAATCTGACAACATGCTGACCCAACACACAGCCATCAACACAAAGTCCAGCACATGCTGACCTCTCCCAGGTAAATAAGCACGGCACCAGCCTTCACACGGAGGGATCCAAACCACGCTTGAGCCCCCAGATCCCACTATCACGCACAAATACAGGTAAAATCTGATCAAGTCTGATCTGTTACCACAGAAAACCCCACTCTGACTGGACGTTGTTGATGATAACTGGACCCCACATTTACCTCATGTCTATCTTCATACGAATCATATAAACTCAATCTGTCCAGGCTTTAATGCACTCGACGGGTTATAACAAAACACAGCCTAGCAAAAATGGAATACAAATAGTCCTGGGTAATATTGCACACTGTTACGGTTAATCACGATCAGTCATTTTCATCAGGATCAGTTAAAAGTGCTCCGGTTGCTCTTACCTCCCATTATTCCAGAGGAATGATCTCAGCTCGGTGCAGATGATCCAGCTTTTCCTGACGACTTACAATACTGTCGTTTAGGGCTGTGGCAAAGGCTATTTAACACCCACCTACTGCACACACACCACACACACCCTTACACACACACACACCCACCCTTACACACACACACACACACACACCCCTCCACACCACACACTCCCACGCTCACTATTCATACTCATGTTTGTCTTCCACTACTTGGGGCACTTCCCTCGATTTCTATTGATTGCTCTGTTACCAAGAAATACTACACCTACACTTAACACCAGCAAATATGTGACCACTGCACATTCCAACATGCACAGATGTGTCAAACAGAATGTCTTATTGTCCTTTCCTGGTAGCTCTTATTTCACGGACAGACTGTTTTGTGCTGCTGTGAACTTTAGCTCCCATTATCAAAAGGGGCGGAACCGGCCCGGCAACGTGAAGCAGGCTAGAAGATCCCAAGAAAACAGGACAGAATGGCACCACCTTCTAAAAGGCATTCCAACACAGATATCAAACCTGCCCGTCACTGGAATCTACCAATCGGGAACGGGGCACAAAGCCTAAGGATCTGGGACTCCAGTCGGCTACGGGGACAGCCATTCTCCACAAACTGGAGAAAACCTGGAAGAGTGGTTAACCTGCTCCGGAGTGGCTGGCCAAGCGAGATCTCACCTGGAGCACGCTGAGAACTCATCCAGCAGATCATTTAAAGGGGTCCAGTACTGCGCAGGTGTCTGGAGGTGATCCAGGACAAGGCTTTGCAGCGACTTCATGAGATGTTATAGTAGGGGTGGGTTTCTGAATGGCTCAGTATTGAATCTACTCATCCAGCTCTCCACATCCAGCTGACTGCAAAGCAATCTAGAGCCTGTCCCTCCCTTCAACTCCACATCTCCTTCGCCTCTAAAGATTGCTCTCCGTTTTCCTCCCATGGTCCTCAGTACCCTCTCTCATTCCCACCATCAGTTCCCTCTGTATACTCCACGCATCCCCATTACCAGCCCTCTTCGTCTTCTTCAGCGGTGCCTTCAGCGGTGACCCGGGGTTTGCTGTTTGTGGACCACTTTCTGGTTGACCACGATATTAACATGTGCATTATCACACACCTGGTACACACACCTCTGTGCACCCTGCAGGGTGCACGCACTAGACTGACCTGCCTGCAGTCCAGATCTGTCTGCACGTTTCAGCAGACTGGCAGTAACGGGCACCTTAGCATCTCTACTCTGACTTAACATGCACATGCATCGGGTATCTTATGGCCTGTACAGTGTGATGGCCTCCATCAGTCATCCTGTTAGTGCAGCACCATTGGCAGACGGCTGCACCACGCAGGACTACATGCACACAGACCGTTACCACGACTGTCCTTAACACCAAACCAAAGTCGTTTACATTTACGGCGTTTAGCTGAGGCTCTTATCCAGAGCAACTTACAAGGTTACTCATACTACAGGTAGGCCAGTGTGGTGTTAGGAGTCTTGGTGACACCATTAGGAACCTCCACAACTCCATGCCAAGTTAACAAACACGGCAGCCCGTCTCCGTACTGAGAGACGCTTCCTCAGTACGTGTAGCTCAGAAACTATTCGACCTGTCCTGATCTCCCTTCGAACAGCACTGCAGTCCTCTGAGTGGGCTAATTCTGATGACGAGTGTATTGTCCTTCTGAAGACACTGTGTACATGTAGATACAGTGTATTCTGTGCTGGACCGTGACCCTGACCGTGGGCAGCAAAGACTTAACCCTTCATGTCCTCAATAGCTCCATATTAAAAACTTAATGATTAATATCACTGACAGAGTAACATTATACAGTAGTGTGAAGTTTTTATACGAACAGCAAACTGACCCAAAACCTTTTTTAAATCTTCAATAATAATAATAATAATAATAATAATGTTTATTTATAGAGCACCTTTCATACCGTTGGCAGTTTAAAGTGCTTTACAGACGGTTGACATCAGTAACACCTATAAACACACATAAACACACTTAAGATTTCGCTGTTTGTTTTTAAGTTTTGAAATGGAGTGGCTCCATCCTCCAGACTTCCTTCAGCTCTATCCTGCACCCTGGTCTTCACCGTCATCAGATCAGCTGCTGCTGACTGTGCCTCGGCCTCGGCTGAAACTCAAAGGTGACGGGGGCTTTGCTGATGCTGCACCCCTGGACATGAGGTCTGGACCTCCTGTAGATGCATTTCAGTCCAGGCTGAAGACGTATTGTTATGGACTAGCTTTGGGCTCAGTAAACTGATCGCTGCTGTGTGTGTGAACCCTGGATGTGGCCCTACATTGTATTTACACACTCACACTCACAGTCACACACACTCTCACACACACACACACTCTCACACACACACACACTCACAGACACACACACAGACACCACGTTAATGTAGTTGTAACTAAACGCTGAGTTAAAGAGATACGGGTTCAGGTGTGTAGTAAACGTGAGCTCTGAGCTCGACTGTCTAACAGAAGCTGGAACTGAGCTCCACAGTCTAGAACCATAATAACAGAAAGAGTCTCTCCATGTTCTCTGATGTTGGCAGGTTCTAGATTATTCAGAGCCTTATAGACCAGCAGCAGAACTTTAACCTCTATTCTAACAGACACAGGCAGCCAGCGCAGCTCCGAGCTGCTGGGTTCTGTACGAGCTGCAGGGGATAGACGGTTCTTTTAGGAACCCCGGTAGGAGCATTACAGAAATCAGTTCTGCTGGAACAACCACACGAACAAGTGGTGCGAACTTTACCCAGCTGACTGTACTATATGGATACCTGAGATGCACTGAACGTCCACACCGCTCTAATCTAATCTCGGTGTGCTTCTAATGCTAATCTCTGAGGAAAAAGGAGAGGAAAGAACACGGTGATTTGATCCCAAATTACTCTGAGTCCTTCTTTTTCAGAGATACAAAATACCTTCAGGCCTCTGTAATCTGAACAGGTAAGTAATATCGCTGTACCGTAATGGGAATTCATTGTAGAGGGTAAGGTTCACATGCTAGACATTGACTGACAGCTACATGTCTGATTATCCCAGATAGCAGTTATGTAGCCAACTAGCCAGCATGGACAACCATGAGCTCGCTGGAATGTGAGCCACCCTGTTTTTATCAACAAGTGATTTTCGATTCAGTCCTTCTCCAGGGTCTTCCAGAAACATGCTGTAGCAGGCAGCGCTCTCTAACCCTGCAGCAGTGTTCTGTCATTGCAGCGTCTTTGTAGAAGTGAACTGGAACTGTGCACGGGGTCACATCAGCCACCGCGAAACAGAAGAGGCCATGAAGTAGAACAGCTTATTTATTATCTTAGGAAGGAAATAAAATCTCACAAACATAAAAACACACTTCACAGTTCAGAGCACAGCAGAGACGGTCCCAGCTCACGCACCGCTGAGTCAAACCCAAACTCCAAAGCACCAGCGCTCCGGTTCCATACGGGGAAACCTCAGGGAATTCTCTCAGCCCGTAACGTTCTGGAGTGAAGAACGCGGTTCTGTAAAACAAACGAAGGCAGAGTATAACACCCAGGTGTCAATCATAAACACACCCTGATGCACTCCGATAACCAGCAATATTATTTTAATACTTACATTAATAACCACACGTACACGCGCACCAGCAACTCAACTAAACCAGTGCAGCGCACAGATGCTACGCCAGTTTATACCTGCATGCGGGTACACAAGCACCCGCCGTGTGCCCTCCCCTGATGACACTTGTTTACCCTCTGATGGACACTCATCTAAACGTGTCCAGAGATATGTCTGTGTATTCTGTGCTGGACTTTGACCCGGACCATGAGTAGCGAAGACTTCGGATTCATTCTACACGTTATAATGAGCAAGGTCTGTTAATGTGCTAAATCAGGAAAAAGCAAACAAGCTGAGGCCTGTGAGAAAGTTATGGCTCCCGTTGTTTATTTCTTCCTCAATATTTAAATTTAGCAATTAAACAGAAATTGTATAATAAGAGTCACTGAAAAACTATTTTCGAAAATGTTCACTGTAGAGCAAGGGTGTCCAGACTTATCCGCAAAGGGCCGGCGTGGCTACAGGTTTCCACTCTAACCTCCAGTCCAGTTGTTTAATCGGTTTGTCTTAGCTCTCAGACTGCCGAGATCAAACCGGCAGACCCACTGTGGACTAGACTGGAGACCCCTGCTGTAGGACAGGTGTATTTTCACTTTGTAAAGGAATTAATCCGGACTGAAACGATGGAATTTCACTTCATATAACAACAAGCAGCCACATTCCAGTCCAATAACTCAGTCTAGAGACGTGCTGCATGATTTAATAAATCATAATTTCATTTAATTAAAGTGTGCAAGATTTTGAAGTTCACTTTTAGCACAGGTGAACACATTAATGCTAATATAATCCACAAGTTATCTTCATAGAATTGTCCTATAGCCTGAATGCGAAAGGGCAAACATATGTGGACACATGGGCTACCACACACTTACTTGCTGGACATCTTATTCCAAAATCATGGCCATTAATATGAAGTGTCTCTTCATTTGATGATAAAAATATAATTTTAGTAACCATTCTAATTTAATAACCATGGACGTATACAAAGACGATGCAGCATTTCACCTGTTTCTCCTCTGGAGTCAACACCCCCTCCGCCGCCACCACCTGGTACTGCTTGTGTTTGAGATGGCCGGGGAACTTGCGCATGCGGCTGATGGAGGCTGCAGCCGTGTTGGGGTTCAGCAGCTTCCTCATGTCTCCTGCAGGACAGCCTGGATCCAACAGCAGCACACACACGTTCCCGTTCTTCCGCTCCTCCATGCCCACGATGGTGCGGCTGTGGCCTGTGGGCATGGCAAAGTTTTGATTTCAGAAGCAGGCGGAGACTGCTGGACTGAGGACGTGTGGACGTTTCCAGCATCTTCACAGTTTAAACACTGAGTCAGCAAAGGGGCGTGTTTTCTTATGTAAGCACAGAAACAGGCGTGCACACTGATGGAAATGGATGAGGTATAAATCACTGCAATGGGTGAGGTGCAACCACCGTGGCGTAATCATGGCAATGGATGCAACCAAACAAACGAATCAGGAGCTGTGCCACCATACAGGGCATAATCACATATAGACATGTGGGCCAGACGGCCTTATACACAGGCAAACTTCCAAACTGCGTTTATGTAACGTGTGGCTGTATATATGAAGTTTCCTGACTCTATTAAATTCTCCCTAGATGCCGTACCTTGGTGCTGGAGGTAGATTGGTGGTAGATTGGTCTTCACCACTCGAGGCGGTAGTCTAGAACCTCTGCTGGAGTGCAGGAAGTAGTTTTTCACCCAATCAAACAGTCTGGAGTGCGTGTTTCCCGGGCCGGTGGGCTGGTGGAAGTCCACAATACGAGCCCTGAGGAGGAGACCAAAGGAGGAGACACATGAGTTACTGTGAATCTGTACCTGTAAGGCTCAGACTTTGATCAGTATCCCTCCTACTCCTAGCTTTGACAAAGTTCAAGACTCGAAATGCTCACCGACAGCTTCAACAACCCCCCTGCCTTTAACTGCAAACATGAAGCTGACATGCACATCCACAACGTCCACACTGACCAGCGTCTGGCCCTGATCATGAACTGTGTCTATGGGCCGGCTGAACCTGTGCAGTTACTCCGTCCTGGATCTAATCACACGGGATCTAATCACATGGGATCTAATCACACGGGATCTAATAGATGTTCTGAGCTCCTCCTCCTGTTGGTTCTGTCTCTCTCTCCTCATCCGGGATCCATCTGAGGAGGTTGGGTTCCGCCCTTGAGCCTGGTTCCTCTCGCGGTTCCTTCCTCACTCTAAGGGAGTTTTCCTCGCCACTGTTGCCTCTGGCTTGCTCAAGGGGGGCTTGGACCCGGTTCCCCCACCCCTCCTCTCTGACGTCTGTACATGAACTCAGTGTTTTTCTTTTCCTTTATAACGAACGGATTCTCTGTGAAGCTGCTTTGAGACAACACTGGCATTAAAAAAGCGCTATACAAATAAATATTGATTGATTGATTGACATCTTCGGCTTAGGCAGTGCCTGGTGAAACACCTGCTGAAACACCTACACAGATCCTGTTATTTAACGGTTAGACAGAAACAATCCTTTAAAACAACATTTAGCAAAGACAGAGCCATGAGCAAACAAGGACTACGAGCATTCAGCTTCATTCAGTTCAGCTTGTACACCATGTTCTCTTTTTATCTACGGGACAAGTCAGCACAAGCTACTGTCAGCTTTCCAGGACCGCAGGTTTATCATTTGCCTCTGAATGTATCATTTATTTCTTGTTCATTTTATTTGAGGTAGAAGTGAATTTTCCCACGTTACTGTTTGAATTAACTGATTTTATTAATACCCCTACACCAAACGGTGCAGGCCCATCCAAGACTGGTCTAGCACTTAGTTGCTCTGCCTTCTAGAAGTCCTGGCAGTCCCTAGCACACACGGAGAAAGGCTTGCTGTGACAAATTAGACTAGAATTGGTAAGGTTATTAAATTACAGATATTAAACTTTAAATATAGAGAAGGGATGAAGGCGTGAAACACATAACCACTGTTCACAGGAGCTACAGTCAGTGATCACATCCAAGCAAACTGGTGATGTCTCAAAGCAGCTTTACAGAAATTCAGTAATAATAATAATTATATAATAATAATAATAATTCATTAAGGAGAGAAAAGAAGAAGCCCCCGGTGAGCGAGCCTGGGTGTAGCCCATTACAGTTAATCAGCAGGGAGGGAGTTATTACTGAACACGGCTCACACCTCCATTCCATGTTCAGAATTCCTGATTCATTACTAATCTTTAAGGAAGTAGAATAATATTGGAATATCAGTGTCAATAAGAAATCTGCTTACAGGGTCAGCATCAGTGAGGTCTGGATCGATACGCCGAAAAAAACAATATATCATGATCCATTTATTGAACTCGAGAGATGGATCTGTGTATCGTCTTGTCCTCGTGAGGAGTCTGGAGCCCTGTTCCATACCGTACCATACTGTAGTTACTGTACTGGTGATCTCTGATGTAGCCGAGAGCGTTCCTATCTGTGGGTGTTTTGGGAGTTTAAGGCCGGAGGGTCATTTGGAGGTTACAGCAGTGATGTGAACTCTGACAGGACAGTCACCAGCAGAACGAGCGGCCCCTGTCTGATTAGATTTTCAAATTCAGTGCAGGTATCCAAAATAGATCTTGGCTCCAGTGTTGAAGAATTTGCGTGTAGCGTTAAATGTTGACTGGGCAGGATACTGTTAAGGACAGGGGCTTTTGGCCGGCCTCCATTTGCATCACATGATAGGGGCTCTCTTCCAACCGATGTAAGAAGGCTTAAGCCTTGTTTATGTTTTTTTTTCCCAAAAAACTGTAAACATTTTTATTGGAAACGCAGATCTGTCAGCATAGCGTTTAGTCATGTTGTGGGTGTTGTGTTTAACTGTGTGTTGTAATGCCACCCCCTCCCCATATGAAATAATGAGGCTGATAAATGTTTATCGTCCCTGTTAATGAAATAAAGCCAAGGCCAAATAAACTCAGAGCATTCCTGGACTCCTGAACTTGTTTGAAAGAGATACTTCGTGTAACTGGGCTAATGCTAAAGTAACCGATTCACCAATATGCCCATAGAGGTTACCTATATCATCTCAATCAAATCCACGTAGTCATGGGATTAACGCTTGTGGAGCTGGTCGAGTAAGTATCGTATCCCCGTTTCCGATACCAGTACTGGGAGTATCGGAGGCAATGCTGGTCCGGCTTTGGTGCACCGTGTTTACTCTACCCCAGTAGCTGCTGAGCGTATGCGTGTTATCGCTCCCAGGTCACAGCATGCTAATCCTCGCTACACCTTATTCTGCTACCTCATGTCTGAATGAGCGCTGTGTCCGTGCCGGACTGTCCCGTCTGTTTACCGTGTCTAATTTTTGGTATTTATTGTTTCTGGTTTTCATTTTTGCTTGTTTACACATGCATGTCTGCACATTTGCACTTTGATGTTCCCGCAGGTACGTGATTTCACTCCACTGTGTCTGTGTACACGGATGGAATGACTGTAAATGCCTCCTGACGTGACTTGACTCGCACCACTAATCTGATTTACAGTCATTTGAGCAGAATTGAGTGTATTTCAGATTCCTATGCCTGATGCTAATCGAGGAGGACTCAGTCCCGGGTTTTTACTTTTGATAAAAGCTCATGTATCAGCATCTACAGGAATGTACATGAGGAATATCTGATATTTAAAACTGAACTGAAGAATTTAAAGCCCATACGGATTGCTACACCCCTAGTAATGAGTTACAGAACCGCACACCTGACTCTGTGGGCAGTGAGGATGGTGTAGATCTCCGTGGCTCCGATCCAGGCCCGGGTTCCTTGCAGCTTCCCATTGAAGTGGGATGCGCCCTGCGGGTCAATGCCCTCTGCCCAGGCCTTCTCGATCAAAGCCTGGACCTGCGGGATGCTGGGAATGAGGTCTACAAGATTGGGATAAAACACTGAGGAACAGAGGAACACTTGGAAGGAATGAAAAGAGGATTATTCGCTTTAATAAAATATGAACACATGAAGCTACGAGCTGTGTTCAGTCATACTGTACCGCTTCGACACCACCTGACAGCTCCTGCTGTCTGAACTGTGTTCAGTCATACCTGTCTGAACTGTGTTCAGTCATACCGTACTGCTACACCACCTGACCTCCTGCTGTCTGAACTGTGTTCAGTCATACCGTACTGCTACACCACCTGACCTCCTGCTGTCTGAACTGTGTTCAGTCATACCGTACCGCTACACCACCTGACCTCCTGCTGTCTGAACTGTGTTCAGTCATACCGTACCGCTACACCACCTGACCTCCTGCTGTCTGAACTGTGTTCAGTCATACCGTACCGCTACACTACTGACCTCCTGCTGTCTGAACTGTGTTCAGTCATACCGTACCGCTACGCTACTGACCTCCTGCTGTCTGAACTGTGTTGAGTCATTTGTGCTGTGTTGGTGCTGTTACTACACTCCCCCTGTCTCCGCTCAGAAAATAGCGGCCTGCTGACAGTCCCTGGATTCAGAAGAACCACAGCAGGCGGTCGAGGCTTTTCCTGTGTAGACCTGAAACTCTGGAATCTTCTCCCAGTATCCGTTCGGGAATCAGACTCACTCTCTACATTTACAACTAGACTCAAAACTGGTTGGTACCAGCACTCGGCTGATACCATCTGTTCACCGTTACAATCTACATTTCTCCATAAACACACCAAAAACCAGAACTCATCTCCCTCTCATCTGTCACCCCCCCCCCCCTCTCTCTATTACTTTCTTTCTCTCTTTCCTTCCTCCTCTTTGTTAAGCATTTCTCCGGAGCGATCACATCAGAACCCCCGCAGCTAGAGGCACCCGAGAATCAGCGCCACTGTGGGTCTCCTGCTCTGTCTCCAGCGTCTGGCTCTGATCATACTCTTTCTATGGGTCAGCTCCACCTGTGCAGTTACTCCGTCCTGGATCTAATCAGACTGGATCTAATCAGACTGGATCTAATCAGACTGGATCTAATCAGACTGGATCTAATCAGACTGGATCTAATAGATGTTCTAAGCTCCTCCTCCTGTTAGTTCTGTCTCTCTCTCCTCATCCAGGATCCACCTGAGGAGGCTGGGTTCCGCCCTCAAGCCTGGTTCCTCTCGAGGTTTCCTCCTCACTCAAGGGAGTTTTCCTCGCCACAGCTGCCTCTGGCTTGCTCAAGGGGGGCTTGGACACGCCCCCACCCCTCCTCTCTGACGTCTGTACATTAACTCTGTGTTTTTCTTTTCCTTTATAACGAACTGATTCTCTGTGAAGCTGCTTTGAGACAACGCTGGTTGTAAAGAACCCTATACCAATAAATACTGATTGACTGATTGATTGATTTTCTGCTCTGTAGATGATCCTGTCACCGTGGCTCCTACTAATATTAATTTATTAGTATTATATTTTATTGATAGTTTTAATTACCTCAGATCTCCACAGTGCAGTTATACATTTGCTGCTCTTGTTAAGGTCTTGCACACGCTCATTAACGTATACAGACACGCCTCTCTCGTCTCAGTGTTATTAATCTCCTAATGTGTTTATTAGTATACAGTCCACCAAGCCTGCTCCTGCACGTCTAGTACATTACATCCTACAAGTACATGTAACCGCGCTCTGTTTATTCTAACGTATGTGCCCACTGTTCTAGTACTCTGCTCACTGTCTGTTGTTAATAGCTCATCTGTAACTTTGGCCCAGGATCTTTTATTTTACACTGACCAAAAGCCCAGTGCTGTATGGGCTTTAAAAGCTGGAGCCCCAACAGAACTTTACAAATCAGCCAACCACGGCTACGCTAGCAAAGACACAGCCTCACATTAAAAATGAAGAAGCCTTTAAGGAAGCCTGGCCTGGCCCCTGTACACTGACTCCTACTGCCACAGGTGACATGGAGCCTCCAGTGCCCTCCAGGGTTGTGTCCCGGCGTCTCTAGGTTTTAACTTTCTGTTTCTGTTTGTCTTTTACGAAGCCTAACTGCACCTCCTGCTGACTGCCCACTGTCATGAGGTCATGAGTAGAGATCAGCATTTCCTCATTCAGTATTCAGCACTGTGCACCTGTCCAGAACCTCGTTAGATAAGAGAATATGCTTCTCTGTGTCACATGATCTAACATGCCACTGCCGGTATGTGGACCTGCATGTGATTCTCAGGTGAGCCTGCATTATCGAAGAGACATAAAGGCAACAACAATAACATCTTTCCACAAGTAGCATTTCCTCACCTACTGCTCCATTTAACTACATTATGTGCTTTAAAGAAGACTGTTCTAGAACACTGACCTAGAACCGAACAAACACGTGTTTACTAACGCCGCATCCATATACTGGAGCTGTTTCAGTCCTCCATGCTCTCGTGTTTGTACCTGGCAGTGTTCTCAGTGCAGCGTGCTGCTCCAGCCTCTTCAGTGCAGACAGGAGCATCTGGAAGTTTCTGTAGCCGCAGCCCCAGCCCTTGTCTCCATCTGAGCCAGAGTAGTGGTCAGTTTCAGCACACAGCCACACATGGGCAATATCACGCGCCTCGCGCTGGTAAAACTCGTACAGCGCCTCCAGCACACCTGCCACAGAGCAGAACACGTACACACACACTGTAGTCCAATAATAATAATAATAATAATAATAATAATAATAATAATAATAATAATAATGATAAAGAACTAAAACCACCAACGTGAGGGAGGGGCACAGCATACATACTTAGACTGAAACGAGAAGCCTCTGGCTCTACAGTTACTTATAAACACTGGAATTTAAAAAATATTTCATTATAATAACAGCAAGGAACCAGAAAGATATAACAATGCACAAAGCAAAAGGGAAAACGTCCTTTATTACAGCCTACAATCGAATGAGTTCTGTTATCTATAAAATGGACAGAAGTTACATTAACTAAATCAATAATATCACAGCTAAATCAGTAAAAATCATAGTGAAATCAGTAAAAATCATCACTAAATCAGTAAAAATCATAGTGAAATCAGTAAAAATCATAGTGAAATCAGTAAAATCATTACTAAATCAGTAAAAATCACAGTGAAATTTTTAAGTCTTCATGTCAAATTCGCTGCAATTTGGAATTTCTTCATAATGGTGATGAAGGGGAACCAGGGATATCAATATCCCTATGCAGTATTATTCATAATGACCAGTGAATCTAAAATATTCCTAAAGCAATGCCAGGCATCAATCAACGGAGCAGCATATATGACACTATAGTCACAACACTCGTCGTGTTCAATAATGCAGGGTTTATTAAAAAAAAAAAAATCAAATTCCAACAAAATCTGATTTGATGCCAGTACGTCCATGTTCGAAATCGTTTATCATTAAATGCCTGTAATAATCCGATCGTATTAAGTGACCAGAAATTCTCAGATCGGAAAAGAGACCCGGTTCTAACATCGGAATATGAGATCTGGATTTCAGCTCAGTAATCGGATTTCTCAGCGCATGTAAACCCTTTCCTGGATTGGTCCATCTGCTGAACAGGCCATGGTACACAGTCTGACTCTGCAGCCGTGAGATGGCAGCGGATCAGCTCTGCTTGGTGAAATAAAGGATGTAAATATGTTTTATTATCCACATGATGTAGCTTCATATTTATATTAGAGCTCCTGTCAGTGTGACTAACTATAATATTTAATAACTGATATTTACCTCCGGCAGGGTCGATTACAGTGTGAACAGAGGCATGTGGACCCTGTAACGTACTTACCGGTGGTTCTGGTGCGGCTGTCGTCCACTCCTGAAGCCAGCGACTCCATCATTTCCGCCCGTTTCCTGTGAAATTCGGCTGGGGCCAGCTGACCTCGGCTCACAGCTCGCTCCATATTCCGCTCCATCTGCCTACGGTAGCCGCCGCGGTTATCCATCCCAAACACCTTCGGCACACACCACGGGTCAGTTAAAGGAACGCTACCGATGCAGCAGGACCTGGCATGAGCCCCAAATTAATTCAAGAGGTGAAAGAGTAGAACGCAGATTACTGAAAAATAGGGAAGTACAAACGCATGGAGCCAACCAAGAGAGGCCCCCACATGGGTCTGTCACGTTACCAGTGCTTCCAAATCCACGAACCTGAAATCGTAAAGCTACAGGATGTGCAGACGATGACCTTCCACTTTCATGGACCTGGAGGTCACGGTTATATTGCGCTCCCTATTCCGGGGCAGGATGGGTTTACGATATACATGTTCAATAGAAAGTGGAGAGTTGGGTGCACAAGTTTAAATATTTTTGAGTTCTATTGATTACGCATGTCAAAATTAAGCATACAGGGTTAAAAGTACACATGCAGTGCATCTAACACTTGGCTAAATGTTACTTATAAATGTTACAGCCTTTACCTATCATTAACAATCTCAGGGCAGAATTCTGGTCGTCTAATAAATTTTTACAGACCCCTCCTATATCTGTATATTGTGTATTATGTGTATATTTAATATCTCTTTATTTTAATATGTTTAGTATGTATATAGTGTTGTCCTGCTGTAACTGGTTGTATATTAGCCTTTTTATTTTTGGTAGAGTTCGGTCACGCTGGTTTCTAGCCCAGACCAGTGTTAAGTACAGTCTGTGTATGTTCAATAACGCTGGAGCTCAGGACTCTGGCCTCTGCCAGAGGGCCCTTTCAAAATCTTAACGTCAGCCTGCTTTTCCCTTATCCAGACCGTTTAGATGTGTGTTTGAGTTCACTGTCCTGTTGGAACACCCAACTGCATCCAGCTTTTCCCCGCCTAGCTGATGGTTTGAGGTGATGCTGAACAATTCGGAGCCATTCCACCTTCTGCATTCGTCCATCCACTTGTGCAATGTACTGGTTTCACTGGAGGTTCTTCTCAGCCTGTGAGGTTAATACGTAACCATGGTGGTCTCAGAACTCCCACCGACTGACTGGCACCTCTAAATAAATTTTAATTGTCTAAAGTATTTTAGGCCTCACAGGGAAACTCTCAGCAGTGCACAGGCGCCGTATTTCAGTGACCCCACACAGTAACGCTGCATAGTTCAGTCTGAAGTAATGCTGGAGGAGTCATTATGATGCACCTGCCGCTAATACGCTTTGAAGATGTAGCCAGCAGATGCTGTAACTGCATCCCTGTGAGATTTGACAGTACACTCTTGGCCTCTCAATGATAACACTTGGACAGAGTCCACATGGCCCTGCGTTATCATTCATGTGCTGTGCAGCTGACCTGCAGGTGTTTGAAGTCTTCTTCCTCCCTCTTGGTCTCTTCCTCCCTCCTCTGCTTCTCTTCCTCCTCCTGGAGCTGCCTGGCTAGCCTTAGGTCTCCAGATATATCCCCTTAGAGGGGAAAAAAACAACAACAGATGATGTGAAGCAAGAACAGAGATGATCTGGCATTCATACAGTACATCTATAATCCTACAGCGCTGTCTCCCGGTAGAGTCAATACTGTACTTCCTAGAGGGGAACATGGTGCTACTATCTAGTACACCAGGAATACTGGAATGTTATGCTTTGAGAGCACAGACCAAACACCTCCGTCCCTACTTTCTAATAGCGAGAGGTTTCATCTGCGTATCTGAGTAATGTGAGAGGTCACAAAGTTAGACCGGTGGTTCCGTTCTTTTACGATATTAATAAAAAGAAAGTGAATCAGAGTATGTGAGCACAGTGGCGGCCAATTCCACTCACTCCACTCATTTCACGCCTGCCCCATATGATTTATTAGTGAACCAGTTAAACAGGACTGCGGGAAGGAGTGAGGAAGAAACTGAGTGGGACTGGAGCAAGACTGAAAGCAGACTGAAGGAGCAAGACTGAAAGCAGACTGAAGTAGCAGCCCTCTACTCGAAACCATGCCCACAAGTCAGTAAAGAACTTCCACATGATGTAAACACTTCCTGTCATTTGTGCGTCGATATGAACAACGCTCTGTTATAAATACGGATCATGTGCAGAACTTTTGCCTCTAAGAGAACTGCTGGTCTGCTGAACACTTTCACATGGCAAACACTGTGAAAGCAGCCCGACGTGAGCTGTAGGAGTCACGCAGTCGCAGGTAGTCAGTCCGGACTGTGACGTGAAAGCATCCGTAATCAAATCAAAAAGACGAAAAAGAAAAATATAATTTGAATGATTTGCTTGTGCCCTTTTCTCTTTAGCATGTCCTTTGGCAAAGTAGCCAATGCACTTCTCACTTTCAGACGACGATGATTTAAGTGCTCTTAAATGTGTTTTTAATGCATAAATGTGTATTTTAGCCAGTTTTCTGTGACTTCTTAAATCAAAATCTGGTTTACATGTACAAACCTGACCTGTCACTCTGCAATTCTTATTTCAATATATATATAATGAATGTTTCATGATGAATAAACACTGATAAAGTCATTTATTATAGGTCTAATACAATAAACCTGATATCTAATCACGCTAATGAATTGCTACATAACATGATGCCCATTTTGTGGACGACCCCCGTGTGTTTAGTACATCTAATGTTTCGGTCTGAGAAATAAAAAAAGTTTCTTCAGCTTTTCATCTTCGTCTTCGACTCTAATGATGTACAATACCATCCAAACAGCATGACAGCCCAACGTAAACACAGTGTCTGATAACGTGCTAGTATCAGCAGCTTGCCTGCATGCCACATTGCGTGTACCTGCTGCAGCGGAGGTACCGTAGTCCAGATGCAGCTCCACATGCTCCTGCAGTGAGCTGTTGTCCACACAGGCCAAGGAACACAGTGGACATTCATACAGCTGTAAACCTGCCAATCACACATCAAAGATTAACCTGCATGTAGTCCACGGCTGGCACAGGTGGAATTTGATTCAAGTCTATTTACTCACCTGATTCATTTCTTACTGACGAACACGCCTGTGCTGATGTCCCTGCTTCAGGAACAGATGCTTGAGAAACGAAGGAGCGTACATTACATATACATCAGCAGATATATAAAGTCAATTAACAAAGTTTTAGCTCCGCTGGTAGAAATGCGCTCAGAAGGTTAAGGCTGCTCTTTCAGATGAACTAATGCTAACAGCTAGCATGTGCAGTGGTAGATGGATTTGATTTTTTTTCCTCCATAGAATATAGTTACAGAGCTTCCTATGTAATACGGACAATAGTTAAAAGATGGATAGCACAGTGGTATAATAACACCCTGACCTTTTGACCTCTGGAGAAAGAGAAAAAAAAAGACAGATAATTTTAGTCAAAACCTTTTGTCCAAAATTGACTGTGCCTTACAATCCAAACCCAATCGCAAAACAAAAAGGTTTAACAATGTAAAAACAAAAAACTGTGATTAGTAAATTAGTTTGACCTCTATTGAAATTAAAAATCTCACTATTTGATTTTTTTTTTTTAATACACACTCATTCTTATTATTATGTCTGCAACACATTCCAAAAAAAAGCTAGGACTGGAGCATGTTTACCAGCACCATTTCGGGACTGAAGACTCCGACTGATCTGATATGTATACACATATTCAGCTGCACAGTCATCACTGTCATATTACGCACTTTGAGGAAACAAGCAGGTCGGACTCGCCTCAAAAGTAGAAATATGTAAAGAGGCATGGTACCTTCAGAGGCAGCCTGGTCCTGAAGATGCAGCTCCACATGTTCCTGAAGAACGTAGCTGTCATCACAGACCAGACTACAGAAGGGACAGGAAAACAGCCTCTCTGCAATACAACACACAGAACAGCCAATATTAACCAAAGGCATCCACACCACCATTTCAGGACATCCGGTTCCAACTCTGGTCTGTAGTGTGACGGGCACCTTTATTCGGGGAGCACAAGCGCTTCTGTTTGGATTTGCGATGCTCTGCAGGGCCATCCTTTTCAGTGCAGTATAAGCTGGGTGTGGGTGGAGATCCAGCCAGTTTTGTAAATCCGTTGGGTGTAGCTGCTGCGGGGGGTGATTTTGAAGATTTGGACCTGGATGTAGCTCCTTGACCCTGAGTAAGTGCAATTCCTGCACTGGGGGCAGCAGTCCCATTAGCCACAGAGACCATATGATGACTGGAAGGCTGAGGAGAAGCTGGAGCTAGCCCTGAGTTCGAAACAGCAGCTGGGCTCTCCTGTGTTCTTTTAGTGGTGTTGGTTCTAAGGGGTCTCGAGACTGTCTGGCCTCCTGAGCTGTTGGGTCTGCTTTGTGTAGCAGGTGTATTCTGGAAGTGCATCTCCTTTTCTTGGTGTGCTGTTCCAATGTGGAAGTTCAGCTCATCGTAGGACACGCCTGACAGCGAACAAAACGGACAGCTCATCATGTTTTCCAAGTGGCTCAGGAGGAGGTGAGTTCTCAGGTCCGATTCGGATGCAAGCTCCTCACAGCAGATGTCGCAAACAGGCATGACTGGACACCTGCCGTCAATAGAGAAAGGAATAAACAAAAGCAGGGGGGCACAATGGGTGGTATTCACAAAGCATCTCAAATTAAGACAGCAAATCCATAATCGCTGTTACCTGAACATTAAGGTGATCTACTACCTGCACTGTACACCTTATATATCTATACTGTTTACAACCAGACTTACTGATACTACTCTACACTTCACACATCTCCTACCGCACTGTTTGTCTATTTGTCTTTGCACTACACTATTTATTTATACACACACACACACACACACACACACACACACACACACACACACACACACATATCTACATACATAGCATAATCTGTTTACCATCACTATGCAATGTTTCCTCTGATCCTGGTCTTCTGGATTAAAATATTTTAGTATTTTATATTTTATTTATATTTATATTTTTCTGTACTTTTGTATATTTAGATCTTATTTATTATTTGTATATTTCCTGATGCTTCTGTTCTTTCCCCTGGAACATTGTAAATTTCCCCTTTTGTGGCATTAATAAAGGAATATCTTATCATATATATATATATATATATATATATATATATATATATATATATATATATATATATATATATATATATATATTATACTATACTATATTATACTGCACTTGTGAATGAGCCAGACTGTTTTGTTATACTGTACAACCCTGTATTAGTATATTGACAATTAAGATGAATTCAAAAAGATGAAAGTCAAATAAATGAAAGTCAAAGTCATAATAGAACACACAGTCCTGCAGGATTTTTTTTTTTTTTTTTTTAGATTCTGGGGACAATTCCCAAATCCTTAAATATCTAAATGGAATCGTGTATTGGCTCATGCATTGTAGAGACCATAGCGAATACCCCCGTCTACTACACGGTGTAAACCGCTGGTCCAGTACAGCACTGAGCGCAGCCCCTTCATTGTTGTGTTGTGAATGGCATCTATTGTGAGTAAGCGCTGCAGATCTCTACCGCTATAAAGCCCGGTTAATCCGTATACCAGGGGGTCCAAGGCTGAGTTTCACACATAGGCTACTTCTACTGCTAAAGCCAGACGGACCAGTGAGCCAGCTCGAGCTCTGTTCTGTTCAGTTTCGGTAATCTGTTTACAGCCTCCAGTAAACACCGCACCTGCAGTACTGCGCGAGGATTCAGAGATGTCCCGAAACGAAAGGTCTCCTGCACGTCTGAGAAATGTAAATACTCACCTAGTTCAGTTAGGAACGGAGAGTTTTCTCTTCGCTGCTGTTTCACGTAACAGAACTCGTTCTTATTTTCGATTTCCATTCCTAACTTGCCGCGGCGGCAGCGGAAGTATCGCCGGATGTGACGCGCCGTTCGTCCGTAACCCGTGGACGCCATATTGCCCTCCTCAGCCGGAGTGAAACGGGAAGGAGGCGAGAGGAAAAACAACCGATAAAACCCGAAAAAAGCACGGAAACCCGCTCGAGTGCTGGCCTGGAGTGAACGGGGTGAGGCTGGGCAGATGTTTGGGCTCGCTTCGGGCTCAGTGCGTGAGAGGTTCGGGCTTTTATTCCCGCTGTGAATCAAGAGGAGAGGCGAAGTGACGTAGCTAGCGAGGAAAGTGGGCAGCTTTGGGTGGCGAAACCGGAGAAAACCACACACGTTCCACCTTTTACTGCGACTTTAACACACCTCCGGCTGACACCTGCTCTCCAGCGGCACGTTTACCCGCGCTTCCTACCTGGAGACCTCCTGAGACAGGGGGCTGCTTGAGGAGCCTGGCTGCCCCACCTACTAAGCAGCCAGCTGTTGGTGGCTAGCTAGGGCTCACCTATTTCGCAGATATGAAGCCCTAGTGCTCAGATGAGCAGATCCAGCCTGAGCCTAAACCTAGACTAAAGAGCGTTTTGGATGAGAATGACTGTTGTTGAGCGGGTTTGAGCCACGTCTGGGTGACAGGGTCTTGACATGTAGGGAACCCGACGAGGCTCTGCGCTACTAGGCTAATGCTTAAATGGAGATTTCACTCTTTTCTAAAAGGCAGTTTTCCACAATGTCTTCTTTTTCTCACAATGGTTTGTTTTGGAATCCAGGGCTCTAGAAAAACTTGTCCTGTCAGAATTTCCTCTTTAGGATCCATTTAGGGTTTACTGCCTCTGAAAGCTATGCCATGCTGTAATCCCTGTATGTTGGCTAAGACCTGGTTTTATGGCAGATTTGAGACGAAACAGGCCTTTTAGCCTGAAACATATGTTTAATGAAATAGTTAAGATGTGTACAGAACATTTCAGATTAATATCCTGGAAAATACTCCTTTCTAGAGATACTTACCGAGTCAGAATTGTTCACAGTGGTGATGATAGGAACCAGACGTCTGACGTCTGAACACCTCTAAAAGCTCCCTGACCTGAAATGGTTCCTGGCTACTGCTTAATACTTGAAGCATGTTTACTGTTTACTATTATCAGCGTTACATATCTATCCTGGAACGTGCATTTTAGCTGGATCTATTTTTTGAGTGGCGATAGCGAGTGGCATTGTGGACACTGCTTCCCATCAGCACCTCTGGGGAAAAGATTCTGATGGACTTGGATTACGTCTCAGCAGCTTGGTTAAACACCAGTCAGCTCTATGGTGAGGTGTTTACAGCTCTTGGCTGGTTCAGATCCAGTCCACCAGAACCTCGGCTCTCCTTCAGTTTCTCATCAGTTGATGATCAGTCCTTTTCTGAAAGGGAATCGGGGCCAAACAAATACTGTGGTGCTCCAGGGCCTCGTTAATAAGCCCATGTTACTTGGTGCTGTGCACAGCTCCAGGCTACGGCACTGTTAGGTTGGGTGTTTTCCCAGCCGTTTCAAGCACGAGTCAGGTGTGTGTCACTGGGCCGAGTGCTGATCTTCATCCACACCTGTGGTTTCAATAATGATACGATATGATATGATGTGTAGCATGCACAAATTTTTACAGGTGCTTTCTGCTGTTTTCTGCGCACCTCTAAATACTAAACTCTTAATTATCAAACTTGATTGAGTAGTTTAGGCTTTCCTAACCGGATGTAAGATTCTAAATGGGGTTTGCTTCTGGAATAAGAAATATAAAAAAAATCTCACTTAGCTTACTGTTAAAGTACCCCATCCACAGCATCAGTAATGATTTGCCTTGTAAGCAGACCCTCATTCACCATCAGCTAAAGTCCCTGGTTTATTATCAGTTAGTGTCGAATGTCAGGATCAGTAAATCCTTTACACATATCAGATGGACCCATATACCCATGGCCTGTATCCCTGTTGGTGCAGCTGTAATTATGAATTAATTAATTATTATAGAACAGAATTAATTAATTAAAAAAAAAAAAAAAAGGTAATCCAGTTTTCCTTGCCATGGGCCATTTAGGACAGAGGTTATATAACACCTTAACTGTTGCTGGACGAGAAACTTCTTCACATGTTTTTGGTTTGGGGGGGTGGGGGGGCATGGGTGTTCTGGCTTGACTAGTTATTTATCTCTACACTGGATCTAGACAATCCTTGTTTATCTGCGAGGCAATATCTGGTGCATTTGAAAAGAAAATTGACTAAAAATAAGTTTATTTGTCCTTTTCTGTTCAAACATTGTACGGTTGGGGAGTTTAGACGTTCCTTTGAGGTTTCTGGTGTTGACAGTTGGAGTTTATGTGAAAGTAGGTTGTTTATAAAAGATCATGCAAATCTCATCCGCTTTCTCTCTGTGATCACAGACGACATAATGGCGAGTCCAGGAAAAGAGAACTATCGAATGAAGAGCTACAAGAACAAGGCACTGAACCCACAGGAGATGAGGAGACGGAGAGAGGAAGAGGGGATCCAGCTGCGGAAACAGAAGAGAGAAGAACAGGTACGTCATTTAGCATCCTCCATACAACATCGCGGGCCCAGTTAAGCCCAAACCTGGGCCTAACAGTATAACCAGTAATGATGTACCGCTAATGCAGCCTTAATCCATGTCTGGGAAACCAGCCAATATACTGCTAGAGCTGGAGAAGTAAATGCACCATGACATCGTAATGACTGACATGTGAATGCCCCTCATCAAATGACACAGTTGATTTATTTTTTTAAAAAAAGTAAAATAATGTTAAATAAACTTCTACAGGGAATTTGAAACATGTAATTTTCTGAATAGGTTTGTGCACGTGTTTGCTGAGTTTAACATCTCAGATAATCAGATCAAAGGAAACATGAAATATGTCCCAGAACATTTGGACACGCATTTCCCCCAATATGTTAAATACAGTACATACACAGTAATTAAGATAACTGCAGCCTGCTCTCTGCAGTGGAAGTGTGAACTTATTTTCATTTGGGTTATTAACTAAACATGTAATTTGAGCAGGGGTGCCAAAATATTTGCCTGTGATTGTATGTAGATCAATAACTTTAAATTAAACTTTTGGGATGGAAAAAAAAAAAACTGAATGCATACTGTAGGTCCAAATACATGGTAATATTTTTATTTTATATTTTTATTATATTTAATTAATCATAATCAATTACAGCGTCCCAAAATCACTGCAGTGATTGACACTTTGATGTTGGTGTGTAATGATCTATCACTGTGTTTTATACCCTGATGTAAAATATTATTTATATATTATATATTTTATAAGATGGCTGATGTGGTGGGCTGGTTATCTGTTTCCACGGCCTGCTGCTGACACGGATGACTTGATTTGCATATTTGAAAGACGTTTTTATTTGATGTTGGATGTGATGGGTGTTCTTTCCCATATTCTCCAGCTGTTCAAGAAGAGAAACGTGTGTGTGCCGCCGGGCGATGAGTCCATGCTCGAGTGCCCCATTCAGGATCCGGATGTCAGCTCCACCGTTCCTTTATCGGGAGTAAGTCTGTTAGAAACCCGTGTGTGTGTTGGTTCCATATGTGGTTCTTTTACATGAACTGAACTGAATCTTAAAGGGACCTGGCTGCACATGACTTAGTCTTAGTCTTAGACTTCATTGTCATTCAGATTTGCTCTGTACAGTGCACATTAGAACGTAAACGAGTCTTATGGCATGTGGGAAGAAGCTGTTTTTGAACCTGGCTGATCTGCTTTGAAGTCTTCAGAGCCTCCTTCCAGAGGCCAGCAGCCAGAGCAGTCTGTGGTGTGGGGGGGGCGGGGTCTCTGTTTGTGTTCTGACCTCTGCAATGTAAGCACCCCTTCAAACAGCACTCTGTTCTTTCTGGTCCTGTGGATCATTATTGAGATCTCAGACAAGCCCATGTCTGCTGCAGTGGGCTCACCCCACTGTAAGGTTAATAATGTGTTTGGAAGAGCAGTGGTGAATTTTCATTTCTCAGCGTTCAGTATGAAAGCAGCTATGTATTTGCCCAGCATCAGCCTTTAACACGGTAAGATCACTCAGGCTTCCACATCTTATAGCTTCAGTATGTCAGAGACGCTGTCTAGACACAGGGTCAGGAGAACCTTTAACCGGTAGAACCTCATATGATTTAGGAGTAGTCTGTTTTCACCTTCTGAAGCAGACCGGGACGACAAACCAAACCGAGACCACCCCAGTAGGTACTGCCCTTACACCTTGTGCAGCATGCATGGTCCTATCCCGGGCTGGAGCATAAACATCCACTCCTCCACAGAGCCCAATCAGTGAGGTTATACTCACTCCAGGTGTGGTCAGCAGGTTTGTGGAGTTCCTGAGGAGAAGTGAGCTAGAAGCTAGAACGTCAGTGCTGGGCCGCAAAACAAGTCACCACTTTTATTTTAGAGGTGGGGTCTCAAAAGATGTTTCCCGGACTTGTACACTTTGATCTTGATGTGGTCAGCAACAGATAAAAACATCCTAAGCTTGTCTTTAGACATGATGAATTGTCCACCTCGATAGGGATAAATAATTCCACAGTGATTACCCGGTGTTTTATTTTCAGAGTGCCCCAGTATCTACCAGACACCTTTATATTAAAGTCTCCAAAATTTGGACTGTGGAATTCTAAAGACCAGCATGTCCATGTTCATCCACCCTGTTAATCTGAGACACAGTGCATTCTAAAGCCTTTTTTCAGTAGCTATATAACAGTTAAATCAGTTTTATGATTTTGTAAAAAGATTACAGCTGCTATTACTATGATCTGTAGTGACAGTCCTACTGTGGACATGTGCAGGAGGCATTTATTTATTTATTTATTTATTTATTTATAAAAGATATAACTGTTAAAGATATAACTGTTGGGTTTAGCCCTACAGTCAGCTGGTAATGTTGTTGTGTTATTTATTACAGGAAGGAGTTATAACTCAAGACATGGTACAGATGATCTTCTCTGAAGACCCAGACCAGCAGCTACTAGCGACCCAGAAATTCCGAAAATTGCTCTCCAAAGGTTGAGGCTCTTTTTTGGTGTTTAGGTTGCACGTTCATATTAAGATTAATGCTCGCTGTGTCACCTAAACATGTACTTATGAACTCCTCCACAGAGCCCAATCCACCTATCGATGAGGTTATACTCACTCCAGGTGTGGTCAGCAGGTTTGTGGAGTTCCTGAAGAGAAGTGACAACTGCACTCTCCAGGTGGGTGTTCCAGGAGGGCTCTGGTTTGCCTAAGGCCACAGTGTTATCAGTATCAGCATTTTGAGTGAAGTTTTAAGTGGCTAAGCTGTAGTTTAATTCTTGTCCTCTGCACTAAAAGGTAAGTTAGTGTGGACTCCAGTGACGTAAGGTATGATATGTTATGAAGCTCCGGCTGCGTTTTGGCAGGCAACTCTGATTACGCTCTGACTTAGCTTGTCTCCTTGACTTTGCTGCAGCTCCAACCTGGGAGGTGGATGAAGACTAAGCAAAACAAACAATACTGCAAAAAAAGCCAAGCAGAAGATTATCTAGATTAGCTATTAATTAATAAACACATGCATTTATGAAAATGAAATCGAAGCACCTTGCTCAGATTTTCTGTTTAATCAGGACATAGCTTTAGTAATTGAGTTTCATATGAGACCTTTCACCTGAATTCCTAAATGAACAGCTAATTCGCCGTACTGCAAGGCCGTGATCAGCCTTTAGAGGCGCTAGACTGCTGAATGCATGTCCCTGACACTGCATGCTTCACCACACACTTTATTGATTTTATTAAATATGGCTGGTTTTGGTACATATGACCACAAAGATGTTCTATATGGAACTCAAAGGGGGAAATAAAAAAAATATATGAAGGATAGAACCCAGACCCCAAATCCATAGTAGTCAGCTTGAAGTTTGCATGGGAAAGGTACCAAGCCAGAGTCTTCAAGATGAACAGACTAAATTGGTAATCAGCAGCTGACGTCCCAAGCCTTGTCCCATGTTTCACCTCATGCTGGTATCTCACAGACGGCCGATTTCACCAGAAAACATGAAAAATGAATGAAATGGTTACAGTTTGCAGCTTTAATGTAAACACATGTTAAACTACCTTGTTTATCAGTGTGTATCTGTTACACCGCGTCTGTGCTTTAGCTGGGCTTTGTAGCATCTGCTACCAGGCGCCAGAGGCTCTCTGTGTGGTGCAGTGTGTGGAGTGTGTGGGAGGATTAAGCTGAATGCAGCAGTTTTTCTTATGCTTTCGTCTTTGAACAGCTCATGATTCATCAATATAAGATCTCATGTGGTTGGAGAGAACCCAATTTGCCAAAAAAAAATGTATGTGTGTGTGTATATATCTATCTATCTATCTATCTATCTATCTATCTATATATATATATATATATATATATATATATATATATATATATATATATATATATATATATATATATATATATATATGTGTACAGTATATATTTCACCTTGATTCCGACTGTGTCCTCTATGTCCATGACTGTTAGAGTGCTCCTTACTAAATTCTTCTCATCACAGCCTTGTACAGCCATATATCTCCAAAAAGTTATATTTTATGAGTAAACCATATGAGCTGACTCCAATAATAAGTAAGACTAGCTAACTTCAGTAGCTAGTCACTTCCTTGTGTGTGTTGGTAAATGTATTTTTTATTTTTCCCCTCCTGTCATCTCTCAACACATCACAGCTAAAGTATGTTATTCAGTATTTTGCCTTTGGCATTATGATTTTTCTGGGCATGTTCCATATCAGCCATCTTTTCCGTGTCATAGAACCTTTAGTGAAATAGATGTTAGTTGTCCTTACGCACTGTAAACTAGGAAATAATTGCTCAGGCGTATAATTACAGGCTTATTAATGGTTCTGTTTTGTGTTGTGGACAGTTTGAAGCTGCCTGGGCTCTGACCAACATCGCTTCAGGGACTTTCCTGCATACTAAAGTGGTAATAGAGACGGGAGCCGTGCCCATTTTCATCGAGCTGCTCAACTCCGAGTACGAAGACGTCCAAGAGCAGGTGACCTTTTTTAGCAATAGATACTCGCGCTGTGTGTCTATTCTGCTGGCGTATTAAGGACATATTCACCAACACTAGCGTTTGTTTCTTTTTGCTGTTTTTAAACACATTCACGAGTCCAGAAATGTTTATTTAAAGGAAGTGCCAGGCTAATCGGGGTTTCTCTGCTCAAAAAGCAGAAAATCACTCACACAGGTGGACAAAGATTAAAAGGGTAAAGACGAAACTGATTAGTGATGCCAGAAAAGTCAATAGTACATCTGAAAAGTGAGAATTAACTGAATGAAAGTGAAATCAGAATAACGGAGCGTCCTCTGATCTATTACAGTAACTGTGCGAGGTGCGTAGGCTCCTCCGATCAGGCCTAGGCGATAGGCCTTCCCTCAAAACTCTCCTGGCCTTCTCTCCCCTAAAACTCTCCACACCAGCATACCAGCATACCACACACGCTCTCTCTGTTCCGGGGCTTCCAGATAAACCCAGTGCTCTCTGTCCTTGACCGGTCGGAGTTGGTTGGTGTCGTCCTTGCTATGTGTGAAGTCCTTGTGGATATCGCAGAAGAGTGTTTGCTCAGAAGAGTCACAAGGTCGTACATTATCTACTGAGAATTTAGGGAATCTAGAGTTGTTCTCTTCCTACGTCCTCTACGTAATGCTCTTTACCCGCTGTAACCTCCAGCCTGGCACAGAACCGCTCAAGACTCCCACAGTGGGAGTATAAAGGAATGCTGCTGATCACATTATCGATTACTGCTGTAGAGTAAAGTATGGGTAAATATGGAGTAGTGGACTCTAAACTCCTTACACCACTTTCAAGCAGGGAGACAGGGAAGTGAACTGAGTGGCCCGAATGCTGGCAATGCCTGGGAATATCTGTATGATTACATAATAATAATTATATAATTAATAAATTATATGCAAAACGTCCTTCTGAATGTTATTATACTAGTTTATAATTATAGTAATTTCTGGATCCTACAGTCCTATGAAAGCTATTTACAAAACCGCATGTTTCTAAAACTGTAGATAAGAGAGAACTGCTTTTAAGTTATTGTGTGAGTAAGTTTGCTCGTTTGGTTTTGCAGGCTGTGTGGGCGCTAGGTAACATCGCGGGAGACAATGCAGAGTGTAGAGATTTCGTCCTGAACTGCGGTATTCTACCGTCCCTGCAACAGTGAGTAATGCACATCACCACCACACGGTGATCGAACTGGGATTATTCAGAAAACAGTTCAGTGCCGCATGACAACTCGAATTTCACCATGGCTTGCTTTTTTTGGTTCTATTGTTGTACCATTTGTGGAACCGTTTAACCTGCAGTGGAACATAGACACAAATTTTTTATTTTTTATTTTTTACAAATTTTGGATTTTTCTGTTTCCAAGCTTTGAGTGCGTGTTTGAATGCCTGTATCAGGAATGGGTGCATCTTAAAGTAGGTGACAGTTTTGGACAGGTGTAGTATCGATAACTGCTCACCTCACAACATAATGGGTTCCGTTCTGGCTAGGGATGCAGCGATCCAACTTTTCCAGTTCCGATACCAGCCCTGCTACGCATGCTCTGCATACCTGTGGATACCCGATATGGATCCAATAACATTTCTGAATAATTAAACCGTAGACTTCACCATGTTGGAGTGATGTACGGCACCAGGACCGACAAACACTACTTCACTAAGCTCGCTCGTACAGCGCATGCTCCGGCTCGCTCCATGTTGTTGAGTCAAGTCTACTGCAAGGTCTCAGGTTGCTGCAGATCCACCTTCGGCCACTCGGGGGAGACAAAGGGCAACCAGTGAGAGGCGCCAGTGAGAGCAATCAAGTGGTAAACGCCAACACCTGCAGTTCACGCTACTTAGGGGTGAGAGGGCCGGCTCCTGGTTGCTCAGTGTTGAGTTCACATTGTGCACAAGTTTCTCGTGACCAGCTGGTAGATGGTGTCGAGCCTCTGGAGGCAGATCGCTTCTCCCCCTCTTCGGAGCACTCTCACCGCTGAAGTACTGAGAAAGTGTTGGGGGGGTTTATTGTGAGGTTCTTTTTAGCTTGAGGAAATAGTTTTGTTTTGCTCCATTGAACCACCGGAATTTCCTCCTGGCGGTCTTTGTTCCTGTTTGTAAGTTTGTCCTCTGGATGTTGAGAGTTCGCTCTGCTGGGGTCTGTTAGCTCACCTCGTAGCGCTGGTCTGTCATTACAGCGACCCCATTTACATTTACATTTACATTTATGGCATTTAGCTGACGCTCTTATCCAGAGCGACTTACAAGATGAATCATATTACAGGTAGGCCAATGTAGTGTTAGGAGTCTTGCCCAGGACTCTTATTGGTGTAGCACAGCATAGTCACCCAGACCGGGATTCGAACCCCAGTCACATGCATGCTGTCAGGGCTGATACTGAGCTACACCAACCACGTTGGTTGGAGCCTTGCTGAGGTCAGGGCTGATATCCGATCCTAATATAAGTTCTGGCGATCCATAGCATTGATGATTTATGTTGAGATGATGATGATAAGAGTCTGGAACTGAATGGACATGAGGATGAAGTGAAACCGGTTTCTGGAGTTGGATCTGCAGCTTGGCTGATGAAATTAATATTCGCTTAGCCAGCAGGACGCAGACCCAGCAGGGCAGTCACCGCTGTACAGGTCTGATTCTGACTGGGTGTTGAAGACCCTGCTCTGTAGATTGTAATTCTGTAGTCACTGGACCCCTCATGTGACACAGCCCAGGCTTTGTTCCATCTCAGTGAGGCTGAAATGAGTGACCTTCATTGTGTCCTGTGATGTAGCCGTTGCTAAAATGTCGCTACGTTTGAAACAGTGTTTGATAGAAGAATGCAGACTGGAGCTTGAAGACTCGGAGCACTATTTATGTGGTCGCAGCACTTTTATTAAAGCCACAGAAAACCACCACCAGGTGTGTAAAAAGGTGGAGAGAAACTCGTTTAGCTGATCAGATGAACAGATCTCGGCTGCTGTTACAGTCTGGTCCTTTTCAGTTCAGTTATTGAGAGCTGTTAGTGAGGTAGTAAACCGGTACCAGGTGTGATTAACGCAGGTAAACCCCTTTCAGCATCAAATAAATCGGGGGTGGGGAGGAGGGGTGCATTGTGGGAATGACAGCGATTCGCTCAACCCTGTGGTATGGCAGTTTTGTGTTACTGTGTGATTTTTGTTGATAATTCTTTAAAGCTTGCAGGGTTTCTAGATGCTCTTCAGGCGCTGAATATTATGAGATCAAAGCGCTCACCTGCGTTTGTGTTTGATGCATTGAAACCAATTGCAGACGATTAAAGTTCCAGAAAAGATGGTTTGCAATTACAAAAAAAGTGTTAAAGTAATTTCTTTGTGAACAACAGTTTATTACTTTTCCCATATTGTCTGAAACAATAACATAATTGTCAGACTGCAGAAAAGAATTCAGACCATACCAACCCCTCCCCCCACCCCCTCTGTGTGGTGGTGCAAAATACAGAATAAGAGTAAAGATTACAGGGTCACAGTGTGCAAATAGATACAATAAGTAACATGAAAAAAAGAAAAAATATATATAAAGAAGGAAAAAAAAGAAAAATATAAAAAAAAAAAAAATACATCTAAGATGAAGACAGCAGGGATTCCACAGAGTAAATTGCCATTTCCCACGACTTAATAGTTTCCGTCCTTGATCAGTGCATACGAGCAACTGAGAGTTCAAGCGAGATAATGTCCAAAAAGCTGAACAGCCATTGCCTTCTTGTGATGGAATGAGGAGGATTCCATCACTTAAACAGGAGTTTCCTTGCAGCAGTTGGGGCGCAGAGTAATAATCGTTCCTGTTGCAGACTAATATTAAATGAAGAAAAATCATTCAGGAGACAAAAAGAGGGTGAACATTCAATATTTCGTTCAATTAAAGTTGTAAGATCATCAGCGAGCTGATGCCAGAAATCAAGAACAGCTGGACAGAACCAAACATAATGCATAAATGTACCACGTTGTTCTAAGTGTTAAAGTAATGTTTCATCTCTTTATCATTATTTTTATTTCCTCCTGATCCCTTTACACTGAATAACGTTTTTATTAGATATTGATGTTCCAGTCATTTGGTGAAAATTCCTAAAATTATTTTTTTAATCGCAGTATACATCATAGGGGGAACAAAAATACAACGTCTCGTTTGTCCTTCGTGCAGACGTACCCTTGTTCCGGGTCCCTGTTGGAAAGATGCTCTCTGGTTATTGGCTATACTGTATCATTTCATCCAGTTCTTCTTTTATCTAAACCATAAACAGCCTTTATCCTGACGTTCCGAAGCTTTCTGTGTATACTTGGTCTCAAACTGTGTGTGTTTTATAGGTTACTGGCGAAATCGAACCGTCTCACCACGACCCGTAATGCCGTGTGGGCGCTGTCTAACCTGTGCAGAGGCAAAAACCCTCCTCCAGACTTCGCCAAGGTAGGTACCGGGTGTTGCTGTAAGCCTATGCCTGCGGGATATCCTCCTCCTTCTGGGATTATTTCCCTCATTAGGTTCAGTTAGTTTTACATCGCAGCAGCTGAAGAGGACCCGTTTATAGACCGCATATCATTACTGGTCAGAAGCTCGAGGTCTCTATTAATATCACATTTCTGATTTAAAAAAAAAAAAAAAAATTCTCCCATTTTCACTCTCCTGTTACACAGATGTGAAGCACCTCAATGTATCACGATTATTATTATTAATTTTTTTTTTTTATTTCAGCTTTTTTTGTTTGTTTGTTTGTCTTTGAGATTGGCTTGGCAGTTTGAACTCTGGGCTCTGTTATAAATTTAAGATTTAGCTTTAGATCCCTTGTTGATCCCACAGTGGGGAAATTAAGTCTCCGCATTTAACCCATCCGTGAAGTGAAACACCCACATACACACTCACTAGTGAACACACTAGGGGACAGTGAGCACACTTACCCGGAGCGGTGGGCAGCCCTATCCACGGCGCCCGGGGAGCAGTTGGGGGTTAGGTGCCTTGCTCAAGGGCACCTCAGTCGTTACTGTCAGTTCAGTGAATCGAACCGGCAACCCTCCGGTCACAAGGCTGGTTCCCTAACCTCCAGCCCACGACTATGCCCAAAATGAATTCCTTTGCTTTTGTTATTGTACTCTGTCTGCTATTGTTTAGGGATGCATCGATTCAGTACTAGGACCGGATATTGGTTCTGATAGGAAGAAATTGGCTGGATTGAGTATTGGCTAATTAGGCCAATCCATGGGGACCATCCCCACCCTAAATTCATTTGAGATGTGTGCTGTGCCGTCAGTAGCATGTTTATGGGATGCCTGTAGATGAACTGTCGCTGCTCAGTGAGGCTTGACCTGTCGCTTTGATCACAGACCAGCACCACAGTGTCAGCTAACAGTTCTCCAGCAGACTGGATTCTAAAACTTACAAACGGGGAACAAACAAAGTGTTTTACTTGGAATTAATCTGCATGTTAAAGTTAGAAGAAGGAACTGCTTACTTTGTCATCTAGAAAAGGGGTTGAATACTTTTGCAAGGCCTGGTCCACTCTCACGCAGTGTGTTCTGTTGCAGGTTTCTCCGTGTCTGAGTGTTCTATCCAGGCTGCTGTTCAGCGGTGATCCAGACGTGCTGGCAGACGCCTGCTGGGCGCTCTCGTATCTGTCTGATGGTCCAAATGACAAAATACAGGCCGTCATCGACTCGGGAGTGTGCAGGAGGCTGGTGGAGCTGCTCATGTAAGACGTGTACTCGTATACAGTCAGACTGCATGTGGGGTATTTTACTGTGTTTGTGATTTTTATTTATTTATTTAAAATATTATATAAAATCCAACAGAACCTCAATTTCACAAAACGTTAAAACAAAAATATGATATTTGATGTGATGCTCTATTAATGTTTATGTATGTATGTATGTATTTGATGCCAGCACCATGTTCCCAATGTTGGGACAGAGGCGTGTGTGGCGCAGTGTTACTGTACCTTCCCTTATAACAACACTTAAAGACCATTGTGTAACTGAGCACTGAGTCTATAGTTATACACGTCATGGTGAAATACGCACGGACGTCACTGGAAAAGGCAAGTTCGGGACATGTCTCCTTAGGAGCTAAAGCCGCCCTCACAGATGTCATACACGTAAGGCCGCTGATCTCACCACCACAGTGATGCCCCCAGACTGTAACTCTCTGCTGGTAGTTTGAAAGATCCTGGCTGTGTCTGATCCGAAGAGCAGTTTCAGTAAATTGTCTGAAAGGGTTACTCGTCAGAACCGTGTACGCAGTGCATCAGTCTATCAGATAAGCTTTGGCCAGAGAAGGTGACAGCACTGCAGGAACAAGTAGATTATACTGACGTAGTTAATTCTTTAATGTAGCGCTGTCTGAGGGGTCGAAGGTCACAGGCATTTCGGGATTTTCAGTCTTCCCTTTATGGTGTTCCAGGAATCACAGTCTGATATTATACACTATAAAGTGGGACGGACCTTAAAGGGGATGTCTAAATATTAAAGCTCGACTGCATCATATTTATAATATGTTACTGTTTAAGATTTCTGTTGTTTTTAGGTGTTTTTATTATTTATTTTTTAAGAATGTGTTGTCAGTTTCGTGCATCACTGACTGAATCTTGGAGCTCTAAGCATGTTCTCTCTGTGTGCCACTCTCTTCCAGGCATAGTGACTATAAGGTGGTGTCTCCTGCTTTAAGGGCAGTGGGCAATATTGTGACCGGGGATGATATTCAGACACAGGTACGAAAACCTTTCTCTTTGGTTTTCACTTTTGGAGGGTCTTACTGAGCGCTGGTGTGGTCATCTGTCGATACCACGTTATATCCCACCCTAGAAGTTCGTAAAGTCTAACCCCGTAACTCCGTCTACACTGATATAGTCTATTTGAGACTGATTAACTTCAAGGTCTGAGGCAACCATGTGACGATTTAGACATGCTCTTGATTCTACAAACATCTCCTGACTGATGGACTACATCTGTAGACATGTAGAAGATGGTGTGAACAGGTTTTTGCCACGGGACGTTAAACATCTATAAGACCAAAACCTGAGCCTGAGATCTTTAGAAACATGTTGTTACGATATCACTTAGCAACCGATCACCATTGATTGAGATCAGCTCTGGTATTAATGCTGTATTATCATCCTGTAGGTAATCCTGAACTGCTCAGCGCTGCCCTGTCTGCTCCATCTACTCAGCAGCCCTAAAGAGTCCATTAAGAAGGAAGCGTGCTGGACCGTGTCCAACATCACCGCTGGAAACAGAGCACAGATACAGGTACAGAATAATAACACAATAATAACAATAATTAATTAAACAATTATTTATTTATTTATTTATTTATTTATTTATTTAAATGGAACGTAGTGGGTTCAGTTTGTGTTCTGTTCAGCTGCTGTGCTAAGGACAAATTGCAGCAACTAAACAGTTTCCAGGGGGTTTAGACAACAAACAGACGCACACAGTAAAAATTCACAGAAATGTTTTTAATTGGAATGTTAGCATGTTGGAATGTTGGAAAATCATGTCTTCTAGATGCGTGTTAGGAAAGTAAATTTTCTAGGATGCAAATTTCTGAATTTTTTATTTATTTATTTATTTATTTTCCACTTGCTTGCAGACGGTTATCGATGCCAACATTTTCCCTGTGCTGATCGAGATCCTGCAGAAGGCGGAGTTCCGCACCAGGAAAGAGGCCGCATGGGCAATAACGAATGCCACCAGTGGGGGCACTCCGGAGCAAATGAGGTGCACTTACATAGCGCCTCCTTTGTAGTGTAAATCCTCAGTCGCTATTGCTTAGTGGCATCTGTTGAGGGTCTTGACATGTTTCTTCCCACGTGACATTGGAAGCATGCAAAAAATTAAGACTGTACATGTAACAATAAGTTTAATTCGGATTTAGATGTGTTTAGATATGTTAAGCCAGCTATAATATCAAATTGTCATCACCCCCCTCCTCTCCTCAGGTATCTGGTGTCTTTGAACTGCATTAAGCCAATGTGTGACCTGCTGACGGTGATGGACTCCAAGATTGTGCAGGTTGCACTGAATGGCCTGGAGAACATCCTCAGACTCGGAGAACAGGAGTCCAAGCAGAACGGCACTGGCATTAACCCCTACTGCGCACTCATCGAGGAGGCTTACGGTATACCCGGTTACTCAGTAGTAGTTTCATAATATGATATGATAAAGGTATTTGAGAAAATTGATCAGGAAAATATTAAAACTGCATTTCCATGGAGACGCAGACATCAGGAGAAAAGCCAGTAGCACCGCGGTATGTAGCTTTGCACACCGGACTGTGTGTGGATCGTGAATTGGTAGTTTGTGAAACTGCAGATCGAGATCAATGTGCAGCTAACTAGCTCTCCAGAACTGCAGGAAAATGATTTAGACCACAGAGAGACTGGCGAGCGGCGGCTGGGGTGAAGCACACAGTGAGCATGGTTCTAAAAACAGGCTTCTGGAGGTCATTAGTGATTTTCTAAATACACAGATCTAATACAATATCTGATCTGGAGTTTGGGAGACATGGTTCCAGTAGTGTAGAGAATCAAACAGAACCAACACAAACCCAGAACCTGTACAGCTAGAGACACTGATCACTTACAGGTGGGCTCTCAGAGCTGTATGTATATACATATATATAATTTTATAATTGTTAATATATGTGTTAAATATAATATTAATTTGTTTTCTTATAGAACATTTGGGTGTTTGAAAAAATATTTATTATTTATAATTGCTAAAGGCTGTTTAGTGAGTCTATCGGTTTTGTGTCCATCAGTCATGTTATTGGATTTTCATGCCGAAGGGTTTAGACCAAATAACAAAGTCTGCAAAATCTTTAGTGTCACAAATATCAGTACTAAAATGAGGATATAATGAAATATTCAAATTACTGTCGTATTTATTTATTTGGTGTTTGTAGTTAAAAGTCTGTCGCTGCAGGTTTGCATCTCTCCACTAGGTGGCAGCAGTAATTGAAATTCCCTGTGTAGCTGATGAATTTTATTTTCCGTCTGTTTTTTTTTTTCCCAGGTCTTGATAAGATTGAGTTTCTCCAGAGTCATGAGAACCAAGAGATTTACCAGAAGGCCTTTGACCTGATCGAGCATTATTTTGGTGTGGAGGAGGAAGACGCCAGCCTCGCTCCTCAGGTGGATCCGAACCAAGGCCAGTACATCTTCCAGCAGCCTGAGGGGCCGATGGAAGGCTTTCAGCTCTAATCCAGTCTGGCCCAGTTTAACCCTGCTCATAACTACTCAGCTAAGCTTCGGGTGCTGCTTCCATCCTGCCTGGAGCCATGACACTCTATCCCTCGGTTTCTCTCTCTGGATGGGACAGCTGAACTGTCTCCAAAGCCCCAGAGTCCTTCTTCTTCCCTTCAACTTTTCCAAGAAGTGCGAGTGAGTGAAGGAGGGAACCTCTGGAATCCTGTAGGAGCTTACAGGAATGATCCTGTTGTGAACTCTACCCGGTCTCACACTTAGTGTTTTTCCTTTTTTTTTTTTTTTTCAGTTTTGATTTGAGCCTCACTATCTTCAAAACAAGGCAAGAACTGTTAGCTTTTCTTTCTTTTCTAATTTCAAATTTATTATTATTATTATTATTATTATTATTATTATTATTATTATTATCATCACTATTATCAGACATTGCCACTGGTGTCCCAAAAGAATAAAAAGCTCCATATCCCTTTTGAAATGTGAAACTACCTCTATAGTCTTGAGCGGAATAGAGTGTTGGGAACCATTAAAGCGCTGACGGTAGAGTTCTCTCCTGCTGTGTTCAGCACACTGGTGTTTCCACTGTGTAGCCGCATGTCACTGCGGGGCGTTCCCAGCCACGCGTGATTCGTTCCGACCTGTAATGGATGATTTTTAAATTTGCATGGGCAAAGTTTATTAAATGAAATGACCCCCTGCCTGTGTGACCACACACACACACAACTGTTCAGCTGTGTTGATGAACACGCACCTATCATGTGACCTGTGATCTGGTGAGGCGTGACACTGCCGCCATCTAGTGGTTGACCTGAACTAAAATATTGGCACTGGCTTTTGTGCTTACGGACAGTTTCAGAGAAGAGGAGCCTCTGGAGTCGTATTTATTGTGACCGAAGTGTGTGCGGGTGCGGGTGTGTGCGTGTGGCGAAGCTGGACAGCCGGACTTTCACACACTTACCGCAGCGTGTGTCCGGAGATTACCGAACGCTACAGCGCGTGTTATTTAAATAATGGTCACGTGACCATTCTAATGCAGTCTATATGGTGTCTCCATCCACCTTCATGCTTTCTGAGGAACTTTGTGGGAGTTTGCATTATTATTATTATTATTATTATTATTATTATTATTATTATTATTTTAGTTGTTTTTCTTTTTCTTATCTGGGGCTTGTTGTGTTGATCTGTTTCTAAAGGAAAAAAAAAATCTATCATTTTTTGGCCATTGGCTTTAAGATGCTCAGTTTGATTTCAACACTTGGACTGGAATTTACATATTCAATGAATAATAAATATGGAGTTGCTCCAGGACAAATACTAATGCTGGACTTCAGTGCTAACGGAAGGGCAGGGCTTTTTTGGTTTGGTGTTGAACTGTATTTACTCCACACACCTTCCTGCCTCGCTCAGAGGCATGTCGTCTCCTTTCCCCTTATAGACACCTGGTGAGGACCGGCCTTTTCCATTGTTTGTGTTCTAATCCTGATTCTCAGGCTTGTTTTCCCGTTCGTCCTCAGTTACTGACCCGTCTGCGAACCTCCCTCTGTTGCCAGCATGCTCTGTTCGGATCAAACTAACCCTATTCCTTTTAGCGTCGGAGTTCAGGTTTGATTGCTCCAGAGTGGCTAGTCCGTGTGTCATGTACACTTGAGATTGTAAAACAAGCACATTCAGTGGTGTATAGTTTTCTAATATTTCTCATGTTTGTACAATGTTTTTCAGGATTGGGTTGCTATTGGTTTCTTTTATTTTCCCCTCATTGAGGAACCTTGTGTTTTTGTTTTTTTGGTTTTTTTTTTTTTTGGTGTTTAGAAGTTGGTACCAATCTGCAGTGTAGAGGACATCGGTTTTCTCCTCAAGAATGTTGAAACTGTGTAAACTGATGTAGAACAAATAAAATGTTCTGTTACACGCTGAAATAGAGTTTTAGTGTTAGAGCAGGTTGGAATTCTGGAGTAATGGATCCTGATGTGTTTATATTGGTATATACAGTAGCATGAAAAGGTTTGGGTCAAAATTACTGTTACTGTTCACGTTTAGCTGTTACTGTTCGTGCTCAGCTGTTACTGTCCGCGCTCAGCTGTTACTGTCCACGCTCAGCTGTTACCGTCTGCGTTCAGCTGTTACCGTCTGCGTTCAGCTGTTACCGTCCGCGTTCAGCTGTTACTTTACTTTAGCGCTCAGCTGTTACCGTCCGCGCTCAGCTGTTACCGTCTAGGTTCAGCTGTTACCGTCTGCGCTCAGCTGTTACCGTCCGCGCTCAGCTGTTACCGTCCGCGTTCAGCTGTTACTGTCCGCGCTCAGCTGTTACTGTTACTGTCAGCTGTTACTGTCCGCGTTCACCTGTTACCGTCAATGTTTAGCTGTTACCGTCTCCGCTCAGCTGTTATCGTCTGCGTTCAGCTGTTACTTTAGTGTTCAGCTGTTACCGTCTCCGCTCAGCTCTTATCGTCTGCGTTCAGCTGTTACCGTCTGCGCTCAGCTGTTACTTTAGTGTTCAGCTGTTACCGTCTGCGCTCAGCTGTTACTTTAGCGTTCAGCTGTTACTTTAGCGTTCAGGTGTTACTGTCTGCGCTCAGCTGTTACTTTAGTGTTCAGCTGTTACCGTCTGCGCTCAGCTGTTACTTTAGTGTTCAGCTGTTACCGTCTGCGCTCAGCTGTTACTTTAGCGTTCAGCTGTTATCGTCTGCGCTCAGCTGTTACTTTAGTGTTCAGGTGTTACTGTCTGCGTTCAGGTGTTACTGTCTGCGTTCAGGTGAAGGCGAAGTGATCTCCAGAAGGCAGAACGTTAAAGATGCGTACCTTTCTACGTTTTGCGTAGTAGCAGTGTAACTGTATGGGAGCGCTCGGAGATCTGAGCACTGGGATACCTTAATGAGCCTGTTTGGGTTATGGCTTGTCCAGTCATCGTTAGAGAAGGCCAGGTGGTGTAAACTTCTTAGCCTTATACAGACTCCTCCAACCGTGTCCCAAAAAACAGCAGCCAGGTGTTCATCCCCGCAGCTGCTCCGCACTCTGAAGATGAACATGGTGGAGGCCCACAACGCAGGAGAAGGCTGAAAGAGCACGGCAACCTGAGGAAACTTCACGTCCTCAGTCATGTAATTTAACAGCGGTGTAGAGGAACAGTGGAGGTGCAGATCAGAGAACGGGAAATCAGAACCTCAGCTTGACTGCAGAGAACCTTCAGGAGGGCTGAACAGACTCGGGCTGTGGTACATGGTTCTACTGTTCGGTGACACCTGCACAAACATGGCCTTCATGGAGGAGGGAAACCTTTCCTCGTCTTCACCGCATCATTTAGCGCCCCAACGTTTAAAGAAAAGAAGTTGGAACTGAGAAGTTGGACTTGTGGAGCAGTGCGGTTAAAACAGAACCCAGGATTGGAAAGAACACGCCTCCATCTGTTACGCATGGGGGTCCGTCGTGCACTGGAGGTGTGTTGCAGCCAGTAGCACCGGGAACATTTCACAGGTAGAGGGAAAGGACGGATTCAATAAAATTCCAGCCACCTCTGGAAGCAACCGTCACACCGTCTGTGAAAGCGGACGACTTCTACAAATAGATAATGATCCTAAACACACCTCAGTACCCAGAACAGGTGCACGCTGAAGGTTTACCGTGGCCCTCTCAGGCCCCTGGTCTGAACATCATGGCGAATCTGTGGATACACTCGAAAGAGCAGCGCATGGAAGACGGCGCCAGAATCTCGCAGAACTGGAAGACCTGGAGGAGGAATGGAGGAAAATCCCTCGGACAAGAACTGAACGACTCGGCTGGCTACAGACAGCGTTTACAGGCTGAGGTACTTTTCCAATGGGGTGCCCAAAGTTCTCCTCCGGACCCTTTTCTATTTTGTTATTTTAAAAATGTTAAATTTGGGGATTTTTTTTTTTTGCTTAAAATCCTAAGAGGACGTGTAATCTTTACTTCTAATTATTTTTATTATTAATTATTAATACATTATTAATTATAATACCTGCCTTGAGGTGGTCCTGTGGGGGTCCTGACTGGATAAACCGATGGACTACAGTGTGTAACTGTAGAACTACAAGGTGGACCTTTGTGGTAAGTGGAGTGTAACACACTGAGGTGGTCATAATGTTTAGCCTGGCCGATGTATACAAGTTTATACCGCCAAGTTTCTGGATGTAGGCCACATCAGCGTTCAGACAGTCCTCCATCAAAGGGTTTCCCGGTCCAGCCAGAGCTGGAGGATGCCTAATAAGAAGCTATAGAGACAAACAGTAGAGACGATAATTTAAAAAGTGAAAAAAGTATGAAATAATAAAATGATGAAAGTGTGAAGTGTGGTGTGACCCGTTTATCACAAGTGATTACTGCCTGCTTTACGTTTGATCATCACCCCTCGTAACAGGGCAGCTATCGTTTGACCCTGGCAGAAATATACGGCATTGCCGATCAGCGTACTCGTCTAAACCAGCGAAAGAATACAGACCGTTACCACGACTGTCCTTAACACCACGTCACCGTCACCAAACACTGCAGTGGTGTCGTACCAGACTGTCATGAAGTGACTCAGAATGGCGTTGGGTCATCTTCAGTGACGAGTCCCGCTTTAGTCTTGGTGGAGACGCCCAACGAACCCGTGTGTGGAGGCACCGTGGTCATCACCAAGATGGACGGTCTGTCGCCACACATCCAGAAGACCTGGTGTCCGTCCACCTCCACCCCTACCGCACCATCTGCAGGAACTGTGTGAGGATGTTCAAGCTGCATGGGATGGATTATCACAGGACTCCATTAGGAACCTCTACAGCTCCATACCGAGACGTCTGGTGTGTTGGGTTAGCAAACACGGCGGCCCGACACCATACTGAGAGACAGACTTCTGTATGTGTAGCTCAATAAATATTGATCATATCAGACTAAACTTATCATCAGTTATTGATCCTGGTCACCTTTATCTTCCTTCCCAACACACCCGCACTCCCACACCTCCTGCTGGGTGCAGGTATTCTTGTGAAAAATAATTTCACGACCTTCCAGTCATTCCCTAAGCCCAGCCTCCTACACGCTAGTTATTGTGATTTTGCTCCAGACGTCACTGTTGGTGCGGTTTCTCTGCCCCCCAGTGTTTTTAATGTTTGCGTGTCAGCTCTTGGAGGTCAGGACATGAGTAAGCTTAATTATGAGTCCAGGAATGTGTCTGAGGAGGTGAGTCATTAACACGTCTGACAACGTTTAGACATGAGGACAAGAAAATTCATAGGCCCTGTTGTCATTTACAGTCTGGGGCTCCTGCAGACTAGTGTATGTTTCCGTCTGTAAAGCGGGCCGTTATCCAGGAAGGATATGAATAATCATAATTAATAAACAGCTAAGCTCCTGACTTCAAAGTGATGACTGCATGTGATGTACACTGATCAATCATGATGTGAGGACTACCTCCTTGTTTCTCCACCCAGTACCCATTTTATCAGCTCCGTCTATCAGACAGGTGCACCTGTAGTCCTACAGTTACCACCTGTAGTCCATCTGGTTCCCTGTATACTTTCCTAACCACCGTTCACCCTGTCCTTAAGTAGTCAGAACCCCCACAGGACCCCCCCAGAGCAGGTATGCTGTGGGTGGTGGATCATTCTCAGCACTGCAGCGTATCTGGGAATTTCTACTGGGATTAAGCTGGGATAATGTCCACCGAGGATATCATGTGTATGTCGTATCAGCATGGCTGCTTGCTCCGCCAATAGCTCGTTAAAATCCGCTTTCCTAATTTTAATTCTCTTTACACAGAAATTAAAGCGATGTTTTGTCACGATATCTGTAAGACGGTTGGTGTAGCTCAGCGGATAACACCACTACCTGCCAGGGAGCCACCACCACATGCTGGGGTTTGAATCCCGGTCTGGGTGACTACGCTGTGCTACACCAATAAGAGTCCTTGGGCAAGACCCCCAACACTCACTGGCCCACCTGTAGTGTAGTTAACCTTGTGAGTCAAGTGTCAGCTGAACGCCATCAACGTAAATATGCTAATTAAAGGTTTTGACGTTATTACGGTTCCATTGCTCGTTAACTTGCTCGTTAAATCGTTGGTGCATTTCCTTATCCAGGTATGGGAGTTAGCCATGTCCACCAAACTGAACCCCTCAGAACCAGTAAACCAGCTCATCGCTGATTTGGGCTTCGTCCTATCGGGTTCTTGCGTTTCGGACGTCAGAGCCTTTGTTTTGGTATATGAAACCGTTTACAGTGGCACTTCCTGCTGGGTGTGGCCTCTCCTGGGTTCCTTCTGCCTTCTTAAGAACCTTCACATTCCACCGTGCTGTGCTGTTTAGTTAGAACCGGGATGTTTCTCCTGCACCCTGTAAAACAGGTCTTCTCCTGTTTGTTTACATATTTAACCTTCAGGTCAGCTCCTGTAACCCTGAGGTCCATCACTGTTCCAGCTCATTTATATGTAAAGGGTTTTAAACTTTAGTGGTGGGCTCAAAAATTCAATGTCCGCACCGAATCCACTTCCTGTGGTCTTTATTATTTGGAACATCTTTACTGTTTATTCTAAATGTAAAATCAAGCGGGCTGGCATGGAGCCATACTAACTGTAATCACTACATAGATGTACAGTAGCACGGAATATTCCACACTAGTTATGTAATATTCATGGACGTGACTGAGTCACATGTCTTAAAGCTAATAACTGAATAATTCTCCCTGGTTTAAGGAGCTACGCTAGTCTCAGTGCTGGATATCTGAAGTCTCAGCACGTCGCTGAACAGCTATAACTCACATTTAGACATGTGATCTGAATACTGCCATTCCTGAAATTCCGTATCCATAAGAGTTCTGTATTTATAATAGCGTATTATTATTATAATGTACAGTGGAGTATGGTAGGGGTTTACAGTGTTGTTAGTAGAGTGGAGTTAGCAGTACCTGACAGTGATCTTCAGAACTGGGCAACCCAGTAGGAGTTAGCAGGTCCATCCACACCTGACCTGATCTGTTATTTTATATAATTATTAATTAATTATTCAGTCAATAATCATTCCATCAAGTCACATATTAAGTAACAAATATTTTTGTTTGTTTTATAATCACGCTTTTAAATAAAAGCTCAAAAAGAAAAACACAATTTCTAGCAGTTTGTTAAACTGTTGATGATTATATAATAGCCAAATAAACATTATAATTGATATATATATATATATATATATAACATAATATAATATAAATCTAAAATCTAAATCTACCTATATGTTATTTTATTCTCAAATTATACCTTGAAATATTAAACTTTTACTTAATTACATACCAACATTCCCTATGAGTTATGGATGAATTCTGTACATCCTCACGTCTTTGTGATGTGTAAACTTTCTTCAGCGTTTAGCTAATTATATTTAACAGGTTAATATTCTCTTTTATTAAAGATTTAGGTCGTGATAATTTGGAGACAGGACTGTATATTGTGTTACTGAAGATCTGAAGTGTGATACATTAAAATAAACATTTACAGTGCTTTATTATTTATTAGTAAATAAAGCTGACAGCTCCCTAACTCAGGCTGGAGTGACAGTGATACACAGCGATAAGACCCAACACACACACACTCCACCGCCACCACCACGTCAGTGTCACTTCCACCCACATCATACCTGCTCCGGGGTGGTCCTGTGGGGGTCCTGACCACTGAAGGACAGGGTGAACGGTGGTTAGGGAAGTATACAGAGATGCAGAGGGTCCTCAGTCGGTAACTGTAGGACTGTGAGGGGCACCCGTCTGATAACCGGAGCTGGTAAAATGGGCACTGAGTGGAGAAAGTTACCGAACGCCTCCTGAGGATTTATGGTTGGGTTTCTAGGGGGGGCATTTCCCCCGTGTTCCCCCTCAGTATACAGTTTCATGATGGCCAAATGCTCGAGGTTGTGAGAATTCCTTTCGTATCTAGTTTCTGGAAAACTGTTCAGGCTCTGCTGCGCTTCCTAAGGCAGGTTTCGGTGTGAGCCTGTCCATTAGTGTCAGCAATGCGAGGTGGGTAACGGCCGAATCTGTCCAGTCCAGACACGGCAGGTACACCTGATACATGCGATACAGTCGTATGGAGGAGTTCGGGCTCCCCTTATCAAATTCCATGGTTTGGGGGGTTGTGGAAATGACACTTTCTCTACGGGGAACAAACAGACATACAGCAGACACATGCTCTGCTCATTTAATGCACAACTTCCATTTGTTTAATATGTATGTATGTATGTATATATACATCGTATATACAGTATATCGTCACTGTCCAAAGAAAAACATGTATCTCCAAAATGGTAACTTTACAGGAGAGGGCAAAGACCTTATTCAACTTTAATGCAAGTCAATGGAACCAGAGTTTTTTACCAAGCCATTTTTGATCATTTCTGTTGGTACATTTATCATTACACAATCAATCAATCAATCAATCAATCTATCTATCTATCTATCTATCTATCTATCTATCTATCTATCTATCTATCTATCTATGTGTGTGTATGTATATATATATATATATATATATATATATATATATACACACAGATATTGTCGCTGTCCAATGAAAAGCATGTATCTCTATCTATAGAAATATATAACATTAATAAACATAAATTCATCACACAGGTCAGTTGTATGTTAAATTCAGCTATTAAACTGTAATTTATATTAAAATGTGAAACTTATTTTGACTCTTTTCTACAAACCAGGGCATCCCAAACAATAACATTCAACTGTGACCTAACACACATACCAGTCAATCAATGTTGTCATGCCAGTTCCTTTATGTCATACCACTGAGAAAACAGGAAGCGCACCATGGTTTTCTAAGCCAGCTGGCATTAACTACAGCTGAGGGGAATTCTCAGAGCCTTCTAGGTTTTCAGAGAAGGCCACGTCATTCTTCTAAAAAAAAAAAACCCACCCCAAAAAACAACCCCAAGCATATTTATTTAATATTAATAGTGTTCAATAATAGTATATTGTCACTGTCATACATTCTGTTATCATCACATGTATGATAAAGGCAAAGCTCTGACATGAAGAGACATGAAGAATGAACAAACAAGGAGAGATTTTTAATCATTAATATGCGTACTGCTTGTATTTCAGTTGCAGTAATAACCCATATTTAATTTCTGAGTTTACACAACAAAGGTGCTCCATTCCCAAAACAGAAAACTGTTCAAACTGGATTTTGGCTCTGTGGTATGTAGGTAGATACAGCCAAGCAAGCTGTCCCATCCGTTAGGCTGTCGGGAGCTGAGCTGCCAGATTAACCACATGAACAGGACAGACCAGATAGACTTTCAGATCAAGAGGAAACAGCAGCTGGGGGCTTTACTAGATCCCTACATATTATAATAAAGGCATCAGCCCATAGTACTGCATATAGTACTTCATATAGTACTGCATATAGTACTTCATATAGTACTGCATATAGTACTTCATATAGTACTGCCTGTAGTACTGCCTATAGTACTTCATATAGTACTTCATATAGTACTGCCTATAGTACTGCATATAGTACTTCATATAGTACTGCCTATAGTACTTCATATAGTACTGCATATAGTACTGCATATAGTACTTCATATAGTACTGCCTATAGTACTTCATATAGTACTTCATATAGTACTGCATATAGTACTTCATATAGTACTGCCTATAGTACTGCATATAGTATTTCATATAGTACTGCATATAGTACTGCATATAGTACTTCATATAGTACTGCCTATAGTACTGCATATAGTACTTCATATAGTACTTCATATAGTACTGCATATAGTACTGCATATAGTACTGCCTATAGTACTTCATATAGTACTTCATATAGTACTTCATATAGTACTTCATATAGTACTTCATATAGTACTGCATATAGTACTTCATATAGTACTGCCTATAGTACTTCATATAGTACTGCATATAGTACTGCATATAGTACTTCATATAGTACTGCCTATAGTACTGCATATAGTACTGCCTATAGTACTGCATATAGTACTGCCTATAGTACTTCATATAGTACTGCATATAGTACTTCATATAGTACTGCCTATAGTACTTCATATAGTACTTCATATAGTACTGCATATAGTACTTCATATAGTACTTCATATAGTACTGCATATAGTACTTCATATAGTACTGCCTATAGTACTTCATATAGTACTGCATATAGTACTGCATATAGTACTTCATATAGTACTGCCTATAGTACTTCATATAGTACTTCATATAGTACTTCATATAGTACTGCATATAGTACTGCATATAGTACTGCCTATAGTACTGCATATAGTACTGCCTATAGTACTGCATATAGTACTGCCTATAGTACTGCATATAGTACTGCCTATAGTACTTCATATAGTACTTTATATAGTACTGCATATAGTACTTCATATAGTACTGCATATAGTACTTCATATAGTACGGCCTATAGTACTTCATACAGTACTGCATATAGTACGGCCTATAGTACTGCATATAGTACTTCATATAGTACTGCATATAGTACGGCCTATAGTACTGCATATAGTACTTCATATAGTACTGCATATAGTACTGCCTATAGTACTGCATATAGTACTTCATACAGTACTGCATATAGTACTGCCTATAGTACTTCATACAGTACTGCATATAGTACGGCCTATAGTACTTCATATAGCACAGCTGGATTCTGGTCCCGGGGCTTTTTATTTAATATAGATAGTAGTACTTCTATTCAGTTTTTGGGGAAATGTCTTTATAAGAAGTGTTATCTAGTAATATAATATTTATAAAGAAAATCAACAGAATTACTTATTCTGTTGATTAGAATTTTGTTATTATTTTCATCGCTGATATTATTATATATGAATATTTACAATTATTTAGCTGTTATATCATTTCTATCACTGTGACTGGTAGTGGTGGTGGAAAGGTATTTGTTTACCATACTAAATAATAATACTTTAATTATGGGATATTGATTGGTCTTATATTAGAAGGTTTGTGAGTATTTGCACGTTTCCCGTTGTGAAAGTCGGACCCAGCACATTTGGAACCTGGCGCTTTGAACTACTGTGGTACTAACAAAGCACGAGGCTTTCGGGAAACGGTGGAGTCAGTGTAACGGTGCATCGTACCCCGTTAGCTGTCGACTGCCTGTTCGCTGACCTCCGTCGGGTTACGGAAAACACACCCGTGCTGCCATGCAGTTTCTTTGGTCGTACCGCAGTTGTTTGAACTATCAGGTTTCCAAAAGTGTTCAGGAAACCGGAAACAACACGTGCAAAAACCACACAACCCTTGTAATACAAGAGCAAAATATGAGAATCAGTATACATAATTTAGATACCATTAAGACTACTGATATTTATTTACTGATTTATTATACACGTTCCACCTCCACTACCAGCCGTTATAACAGATCAACTATTAAATGTAATTAAAAATATATGAATAATAAAAAAGATGTTAATCATGTTAATATAATAAACAATAATGTTAATATTAATTATAAATATAATATTAATAGACAGCACTGCTTCTAAAAAGGCTTCTTCAGGAAAACATAAAAGAACTCTTATCTATATAAAATAAAAAAGACTTTTGTCTGTGTGTCGAATTGGGGCTGTGGGATTAGCGTACGTGACGCTGTCGAGGACCGACGTTCTCAGACGGATATGGGTTCGAGACCCACGTGACTATCTGTTCGGGTTTCTCCGTGATGCTAACGAAGCAGTTAAATCCAGCTGTGCTCATAAACACAGACTCATATACCAGGACACACATTAACCTACAGGTGTGCAGCGCTCGATGTTCTAAATGTTCGTACCAGATCACTGGTGGGAATTACTGTAGCACAGTGACCGGTCTGCGTCTACTGCGTCCTGCGTCATCCATGACGTCACCACCAGGAAGTGAGCTTCTGGTAGTTCACCTGCACAGTTTACCCGCAGTGTTTGTGAAGGTTCGGTGGAACTACGCTTCCGGGACACACCTGTGTCGATTAAAGGTGGTTCGGACGATGTAAGTCACCAAAGTGCTTCCCTCTGTAGTTTCATCCATGATTTTGGGAAACTCCTGCATCCCGGCTGGATCAATCCCACCATGTTTATGGTTTTGGGAAATGCACTCCTGGGTTAATCTGGGTTTTAAAAATGAATGGTGTGTGTAAGAGCTGTATACTGAAGGATCCAGTGCAAACCTGTTACAGGGTAACCCAGGAAATACCTCTCTGTAATATACTTCATTAAAGTAGACTTGGCATACTCACTTACAGATCAATGGACATTTATAGGGCATCACATCAGGGTCATAGTTCTATTATAGAGTGATCAGACATGAAACTTACCCAGTCACAGTCTTTAACAGTGCTGGTAAACCACAGGCAGGTCATTTGTATAATGATTATTTTGCCATAATCGACATTATACACACCGACGCTGGAGGAATGTGTTCACTGGTGGCTTTGGATAGTACTGTAGATAAAAGGCTATAGGTTCCTAACACCACCGCTATAAAGAGGCTGTAAGAGTCTCAACAATGAACCTTTACCCTCCATCCACCAAACCTGATTCCAGTGTCCCAATATGCATTATAATTTATAAATAATATCCCTTAAAATGCCTCTAATGTCTTTAATAAGCTAAATGTCATGTGACTGGAACTAATACACTGTTTTATTTTCATTTCCAGGCCGAGTTTAGACCTTTACGGCCCAGACTGCCCATCCTGTAATGATGACGCGTGACTGGTCTACAGAAGGTGCGTGAGTTTGAGCGCCGTAATGGTATTGGCCTTTTCTGTCTTTGATGTTTCTGGCTCGCTGTGAGTTAGTGTTATATAGTGGTTGTGCTGCAGTCCATTAGGGGTTTTCATGTATTGATAAATCATTTCGCATATCCGCCAAAAAGCCACTCTCAGACGCTCTGTCCATCCTCCGAACGCCGCATGCACAGTTATAACAAATATTTGCATTCGCCACGTTCCAGCTTTCAGTGCTAGTTTATGATCCATGAGCAATTTCACAGATGAAAACGAGCCGTCCTTTACCCAATAGGTCATGCACATTTCCAGCACTTCAGCTGTTTTAGCTGGAGGCAAAACAAGCTTGGCCACAGTTGGAATAAAACTGGATATGCAGGTCTGACAGCTGAGATAACCTCTTATTCATGATTCATGACTG